>CM062297.1:356365188-356803220 GCA_031216915.1 Pictodentalium vernedei
GTCATCATACTTGTACTATACTGCATCGAATATTTGACCTCGTCATCATCCCCTTGCTAGATAAACCTGAACCCGTCGTCAGAATGGTGTTGCGATGTGAGCCAATAGGGGTTAATTAAGCGCCCAAGCTCTGGTAAGAGCTCGAGCTCTTGAGGTTTTATTTTGAGAACTCAGTGGACTCAGGTTTATTCACTGAGTCTGATATCGTTTGGTAAGGAAACATAAAATGCCAGAGCTGATGAGACCTCACAGAACTGCCAGTAATCACAACGTTTATAGTCCGATCTTACGATCTCTGATCGATAAATCTTTCCTAACATTCCGTAACAATGGTCGATAATAGAAATTAGTATAGAAAATCGTGTGAATTGTTCTCTGAAATTTGCATTCGCTTGTGCAGTATTTCTGATTTTGACAGATGGCGTTTAGGGTTCAGTTTAAAAAAAAAATTTAAAAAAACCTTGTCAAATGGTTAGGTTCAAGGGAAGTAACTCTGCAACAACTCATCCACCAAATGGTTAGGTTCAAAGGGAAGTAACTCTGTCATCCGTAGGTAGAGGTTTATTACGAGGTCATCAGAGGTCATGTTACAGGTTAGGTTCAAGGGAAGTAACTCCGTTCATCCGTAGGAAGAGGTTTATTATGAGGTCATCAGGGGTCGTGATACAGGTTAGGTTCAAGGGAAGTAACTCGGTAACAACTCATCTCAAAGTAGAGGTTTATTATGAGTATATCAGAGGTTATGATACAGGTTAGGTTCAAGGGAAGTAACTTCGTAACAACTCATCCGTCAAACGGTTATGTTCGAGGGAAGTAACTCTGTGACACCTCATCCATAGGTAGAGGTTTATTATGAGGTTCTCAGGAGTCATGATACAGGGGAGGTTCATCAAAGGATTAGGTTCGAGGGAAGTAACTCTGTAACAACTCATTCATCCAAACAAAATTAAATGTCGATGCATCATACTAAGAACTGCTTGAAAAAAAACATTTTTTTAGGTTAGGTTCGAGGGAAGTATCTTTAACAACTCATCCGTTCAAACAAAAATTAAAATTCGATTCACCATATTAAGAAGTGTTTGAAAAAACCTCCAGGTGTTAGGTTATGTTCAAGGAAGTAACTCTGTAACAACTCATGCGATCAAATGGTTAAGATCGAGGAAAAAGTAACTCTAGACAAAACAAATAAATATTATAAAGTATAAATCGTTGCATTTTTGTTCCTTTTCTTTATAAAAAAATTATATATATTAAAAAATTAATAATAGAAAAAATTAATAAGACCATACAAAGTTGATTGTCTGTTTCGCAAACCATTTTTTTCAAAAAAGCATGCGGGCGGGCGGTCTTTTTGTTTTTTTTTCTTTTTATTTTCTCCCCGAGAGGTTGTTTGTGGGAATTCGACCCCCACCCAAACACCCAAACGCCTGGTGGACCACGCAAACTTTCGGAAATATATTGGTTATTCACCGTAGGGGTGTTGGGTCATAAATGAAGTGGGGTTTAAATGTTTGTTTTTAAGTGAAACGTGAAAAATTATGACACAGGACGAAACGCCTCGTGGGTGAAGCGTCTCAGGATGAAACGTCTCTGGGAACAAATCAAATGTCGAAGTGCCAACTTTCACAGATTTATTTTACCAATAAAATAAAATCCTTTCACAACCTGCCTTATGAAATAGTGAATCACAATTTTTCCCTCATTATATTCAAAATTATCACAACCTATTTGAACGGGTAGTTCATCCATAAATCATATTTTTTGAAAATCTGAAAATGAAATACAAAACGAATGTTCGCGTGTTTTTATTAACAAATTCGACCGCACATACCTGCCTACATGCGATTTATTTTCAACTATGACTGTTACTTTTATATCAAGCAACGGTTACTATTACTTATCCACTTATCCTGCATCTCAAATGCATTTATTTAAATTAACTGGGAAACTAGTAACGGTTTCAAACAACAGTACACAAATTCCCAATGACAGTCATTTACAATACAAATGTTACTAAAATAAATCCCAGGAGACTGTGTTCCATTCAACATAGCACCTGACTTTGCAGACTTTTCTGAGGGTCGGTGCGAATCAAACGTGGTGCGAATCGAGCACTCCCGATTGTGACTGTTTGCTGTCAGACTGAAAGACACCTTCCTTCTTGCTGTCATTATGACTTACCTTTTACAAAATAAAACACTTTCTGTCGTGAATATTGCTGAAAACTACACACTTTATTAAAGTATGATGTAGAAAAAGCTTGAAGTGTTAATTTAGAAAAAAACATTCGTCAACTCATCGATATCGATTTACCGAAATGAGCACAATATCTCATGTTTTTTTTAAAGATTTTTTGGTGTCATAAAAAGGTTGCATGCGCAGCAACAATGACCATGCGCGCGAGCCTGAAAAACAGACGTTCTTTTTTATGGTCTAATTAAATTAATAATACATCAATATTTGTTTTAAAAAAATCAGTTTTTAACTGATAGTAGTGTTTTATCTCTGGTAAAATCTGTCAGAGTCTCAGAGATTAGGTCTTATTACTCTACTGTGTAAAAAGATAGGGGTAATGCCGAGAATTTGAAATTCTAGGGGGCCCGTACCCCTACCTAATGTAGGTTATAAAATCCTTACAAAAAGCAGCATTGTCCTTACGATAGCGCGATGTGTTACAGTATATTGCTCACCTGGATCGGACCCGGAAATGATCAATGGGTTTTCGTGAGCAAAAGATGAGAATTCGAAGTTCCTCTGGAAGGTACAAAAGATGAAAAATCGTTCGATCCGTTTACCAAACACATATTCGATTTTCAAGACAGATTGGTCAAAAGCAAACGATTCTTACAACTCGAAAACGTGAGAAGCAAGAAAGATAAACTGCGTTTGATATCGTGTTTCGCGTCTTATCAAGGAGAAAATCTAAAAGACGTTTCTAGGTTCAACAAACTCTTAGTCATTATTTTTATATAAAAATTAAGCAAACAGCAAGAGAAATGTATATTTCGTGAAGTTATAAACCATTTCCAAATCTCGATAAGGTTAACACCTCTTGAATTGATTTTAAAAAAGAAGTCTTTACGCAAAGGGACTCGAGTGAGGGAATGGAAAAGATCTGTCCACCTTGATGCACTCGTAATAAAAACGCTAACCTATCAGTCATAACAACAACACTACTATCAGTTAAAAACTGATTTTCTTAAAAAAATATTGATGTATTATTAATTAAATTAGACCATAAAAAGGAACGTCTGTTTTTCAGGCTCGCGCGCATGGCCAATGTTGCTGCGCATGCAACCTTTTTATGACACCAAAAAATATTAAAAAAACATGAGATATTGTGCTCATTTCGGTAAATCGATATCGAAGAGTTGATGAATTTTTTTTTTAATTTTTTTAAATTAACACTTCAAACTTTTTCTACATCATACTTTTATAAAGTGTGTAGGTTTCAGCAATATTCACGACAGAAAGTATTTTATTTCGTAAAAGGTAAGTCATAATGGCAGCAAGAAGGAAGGTGTCTTTCAGTCTGACAACAAACAGTCACAAAGGGGAGTGGTCGATTCGCACCACGTTTGATTCGCACCAACCCTCAGATAAGTCTGCAAAGTCAGGTGCTATGTTGAATGGACCACAGTCTCCTGGCATTTATTTTAGTAACATTTGTATTGTAAATGACTGTCATTGGGAATTTGTGTACTGTTGTTTGAAACCGTTACGAGTTTCCCAGTTAATTTAAATAAATGCATTTGACTTGCAGGATAATTGGATAAGTAATAGTAACCGTTGCTTGATATAAAAGTAACAGACATAGTTGAAAATAAATCGCATATAGGTAGGTATGCGCGGTCGAATTGGTTAATAGAAAAACGCAAACATTCGTTTTGTTTCATTTTCAGATTTCCAAAATACATGATATATGGATGAACTACCCGTTCAAATGGGTTGTGATAATTTTGAATATAATGAGGGAAAAATTGTGATTCACGATTTTATTTGGCAGGTTGTGAAAGGATTTTTTTATTGGTAAAATAAATCTGTGAAAGTTGGCACTTCGACATTTGCTTTGTTCCCAGAGACGTTTCATCCTGAGACACTTCACCCACGAGGCGTTTCGTCCTGTGTCATAATTGTTCACGTTTCACTTAAAAACAAACATTCAAACCCCACTTCATTTATGACTCAACACCCCTACGGTGAATAGCCAACATATTTGCGAAATTTGCGTGGTCCACCAGGCTTTTGGCTGGGGGTCGAATTACCACAAACAACCTCTCGGGGAGAAAATAAAAATAAAAAAAAACAAAAAGACCGCCCGCCCGCCCGCCCGCCCACCCGCCCGCATGCTTTTTTGGAAAAAATGGTTTGAGAAACAGACAATCAACTTTGTATGGTCTTATTAATTTTTTCTATTATTAATTTTTTAATATATATAATTTTTTTTTTTAAAGAAAAGGAACAAAAAATGCAACGAATTATACTTTATAATATTTATTTGTTTTGTCTAGAGTTACTTTTTCCTCGATCCTAACCATTTGAACGCATGAGTTGTTACAGTTACTTCCTTGAACATAACCTAAAACATGGAGGTTTTTTTCAAACAATTCTTAATATGGTGAATCGAATTTTAATTTTTGTTTGAACGGATGAGTTGTTAAAGATACTTCCCTCGAACCTAACCTAAAAAAATGTTTTTTTTCAAGCAGTTCTTAGTATGATGCATCGACATTTAATTTTGTTTGGATGAATGAGTTGTTACAGAGTTACTTCCCTCGAACCTAATCCTTTGATGAACCTCCCCTGTATCATGACTCCTGAGAACCTCATAATAAACCTCTACCTATGGATGAGGTGTCACAGAGTTACTTCCCTCGAACATAACCGTTTGACGGATGAGTTGTTACGAAGTTACTTCCCTTGAACCTAACCTGTATCATCACCTTTGATATACTTGTTGTATAATTGGGGTTAATTGATTTAGTGAATATCAGTCGCCAAGATCCATTCAGTGAACAGTGTTCACAGTAATGCTCGGTTGTTTTTTAAGTGTGACTGAGGTGTTAGTTTGGGAGCAATTTGAGTGTGACTTTGGATATTAAACTGTTCGGACGTTTATTTCGACTGTGTGTCAACCTCTGTTTCTTAATACTGTTGTGTGCGGTATTCTGTTTTTTATACTGCTGTGTGCGGTATGCTATCTATAATGCTGCTGTGTGCGGTATTCCGTATGTTATACTGCTGTGTGCGGTATGACATCTATAATACTGCTGTGTGCGGTATTCCGTCTGCTATACTGCTGTGTGCGGCATGCTATCTTTTATACTGATATGTGCGGTATTTACTGCTGTGTGCGGTAAGACTGTTATGATTTCCATGTCTTCCTTAATTGATAACGCCCTTAAATTTCATCCAAATTCATTGAATGTTAATCAACACTGAAAATACAACATTGGCGTCGCCGACAGGATTCACGACAATAAAATCTGTTCATATTTAACACCGTATTGAAGGTTAATTGCTTTCATGGGTTATATCATTTTTCTATCTGTTGATTTTTTAAATATTTTGTACTAGTTTTTAAAATTGTAACTAATCTCTCTATTTTTAAGCAGACTGCTGTTGGTGATTTTTGCTTGTCACAAGATGTATATAAATCTGAGACATTTTACCCAGACACGCAAACGTGGAGGGGTGGAAGAATAGTGTAATCGGTTTGGCCACTGAGAGAAGATAGTGCATTGGTTTTAATCGGGTAGTCCGAACGTCTTAGTACGATGTCAATTGAATGAAGTTGTTAAGTATGGAGACCCTCCTAATTTCAACGGCGGAGAATAGCGGAATAGCTTGGCAACAACTGGACGAAGCCGATTTAAGTCAAATATCAGAATGTTGACGACAGCGTGTCCAGTCGGACCAGGAGAATTGATCAGGAAATTAAACTGGTGCAAGCCGAACTTATAGGCGCTATGAGAAATTGGCCAATCCCATGATGACACTAAAGGATGCTGAAGCTATATTCAATTCTGCACCATACACATATATTACCCAGCGAACAGTTACCAGTTCTGAGTTGCCACTGTCTGTGCCAAAACAATTCTACTCAACCATGTCGACCCAGCCAAGTGGTATTAAACCTACATAGGAAGGTTCTAAACTAGTTTATTCTTCAGTTTCGCGTGTATCACATGCACCTCTTGATTTTATGTTTACACTGCCAGCAATTTATCCGATACATGAAATTAGGCACAGGAAGAAGCAAAGCATCTCACCTTCAACATTTATGCGGCCATTTGCTGTATTTGGTTTGGGGGAGAATGAAATAATTATGTCAGTAAAAATAAGTTCCCTAAACGCCCGCAACGTGAACACATTTCACCTTTAACAGACATGCGGTCATTTACTGCATCTGTTATTAATGATGAAATATAGTCAATAAACGTGTATGCGAAACTGAAGACTTCAGTAAACTCAGTAATGGTTGGGTTATTTACAATAATGGTTGTGATAGTGTTGAGCTGCCTTCTGAGTAAACTACAGGTTTGTGGCCACATAGTGTTGTTAATCCGGTTTTCTCAAACAGAAGCATAACCAAATAGCAGCGCCGGTTCAATGGGCGGAAGGACAATGCTTACTTTTATCACACCAGATTACCCCCAGATGCATCATCCAATCTTCTCGGGGTGGGTGAACTTGAGCATCCCGATTCCAACTGAAGTAAACTTGAAGCTGCACTTACTTTTTAAAAGGGAATCATGTTTAGAATCGGTTGTAAAAATAACAGCCAAAGAAAAAGGAGAACATAATGATAATTGATGAGGTTATTCGCTTCATTAATTACGAGTAATTATGCTTTTAAATAAATTATTGTCTTTTCTGGGAATTTATTGAGTTTGACAGTGAGGTAATTCGCTTCACTGTTGAGCTGCTCATAGGACATATTTTATGGTTCTTCACATGATTCTGCAACTGGAATGTAGTTTTCTGCACCAATGTTCACTTGTTTGCATGTAAAAACTCAGAAAATTGTTACTTCGCACTTCTGCAAGACAGATGGATAACTAGTTCCATTTTACACAACTCTTCACTTCTTAAATGCGGCCTCACTACAAGCACTTACTTTTAACAAAACTTCTGTTCTTCGTGTCAACTCTTAATGTATCACAGCACAGCCAATGCAATGAATCATTATTGATTCTGTCCAAGTCTTGTCTCGATATGTTGTGTTTGTAAACTGAATTATTCAGCAATTTGTGGTATCTGTCCCCTGTTTGATCAGTGAAATGTCTTTTTGTACGTATATCATTTTAAACGCCAAACGCAGATCAGATATTTGATAAGGTTATTTGCTTCATTGAATATTTTCATTTGTAAGTAGATGTTTTTACCTCCTGATGGATTGCACAAACTCGTGTCAATTTCCTTTGAGTTCAAGGCCCACAGTACTTTTCGCACGTAAGCCTCTGTTCAGACAGGATTCAAACCGTAAATATTCATGGGGGGAATGTTGTAGAATTGGGGTTAATTGATTTAGTGAAGATCAGTTGCCAAGATCCAGTCAGTGAACAGTGTTTACAGTAATGCTCGGTTGGTTTTTAAGTGTGACTGAGGTGTTAGTTTGGGAGCAATTTGAGTGTGACTTTGGATGTTAAACTGTTCGGACCTTTATTTCGACTATGTGTCAACCTCTGTTTCTTAATACTGCTGTGTGCGGTATTCTGTTTGTTATACTGCTGTGTGCGGTATGCTATCTATAATGCTGCTGTGTGCGGTATTCCGTATGTTATACTGATGTGTGCGGTATGACATCTATAATACTGTTGTGTGCGGTATTCCGTCTACTATACTGCTGTGTGCGGTATGCTATCTTTTATACTGATATGTGCGGTATTTACTGCTGTGTGCGGTAAGACTATTATGATTTCCATGTCTTCCTTAATTGATAACGCCCTTAAATTTCATCCAAATTCATTGAATGTTAATCAACACTGAAAATACAACATACTCATAATAAACCTCTACTTTAGGATGAGTTGTTACCGAGTTACTTCCCTTGAACCTAATCTGTATCACGACCCCTGATGACCTCATAACAAACCTCTACCTACGGTTGAACGGAGTTTCTTCCCTTGAACCTAACCTGTATCATGACTTCTGATGACCTCATAATAAACCTCTACCTACGGATGACAGAGTTACTTCCCTTTGAACCTAACCATTTGGTGGATGAGTTGTTGCAGAGTTATTTCCCTTGAACCTAACCATTTGACAAGGTTTTTTTATTTTCTTTTTAAACTGAACCCTAAACGCAATCTGTAAAAATCAGAAATACTGCACAAGCGAATGCAAATTTCAGAGAACAATTCACACGATTTTCTGTACTAATTTCTATTATCGACCATTGTTACGGAATGTTGGGAAAAATTTATCGATCAGAGATCGTAAGATCGGACAATAAATGTTGTGATTACAGGTAGTTCTGTGAGGTCTCATCAGCTCTGGCATTTTGTGTTTCCTTACCAAACGATATCAGACTCATTGAATAAACCTGAGTCCACTGAGTTCTCAAAATAAAACCTCAAGAGCTCGAGCTCTTACCAGAGCTTGGGGCTTAACCCCTATAGACTCACTTCGCAACACCATTCGGACGATGAGTTTAGGTTTATCTAGCAAGGGGATGATGGCGAGGTCAAATTCGATGCGGTATAGTACAAGTATGATGTCGCGGGAAGGAATTTACGATTTGTGTTGAAGGCAATACAAATCATTAATTTGTAATATTCAAGAGGTAGTGCAGTTCCAATACCGTATTGTATGATTAGTGTGGTGACGTTTAGAATACGGCGACAGTCGTAGTTAGAAAATGCGTCGTTTTCGTTTGATATATTTGATTAATTGTTTTGAACGACCCCCCAGTCAACTTTCCGCGAACAACCGTGTCTGATCAAGTAAAAAAGGGAGTCGTTCCCGAGATGTATTTCACCCGTTTAGCTTAAAAAGAGAATTGTTTTGGACAAGTGGTATGCCAACGTAAAAGCTTAAAGGCCCATATAAGTCATGGAATTTTGTTTATTTTGAAAATTCACACCTCTGAAATTCCTTCAATTCAAATTAAATATACACAAAATGTACATCAAAATGAAGGTTGGGATGTATAGAACACGAAACACATGTGTAATCAGTTCATATAGTCGACTGTGGGTACCACTGGTTCCTGAACGTCTGCTGCCGTATTCGCACCAGAACTGATAATTTAATAATATTTCACGAAAACAACGTGTGGCCAAATGTGCTTTACATATCCAAGAACAAAGCTAGGGGGTAGAAATTCTTCAAAACACGGCGACAGCGCTGCATTGGAGAAAATTCCAAAGCCTTTGCTTTTGTTTACGTATGAGTATACTTTTGATTTCCGGTCGACGTCATCGGACAGAAAAAGCATGTAAAAAACAACGCCGTCTAAAATCAAATAATGAAAAAGATCGCCTTCATGCAGTATACTGTTATTAGATAGAGATTGCATAGTTGCCATATTCAATGCAAGGTATCATGATACCTGTTAAAATTTCTTAGAATTACGATTTTGCTTTTTGATGGAAATTCGTGGTAACGAGTGATTTGCGCATGTCTGTCGAGCATGGAAACCATCTTCAATAAAAAAAATGCAGACAGTGTTGTCCTTTTCCAAAATGCAGACCTATCGCTGTATTCGAAAGTGTTTTGAAATGCCTAGCTTTGTTCTTGGATATATGAAGCACATTTGGCCACTAGTTGTTCTGATGAAATATTAGTTTATTATCAGTTCTGGTGCGAATACGATAGCAGACTTCCAGGAACCAGTGGTGCCTACAGTCGACTCAATGAGTTGATTACATATGTGTTTCGTGTTCTATACACCCCACCCTTCATTTTGATGTATAATTTGTGTATATTTAATCTGAATTTAAGGAATATGAGAGGTGAGAATTTCAAAATAAACAAAATTCCATTACTTATATAGGCCCTTAATGTCTTGGCTGCTGTTGGATGACATCAATATCGCGACTACAAATTCATGAGTTTGTTTTTTCTGCGAGTTTGAATAAGACGAGTCGAAATGTTCCAAGCTAGGACGTTGCGTACCTTTTCTCTCTTATATATGGAAAACAATACATAAATTTCTGAACAAAAAACGTCTGATACACTAATTTTCATGATGTTTTCATGTGTTGAACACCTGTGATGAATATCTCAGTAAACCGATGTAATGCTTCGCTAGCAGGTGGTTAGAAAAAAGAGCTTTTTTCTCATTTTCATTCAGTCATACCCTGACACACTGTAAACACTGTTTTTTGTTGTTGTTGTATTTATATAACGCCACCTATCTTAAAATATTTTAACTCCTGTTGTAAAAAACAAAACAAAACAACTTTTCCACACGTGCGTTTAGACTGTTTACAAATCTTTTCTAACACGTGACAAATGGTTTTATTTGAATTTAGTCAAGGTTATACTCGTTTAGTTATGTAATGTCTTCTCGACGTGGGCATTTTTTCCTAAAAAAAATAGTTTGGATTGACACTTTTCGGACACGGTGAAATAGGCTATCCTAAATATGTAGAAACGTTAGAAGATCAACTTATAATGTTTTATTGACAAATCTATGGTTCAGCAAACAGAGTTATTATTGAATGAAACATCTTAAGGCGTGACTTGTTAACAAGTGAGTGCATCTCTAATTAGCATAACAATCATATATATTGAAAACATACTTCCGTGTTTAGAACACAGATATCAGAAATGAATGTTGCATCAGATTCAAGTTGTTGTCTTTTTTCAATTTAATGGTATATTTTTATATTATAAAAATGATTAATGATCAGTAATAAAAGAGAATTCGAGTTAAGATCAAAATCAGACACTAAAAATTCAATTTCAAAGGGTCGCAAAGAAGCAGACACTAAAACTAGTAAAGACTTTGCTGATATCCTCGATTCTGTGAAAGAAGAATCTTCCAGTAAATCTATCAATGATTTTGTTGAACCAGGACATTCGAATCAATCGGGTTCTGATGATGGGAAATCTGACAGCGATGCGGAAATTGAACAGTTGGAACAGGAATTAGAAGCGATCAACAAAGAGAAAGAAAAATTAACCAAACAACAAAAGAAAGATATTTTGAAACAAAAATTGACTAATGCAAAAGGAGAACTGAAGGAACTGCAGCGTTCAGGAACCACTAGAGGTATAGCTGGTTCCAAACCCTCAAAATGCAAAAAAATAAACAAGCCAGTGAATTACCGAAATCAACTACTAATAAAGACGACACTTCACCTACAGATATTTCAAACGTTACTGTTCAATTTCTTAAACAACAGTCGGGGTTAAGTGATCTGGCGGCTTCCCAATTGCGGAACGCAGGACTCGGAATGTTTGCAACAGACAACAATTCTAACAATAATGATTTTAGTGATAGTAGTGACTTTAATCCCGATTCTGAGTCAGATTCGGAGAACGAACATTTCGAAAAGTCCCAAAAGAAGTACAAAACTTTATCCGGTATAGAAGCCAAATCAAAAAATAAAATTTTAAAACCTCAGAAATGCCCACAATCCATGTTGCAACTGGAATATGTTAATAAAGAAATAAAATTTAGGGAACTCACTTTCAATCAGTTCGTCGCAGGTGAGTTAGAAATTATTCTCTCACCTAAAACGGAAATTGTTGAAAGAATGGGCCGACTGAAACTTTTAAAAAAGATTTCCTATTATTATGAGATTTACGAATGGAAATCCTTGTTAGAATTATATGCTGCCTTCATTCGAAAAATCGAACACAAGCAAGCTTCTTGAGCTGATGATCCCTCAGATTTGGAAACCCCAATATTAGCTGGGCATGTCAGGTATAAAATTTCAAAACCAAATAAAAAATTATCGAGTCTCTCTTATGATAAAGGAGCTTCTATTCAAAGCAATCCATTTCCCAGGGTTTGGTTCTGCTCGGATTATCAAAGAATGAAATGCATGCATAAGACAGCTCACATAAAGGTAATCAATGGACAAGCCAGACATGTTCAGCATGTATGTGCTTCATGTTTATTGAAAGACAAAACACAGTTAAATCACCTTGAGTCTTCGTCTGCTTGTCCACATTTTGGGTCAAATAACCAATGACTAGGTTTGGAATATCAACCGTCAGAATCTCTAGCATTGATAATTTCTGACCCCAAAAAGGAAATAGTTCTACCTAATAAGTTTGATGATTTTCATTTAGAGGTTTTAGTTCCAAAATGCATACAAAACATACCTATTAATGCTGACATTAGATCTGATTCCAAAATTTGTTCCGAGCAAGAAATCCCAAAATCAAAAGAAATTATTCATCCCAAATTGTATGGCCTTGGTCAAAACTTAAATGATACATGTAGTAATTCAGTAAATGACACACACATCATGAATAATAACAACCAGGGCAGCAATCCTCATGATGATCATATTTCATCAAAAATTTCTAATTTAGATTTAAATAGCCAAAGAACAGTTAAGGCTACTAATGTTTTAACAACCTCCTCAGACTGTAAGAATCGTAACTGTGCATTATGTACCTGTGATGTTTCGCAAGACCCATTTAGGCCTTGAACTTCTATCGTTCAAGCAAATCAAGTTTAGAGATTTTCCAATGTTCCAAATGTTTTAAGTTACCAAATCCCCGTTTATTCTAAATTGAATATCCCCTTTTTTCGATCAGTATTACATGACTACTGGGATTTAGAATTATGTGATTTATTGGAATATGGCTTCCCGATTGGATTCGAGGGGGACCACATTTCAAATGCTTATGTCAAAAATCATTCAGGAGCAACTTCATTTTCAGCGGAATTAGATAATTACTTAATTAAAGAAATTGGGTATGGGTCTATCTTAGGCACTTTCTTTGATAATCCATTCGAAACATTGTTTCTTTCACCACTAAACTCTGTCCCAAAGAAGGATTCTGATGATAGAAGAATTATTTTGGATCTCAGTTTTCCTCCCAACAATGCTATTAATGACTTCATCCCCAAAGATACATATTTAGGAAATAATATCAATTTAACTTATCCCTCTGTGGACAATTTGGTTCATTTGATTAAAAAACATGGGCAACATTATCTATTATTCAAAAGAGACATAAAGCAGGCATACAGACAAATACCAATTGACCCACGAGATATTGATTTACATGGGTATAAATGGAATGGTCACATTTTCTTTGACTGCGTGCTTTCAATGGGTCTTCGCAGTGCCGCTTACATTTGTCAAAGGGTTACTAATACTGTGTCATACATAATGTTAAAAAGAGGATTTGATATGGTGAATTACCTAGATGATTTCGCCGGAGCTGAAAATCCTCAGACTGCCCATAATTCTTTTTATACTCTATAAGAAGTTTTTGACTTATGTGGTTTAGAAGAATCTTCAAAAAAGGCCTATCAACCTTCCACGCAAATGGTCTTTTTGGGTATTCATTTCAATACTGAAAACTTGACATTATCTGTTACACCAGAAAAATTACTCGAAATTTCGCTGTTGGTTGAGGGTTGGATGAGAAGGAAAAAGGCTAATAGGAAAGAACTGGAATCAATTCTAGGCAAGCTCAATTTTGTTTCGGCTTGTGTCAAACCTGGTCGAATTTTCATTTCTAGGCTTCTCACGTGGCTTCGGACCCCTGAAGCCAATAGTAGAACCAAATATCAAATTCCAGAATTTGTTAAAAAAAGATTTTTATTGGTGGTCCAGATTCCTTGTGGAATACAATGATATTTCTATGATGGATTTGGAACAGTGGGCAGAACCAGATAATCATTTTTCATGTGATGCATGTTTAACAGGCTGTGGTGGTATTTGTGAATCAGACTACTTTCACACTTAATTTCCTAAATTCATTCAAGAACAAAAATTACACATAAACCACCTAGAGCTTCTCACTGTTTGTGTCTGTTTAAAATTGTGTTGACCTAAGCTTTCAGGTCAAAAGGTTGTTGTTGTTTGTAATAGTTTAGTTTCAGTATCTGTTTTGAATTCTGGTTCAAGTAAAAACTTGTTCCTTCAGAAATGCTTAAGGGAAATTCTCTATTTAGCTGCCAAGTTTGAATTCCAAATACGGGGTAAACATCTAAAAAGCTCAGAAAATAGAATTGCAGATTTGCTGTCAAGGTGGTCTGATTCTACATCAGCAGAATTTTTCAAAATAATTGATAAAAATCATTACAGTGAAATTCAAGTGCCGGACACTTTGTTCAGTTTTCTACACAATTGGTAAATTTAGCTAAATTATAACAATTTCCAGTACATATATACCCATAAGCTATTTAGTTAAGCCAATGATTGAAACACGTCATTTTTAATTTTTCTGTTATTTTTCAGACATTACCTTAAACATTTTAAAGAAGGAAGTGACAGATTCAACCTTGGCAGCCTTTGCACAAGAAACTATTAACAATTTGAAAACACAGTTTGAAGCATTTCTGTTATTCTGTAATTACTTTGGTTTACAGGCTTTGCCTCTCAGCAGTAATACTTTAAATGTATATGCACAATTCTTAAGCAGATCGTTGAAATCAACTTCATCAATTAAAAACTATATCAGTGGTGTTAAAACTCTACATCTTCTTTTAAGTTTGGATTTCCCACAAAACAATTATCACCTAAATTTAATTTTGAAAGGAATTTCAAGACAAAAGCCTCGTGCAGTCAAAAGGGCACACCCCATGACCCCCCAATTATTGTTAGAAGTTTTGGATTTTTAAACATGCAGAACCCAATTGATGCTATTATTGGTGTTTGTTTCTTATCGCTTTTTTTTCCTTGCAAGAAAATCAAATCTTGTACCCGATTCAGCTCACACTTTCAATCCCCTGAAGCAGCTCACAAGAAAAAATATTGAAATTCATGAAGATAAATTAATTGTCAACTTCTACTGGTGCAAGACAACTCAACTGGGTGAACGTTCCTTGCATATTCCTATGGTTGGAATTCCAGAATCTCCGCTATGCCCCCTTCAAGCTTATAACAACATGTGCAGCTTACTCCCGACTGAGCCCGATTCACCTGCCTTCCAGTGGCCGAAAAGTAACAAAAGAATTCCAGTTACATATTCCATGTTATAGAAATTCTTGAAAGATCTGATTTCTAAATGTAGCAAAGATCCAAAATTATATTCTTCACACAGCTTTCGACGAGGGGGTGCCACATTTGCATTTCACTGTGGGGTATCGCCTAATTTGATTCAGTTTCTTGTGGATTGGAAGAGTGATGCTTATAAACAGTATTTAGAATTTACTATGAAAGAAAAAATTCAAATCAGTGAAACTTTCAAATATTTTATTATCTCAGATAATATTCTATAATATTTTTCAGGCAAGGGTGTTCCAAAATCAGTTATTATCATGTCCCACTTCATTGCGAAATATGTCACTGGTATCCATTGGACCGATGTGAAAGCCTATTCAGGGGCCACAATTCGGAGACTCACCAGTATTATCCAAAGGGAAGCTAAGTTGGACTGTGAGTTTCTGATACTACATGTTGGGACTAATGACATTCATGAACATTCGATATCTGAGATGATGGCTGCATACAATAATTTAATCACTATAATTCAAAACTTCAGCCAATGTCAAATTATATTTTTAGCAATCTTACCTAGGCCATGTGATTTTGATTCTTTTAAGGATAGAGTAATTTTGGCCAACAGGTCTCTTTCAAAATTGTGCAATCTTCGCCATATACGGTTTGTTAAAACCTATAAGCCATTTATCCATAAAGGGACCAATCTTCCAATGAGGCACTTGTATGCCATCCGGGATGGGAGTTTACATCTTAATGCCGAGGGAACCAGAGTTTTAAAAAACTTCTTTATTCAGGTTGTTAAACACTTGAAGTTTGCATAGCTTGCTCATGAAATTTCTATTTCCTTTGTTTTTCAGGAGAAAGTAATCCATTATGAGGATCCTCCTCTTTACCTTCCCTTTAAAGGTATTAATGATCACCTTTAGGGTTGGTCTTTTCTTCTAGAAGTTCTGGAGCAGCCATTGACAACTTCAGTGTTTTTTCACCTTGGAGGCCTTTGGCTTGGTGGACTCTGTCCAATATGTAGGTGTACTTCATATTTATTTGCATGACTACTTTTCACATCTGGGCAATTTAACTTTATCTGGGTAGTTCTCCTTCGCTTCTGCATTGAACAATTGTATAATCAGTTGAAGAAAAGATTCAATGCAGAAGGGTGGGAGTACTGCTTTATTGCTCCAGTCTGTACATGTATATATTCGTATTGGTTAATTTAACCAAAGGCCACATCTGATTTCATTAAATAAAGCTTAATAATCAATTATTTTGTTTTCTCTCTGGTTAACTGATCATTGGTATATTTGTATATTATAAAAATGATTAATGATCAGTAATAAAAGAGAATTCCTTTTCCTTTATGTGACTTTTGGCGCACCTTACCAATAGTTTTCACACTCAGTATTGATTTAATTGGAAATCATTGATCCATAGCTGTGAGTGCATATCATTTATCCAGGTCTTATATTCACTTCAGTTTGGTCTCAGCTTTTCAAGCAAGTGGTGTGGTCTTTTTCTAAACATATATTTGATATTGGTTGGGATGTATAGAACACGAAACACATGTGTAATCAGCTCATAGAGTCGACTGTAGGTACCACTGGTTAATACCTCTCATGTCTGGATTTGTAAAAAGGACGATGTTTTTCGGCTCTGGTGTGATCCCCACCCCACGACGAGGGTTAAAATTACGATCTTCTTAATCCACTTGTAGAGACCTTCAATTTGATAGGTCACGTGACCACCTTCTCGAAACTTTCGATTTTCTGATGGGTATGACCCCCACCCCCACGACGAGGGGTGATAACTTTGTATGATTAAGTTCAGGTTATGAGAATCAAACAATTTGATTGGTTAATTAGCGTTAGGAACGTGAAGTGATTGGGTGATTACTTATTTCAAGCTCTTGAAGCTTTTGGTTTTTGGTATACATTGCTCTTGTCATTACATCCACGTTATTAAACGATTAGGTGGCAACAAATGTCACGATACCCTCACGATTTTTCATTTGTTTTTTGTTCCCATCCCAGAAATCCGCACTAGTTTGGGAAAAAAATCCTCGATGGGTAACTACACTTTACACCCACTTCACACCGTTGGTGAACGTCGAGAAAAGGTTTTGAGATCGATTTTTCCTGGTCTAGAATCGGCAAATCGTTTTCACCGATCGGGTCGCACCCTCGACCGTCCGAAACGCGATCGCGAACGTCGGTGGTCCAGAATCGGCAAACCGCATTTTTGATGCTGTTCTAGAATCGGCAAAGCGTTTTTTGCTGGCGTTCGCCAACGATAGAACGAAGGTCTGATCCGCGATGGGAACGTTGAGAAAAATTTTTAATTGACGTTTTCTTCGAATTTCGTACATTTTTCCCTTCCGAGCGATCTGTCGAATTCGCACTCGTTCGCCAACGGCTGTTTGAACGGTCTAAAATGCGAGAAACTGCGTTTGCCGATTCTCTACCATCGTGTACAAACAACGTTTTTTACACTCTGTACACGATTTAACACTGAATCCCTATGGCGGTACACGTACATGTACGTGTACCTGTACATTGTTTTGATAAAGTGGTCTAGAATCGGCATTTTATACCTACTTCCTGAACATCACTTATAGGCTTTTTTGAAACAGGTATGTTTTGAGATCTTTCTTGAAAAGGTTGACATTTGACAATCTTTTTAGGTGCTCTGGTAAATTATTCCACAAGTAAGAGCCAGCAAATGAGAATGACCTATCTCCAAATGTCTTTCACCTATGTTTTTGAAGATGTAGTAGCATTTTACCATCGGACCTCAGGTTGTATTGACACTCATTCTTGGTATTAAGGAGTTCTTCTAAGTAGGCTGGTGACATGTTGTTTTGTGTCTTAAAAACTAATAATAAAGTTTTGAAAATTATTCTGTACTTGACTGGCAACCAGTGCATATCCCTCAGAACAGGAGTGATGTTTTGAGATCGTGATACCCTACATACCACTCGGGCCATCTGCAGGCGAGAGTACTGATACTGTGGAAGGTCAAATGTGAAGTTACAAAGGCATGGACTAGGGTTTTTGTTGAGTCTTTGGTGAGGAACTATCTTATCTGTTTAACTTTTATAGACTTCTGAAAGCCTTATTGCACATATTTGTAACATGTCTGTCCATAGACATGGAAGAATCGAAGAAGGCACCAAGATTACCTACACTGCTACTTGCACTGATGGCGGAATCTCCATGAGGCTGATGGGAATTTTCCATTGCAGCGTTCCCAGAGACATATTCTAAATATATGCACTCATTATTTTGCCACCCACACCGAGGGCTGACGTGGCCATAAGGCCGATGGAAATTTTCGATTGCAGCGTTCCCAGACATATATTCTAAATATATACGCCCATTCTTGGTGTTTGAGGAAAAAGTGAGACAGAGTGTTGTCTGTGAATAAAGCCTATTGTGGTTAGTGGCGTCCCCCGCCATGGCCTCATAATATTTATTTATTTATTTGTTGGTGCTTTACGCCACATCAGCAGCAAAATAATTAAAAACGAGTCAATGAAATACGTAACATGAGGAAGAGGATAAGGGGGTGAGCCTGGTAATCAAACGATGAGTGCAGTTGTTAAAAAATGCTGATAAGTCAACCTGCGAAATAGACATAAATAGATGAGAATTTAAAAGATTAAAAGCAGTTTAAAATTAGTTAGTCTTGTATGACCAATATGACATCGCGCCAAAACTCCGTGATCTCTTCTACAAAGGTTACTAGATGGGTAGTGATCACAAATATTTGGTCGAAAGCGATTAAGCTTGTTATTTGTCGCTCCATCCCAATCCGCCTGCCACACAGTTCTGATGTAATTATTGATATGCGGCTTGAAAGCACTGAAAGGAATTTTAAAATCAGTGAGAGGCTTGGTTAAAACCTGTTTTGTTGCACTGTTTGCGTTGCTGTTACCAGCGATACCTACGTGTTCGGGTAACCAGCAAAACACGATATCATATCGGTCAGACATGAGAGTTGTTAACTTCTCACGAAGCTCCAGAATGAGAGGGTTCTTCAACTTGGTGTTGAGTAAAGCAAGTAAAAGCTGTGAAAATAGGGCTCCAGCTCGGAATTCGGATTGAGGTGACATGGTTGCCAGTAACAGCAGCTGATGATACATTGTCACCATCTTTAGATCCATCTGTATAGATCTTTGTATATGTACTATGCTTGAACTTTATTTCGGCATATTTTTGTTTTAACTGCAAAGAATTTGTATCAGATTTTATGGATGAAGCCAGGTCCAAAATAACTGTAGGTTTTTTAAGGAGGAATATGTAATTTACGGGTTTCTTTTATAGAATCAGAATCAATTTTGGCTGCCTCCGTGTGGGGTTTAATTCTAATTCCCAATGGAGGAATATGTTTCTGGTGTCGGTTAAACAATCATCATTTTGAGCACCTGAAGCACGGTTATAAGCAGGAATTGATGGATTAGCCAGAACTTTAGGTACATGCTGGAAAGACAATTCAGTTCTGTGCTTATCAAGAAAAGGCTCCTGTGCTTCAACAAGCTTCGAATCTATTGGTGATGTTCGAAAAGACCCTAGACTAATTCTAAAACCACTGTTACGAATTGCTTCAAGTGGTTTGAGATATGACTTCCTTGCAGAACCGTAAGCTATACAACCGTAATCTAATATTGATCGAACAAATGATCTATCCAGATGGAGTAACGTTTTTTGGTCAGCACCCCAATTAGTGCTACCAACAATCTTCAGTAGGTTCAGTGCTCTCTTATATTTAACTTTTAGTTGTTTTATGTGGGAAGTGAAATTCAGTTTGTTGTCAAACAACAAGTCTAAGAATTTCACTTCCTTAATAACTTTAATTGGACCGCCATCGACTTTTAACACCGGATCGAGGTGATGTTTCCGAAGCTTACAATAGTTAACACAATTCGTGTTTGACTTTGAAAATTTAAAACCATTTCTTATGGCTCATTTTTGAATCCTATTAAAAAGCAGCTGAAGTTTGCTCTCAAGAGCATTCATCTTTTTGCTTCTAGAGCAGATTAAAACGTCATCGACATACAGTGGAGAATCTTCCATATTGTCAATTGCATTGATGATAGTATTGATTTTAATAGAAAAGAGAGTAGCGGATAAAATGCTACTCTAGTGAACCCCCAATTTCTGTTCGCGAGGATCAGATAACGTTGACCCAACACGAACCTGAAACCCGCGGTCCTTTAAAAAATTACAATAAAAAGAGGCATACGCCCTCTCAACCCCATGTTAAAAAGATCTTTTAAAATCCCATACGTCCACGTTGTATCATATGCCTTCTCCAGGTCAAAGAACATTGCGACCACATGTTCTTTGCTGGCAAAGGCATTTCTAATAAATGTTTCAAGTCTAACCAAATGATCCACTGTACTTCTCTGATTTCTGAAACCACACTGAACATTCGCAAGTAGATTGTTCGATTCCAGAAACCAGACAAGTCGAACATTGATCATCCCTTCCATGGTTTTGCACAGACAACTTGTTAAGGCAATAGACCTGTAATTACTAGTGTTGTTGTGGTCCTTATCAGGCTTAGGAATGGGAATTATGGTAGCTTTGCGCCAGGATGGTGGAAACTGGCCAGTCATCCAAATGTCATTAAAAATAGATAATAAAAGTTCAAGAGATAATTTCGACAGATGTTTTAGAATTGTGTAGTCTATTTCATCTGGACCAATGGCAGAATCATTTATTTGCTCTATGCAATGAGTTATTTAATTGTTCCATACAGAAAGGGTTGTTTTAATCCTCTAAGTTATTAGAGCCAAATGTGGTCTTTGTTTTCTTGTTTTCAATTTTAATGAATTCTGGATTACAATTTTCCGACGACGAATGTTTAGAAAATGTGGAGGCCAATTTGTTTTAAATCTCCTCTTTTGATGTAATGAGAGTTTTATCTTGCAAGTGTTGAGGTACATACAATTTTGCATGCTGGTGAGGCGAACAGTTTTTGTCTATAAACGGTGGAGGTCGATAATGTTTTCTATGACAGTGTTTTAACTGAGTATAAGTGTCATTATGTTGAAGTTGACACATTTATTAATTTATTTGTTGGTGTTTAAGGTTACATACCTATGCACAATGGCTAATTGTGAACGTGATGGTTTAATGGGTGGAGGAAGCCGGAGTACTGGGGAAAACCACTGAGCATCGACGAGCAACTATCAGCTCCTCAACATTCTAACTCTGTTCAAGCTCCACTCAAGTAGGGTTACAGCGGTAGAAGACGTGCATCATCGACGGGCGCCATCGTGCCCCCATGTGGGCAACAGGGATAAAGTGCCCGCCCAAGGACACAACACAGGTCGTCTCGAAGCGTGGATCGAACTCTGGACCTCTAGCGTAGAAATAAGATTAAATAAATAAATAAAATATTTCATCTAAATTTGATTCTTGCGAAAATAGTTGCGAGAATTCATAACTGCTACGAGCGTCTCAAGATCCCACGAGGCCACTATGGTTGAAGCCCTGTTGCATATTGATAACATATGTTAACCTTTTACCCAACACAGATTTTTATTTTTTAAAACATAAACTGAATTTGACAACTTAAAAAACCGAATAGATACCAATAAAACCTTAAAAATATGGTTGTCATTGGAACCGGCTCATTGAGCCGGTTCCAATGAGAGCCATATTTGTACAAGTTTATTGACAAAGTGTCAGGATATTTCAGGTTAAGTTAGCCTTGTATTTTGTTTCTTTTTCTGCCGAAGTGTTAGGTAAAGGGTTACATTGACTAAATTGTCTTTTTGTGCAGCGAGAAACTGCTTGGGTTCTCTCGCTGGTATTGTTGCGCGAATCTTTGCGAAGATCAATTCTCGTCGAAATATAAATCCAGCCCTCGACCATTTATTTATTTGTTAGTGTTTGACAGCTAGGGTCACCTCGTGTCGGACAGTTTTACGGGTGCAGGCAGCCGGAGCACCCAGAGCAACGGCGATCAGCTGTCAAACTCCCCAACGTACTAACTACGCGCAAGCAGGATTAGCATTGATTGAAAACAAGTGCACCAGCAACGTGTAGTACGCCTTAGTACACAACGCCACTGTAACCCCCCCCCCCCCCCCGGCCAGAATCTATCCAAATACACAGCGTCGAGTATATTACCCTCTACAAAATAACGGTTATCCCGTAAACTCTCGCGTTTAACAAAATAATAATTTAACGGTACTAGTGTATCTGACAGTAAGAGAATATAAATTGTTCTCTGTGTCACATCTGCGTGAAGTGAAGAAACGAAATGAAAAACCGATTTGTTCATTGGTGTCCATGGTTACATACTTCTGCACAATGACAAATCGTGACCGTAGAAAATAGATAATGAAAGTGTCAATGACACTGTGTTGTGTTTGATGAAAAGGATAATGTTTAAATTTATGAAAGGATTATGAAATACGACAAGAATTGTGATAACTGAGAATATGTTAATTTCTGATCCCTGTATGCTATGTTTTCAATAAAAATAATTTGAGGAGTAGACTGTACTAAAGAACTGAGGGGTTAATGTGTCCTTCACAGTTAATGTTTGTCAATCAAAGTTACCAAGTTACAGTGTAATTATTCCAAAACAAGTCACCCTATCAAGTTACAATGAAATCCCTTCATATACGACCTCTAGACTGTGCCAGAGGTTTTCGTGTTTTGGACTAGGGCAGTCGTCACGGTTGACAGATCGCGACCAAAAGGAGAAGTTCTCATCAAGACATAATACGGGGTCATCGTACCCAGTTACAAAGAAATCCCTTCATAAATATGACCTGTAGACTGTGCTAAAGATTTTCGGACTTCGGGCCCCTCTGGCCGTCACAGTTGATTGATCGAGACCAAATGGGGACGTTCTGATCTAGACATTATAAGGAGCCAACCCACCACGTTACTATGAAATCCCTCCATAAATACGACCTGTAGACTGTGCTAATAATTTTTTTCAGGTTTTGGGCTCGGGCAGCAGTCACCGTTGACAGATCGCGACCAAATGGGGACGTTCTCATCTAGACATCATACGGAGTCACCCTACCAAGTTACAAAGGAATCCCTCAATATTAAATACGACCTGTAGACTGTGCTAAAAGTTTTCGTGTTTCGGGCTTGGGCAGCCGTCATGGCTGTCAGATCGTGACCAAAAGGGGACGTTCTCACCCAGACATTATACAGAGTCATCCTACCAAGTTACAATGAAATCCCTTCCTAAATACGACCTGTAGTCTGTGCTAAGGGTTTTCAGGTTTTGGGCTCTGGCAGCCATCACGGTTGACCGATCGCGACCAAAAGGGGCTGTTCTCATCTAGACAGAAATTTCGTGACAATCGGATAAGAACTACGCGGGGTAGCCTGTGCTAAGGAAAGATGTGAACAGTCTCACGGAGTCACCGACTTCCCACGCCCGATGGCAATAGCTTATCTTGACTTTGTCAAGTTAAGCTAAAATAGGCCATGTAATATGCTGTTAAAACTAGAAGTCCTGTCATGAAATGCGCACAAATAGCACGTCGATCTGCGCGTTAATCTACGTGTTATGGCCATAGTAAGACTATCAAATTCTGTATACATGGCCTGTGCACAAGCAATGTTTCAGCCAATGGATCTCCGGGTAACCCGGAGGTCCATTGGCAGAAATATTGCCTGTGTTTGCTATGAGTAACCAGGAGAACCTGCCGTGCTTTGAATGCCATTCGATATGGCAATTGCGTGCAATTCCTACGCGCAATTAAGCCTAGATAAGCGCACAGTTCGTGACAGGACTTCTAGGTTTAATTGTTCGTTACACTAAGGGTGGATTGGTTTGTGAAAAATGACTATTGCCTCACTTCGTTTGGTTAATTCTTGTTCGTAAACCATGCGTTTAAGTACGTACCAACTAATGGATATATTTAGCTACCCATATTTATCACATTAATTTATTGAAGTGAGGCCTGTTTTGTATATATCACCAACGTGTGTGTGATCGCTCTAGTTGTTGCAATAAAAGGTACGTTATTTCAGTCGCTTTTTCAGGTGGGTAAAACTATTTTAAGATGTTGACCTGTTTACATTTATTTTACCTTTTCAAATTACAAGCACAAATCAAAGAAAACCCGAGAACATATAGTTTCTAAATGGCTGAAACAGACTGAAGTGAAAAATGAAGTGTAGTGCGATTTTGAGGGAAGAATTAAGGCTTCGTTCATTCGGACTAAGTTATACAGAACCTGTCCGATTCTGTCGTTTTGAATGTGGATATTCACGATATTATGTGTTGTGGCGCATATTCTGGGCTTTATATCATAGTGTGTGGCTGATTATTTCCGGTATAAAAGCCAGAGTGTGGTGGTTTATATTAATGACACATTGGGGATATTTTTTTCTCACACTTGATAGTTTAATTCAATGTTGTGTAGTGATGTATATCTATTTCAAAAGAAAAGATATCAGGTCTGGTGAATGTTATACAATGACTTGGTACTTGAAGACATCATGGTTTATCTTAAATATTGCAAATTGTGCCGCTTTTTACGTCAGTGTTTTATTTTGGAGTTATATTTTCAAACCGGGATATGAACTTCGCCCTGATAACATATCTACGCATGCTGTTAACATCGTGTATGTTTTTGTCAATCTGTCTGTAAGTGCTGTTCCTGTTAGATTATTGCATGTAGTCTACACTATGATATTTGGATCTGCGTATGCGATATTTACCTTGATCTATGATTTAGCTGGAGGACACAACGAGCATGGTGATCCGTATATATACCCCGTTTTAGATTGGTCAGAGAAACCGGGATTGAGTACAGGAGCGACATTACTATCTGTTTTCATAGGAACACCGCTCATTCAGCTGGTTTTATTCGGACTGTTTAAACTGCGAAAGCTTCTTTGGAAGCGATGCTGTTGCAGCTCTAGGAAAACCAAGTCAGCACCCATTCCCCATGACAATGTGTGCATGAACGATCTGGCTCACATGTAAATGGCCAATGTATGACAAAAGCTGCCATGAACAAAAGCTCTCCAAACTGAAAGCCCATGGATAATAACACTCCCGACAAAATCTTCTCTAAAAACAATGGAGGCGTACAAAATCTCCGAAATTTGATTTTTTCTATTTTTTTTCTTGGAAAAATAACATAAACATATATATAGTGATCAAAGTTTGTGGTTGCAGTATGTTTCTTTTTCGAGAATAAAAACACCCTTCCATAATTTCGCTCTCATATATATACCACAGCTAGATATTGGTGTGCCCAAGTGCTACTGGTGCAATATCTAGGGCGGGTAATAACTTCTGTTTTATGGGCCTACTATGATCGAAAGTCACCCGCAACAGCTACAGATAAAAACTGGACAGAGCATCACAGGAATGTCCCCTCTCCTTTGTTGGGGTCTACTTGACCTCCCTCCCTCCACCCCCCCCCCCCCCCCACCCCCACCGGAATGTTTTGAAATTTCAAATCCAGTGTGAATCGATGGCTCCAATGCTGTTTTAGGGAATTTAATTGCGTAAATTTTGTTGAATGAACTGGAATTCTTTTAATTTTCTATGGAGACCTTAACAGCTACGCTACCGAAAGCGACTATAGTCACCTATTTTATGATGATTATATGTACGTTCGGGTATGCGCAGATCAAACCTACCATTTGATTAAATGTTGTAAAGGGCTCAGAGAGCCCTTTACAACAATTAATCAGATGATAAAGTTTCAAGTATGTCATAAATGTTATTACCCTTTCTCGCAGACAGGCGTATAGAGAGGTCCTCCATATATGGCTAAAGTGGGCGTGGCGGTAAAAAACGTTAATCCAAACCTGGACCCGAAACCGTAAGATAAATTTTCGGCGTGGTACATCCTGTGGTGGTACCCTCCAAATTATATTACTGCCTTTGAGTTTAAATTTGACTGATGTTTAGTGGGAGTGGACCTTTTAGGGCTGAAACGGTTGGCTCATTTCCAAAACCGACTAACCGATAGCTATAACCGAACAATATATCCGGTTATCCGTTGCCATTATTTCACCGAATATAGGATCAAAATTATAGAGATTGGAAAGCAGTATTCGCAGATACTATTCCGTAGTGTGTCTACAAACGAACGTTGTCGAGTACTCAACAAAGTTATTTTGTATACACACTACAAAATAGTTTCTGCGATCGCTCAGATTTCACGGAAATTGCCGATCACTAACGAAGTCTTGAACGCCAAAGTCGATTATTTCTCAATGAAAGCAACATGGCTTCGAGTTGTAATCTATATTTAACAAATTCACTTTTAAAGAACATTTTACCCGAGCGCATAGTATCACTGTCGTGAGCTACAACCTCTACAAAACCAATATTAACAGTTCTCTCTTTTTTGAGATACATAGGATGATCAGGATCCGAGACCCGGCTTTTTTTTTTACATTGTGTCATAAAAGAAATAAGAGCGCTAAATGTTTTAATGAAGCTGATCTAAAGAGAAAACAGCCATCTTGATGTATGCATGTTGGGATGACGAATTTTCTCAATAAGTATGGGGGAGCGCGGTGGCTCAGTGGTAGACTGTTGGACTTCTATGCTAGAGGTCCCGAGTTCGATCCCCATCCGGGACGACCCGCGTTGTGTCCTTGGGCAATGCACTTTATCCCGGTTGCCTACATGGGAGCACGATGACGCCGTGTACTAAGGCGTACTGCACGTCGATGGTGCACATGTTTTCAACCGCTGCACCCCTGCTTGAGTGGAGCTTGAACAGAGTTAGAATGTTGGGGAGCTGATAGTTGCTCGTCGATGCTCTGTGGTTCTCTCCGGGTACTCCGGCTTCCTCCACCCGTAAAACTGTCACGGTCAAGATTAGCCATTGTGCATAAGTATGTAACCTTAAACACAAATAAATAAATAAATAACTATAAATACAATAAGTATGGTAGGCAGTTCCAATCAAAGATGATATACAGAGTGTGTTTGGCTCAGATACCGCGAATCAACAACCTCAGAAAGACAGCAGCTTTATGCATTGCCGGCGCTCTATTGCTGAAGATATGTCAGTGATTGTTTTCAGGCAACACTCTTCTTGTTTGGATGTGATCCCATTAAAAGGAAGTATCAACTAGATTACAAAATATTTAAATCTGATAAGCTAGAAAAAATATATTAGGTAACATTTCTCTTTCAATGCAGATGGTTTTTAAATGGTATTTATGTATACACTTATACCATGACGCTTGAAAATGTGTATTCAGATCATATTCCTAGTTCGTGTCTGGATTATCCTTGGATTGAATTATTTTCAACATAATGATACTTGAACTGAGTTAAAAACTGCTGTGGAAGATATTAGTAACTGAAATGACCAATCATAAGGTTTCGAGAAAAACTGTTCGCTTTCATTAACTGGTAGAGGGCTAGTTTATTTTTTGTGGTCTGAATTTGTTATTCAATATTTGTTTTATTACAAATTATTGGAGCGTGCCCACAGGTACTCTCCAATAAACTGTATTACAACAAATTTATATAAGCAAAATGTTAATTACGTTTGACTGAATGTGAAATATAGCAATAAAACTTTGGACTTTTGCTCTGGAACCCTCATTTTTTGAAAGCCCTGATAGGAGCTTCTAGCACTCAACTAGTTAACAATTAATGTTCAAAGCTATCATACTTGAATTCTATGTAGCAAAATATATCGAATTTTCTGGCCTCGGCGGCTAAACACCACAAAAACAGAACCGCTGATATTAGTTTTGTTGATGTTGCACTTCTACATAATGAGAATGAGTGCCCAGACGAAATATTTTTAAAAACGACTTTATTAAATATTTAAATTATTGAACACAGAACTGTAGCTCACATGATCTATTATTTATTGTATAGAATGCAAACGAACTAAAATACATTACAAATTTATAATTTATTTATTTATTAGTGTTTAAGGTCACATATTTCTTCACAATGGCTAATCATGACCACGACAGTTTTACGGGTGGAGGCAGCCGAAGTACCCGGAGAGAACTACCGAACAACGGCGAGCAATTGTCAACTCCCCAACATACTAACTCCACACAGGTAGGGTTAGCATTGGGTGAAGACAAGTGCACCATTGACGTGCAGTACGCCACCCTTCCCCCATGTGGACAATGGGGGTTAAGTGTCTTACCCAAGGACACAACGCGGTTGCCGCAGGTGGCTTAGAACCGAGGACCTCTCGGCTTGCAGCCTGCAAATGTATAGTTAATAACCCTTTTGCCCAGTGTGCTATTTGCTGATTTTTCCCATATTGTTTGTTTATATTCCCCTTACTTCCGTTTAGGTGTACTGTGTTTACAGACATTTTTGTGTGTGACACTCGCCAGAGACTGAATCCATGAGCAGTGGCGAATAGGCAGTTTTTCAAAGAGAGACGGGCAACATATTAGAAAGATGATGGGCAATTATTCAGTGTCATAACAATGGAAAAGTAACCAGTACATGGGAGTAAATATATGAACGGGGTATCGATCGGACGCTTGTCGCTTCTCACAAGAAAAATAGTCTGGTCCATTTCACAGTTAAAAGTAATGTTTAAAACAAGGGGGCAACCCAAAGCGTGTGCCAATGCCCCCGACGAGCCAAAAAAATGTCCCAAGTCGAAAGAGTGAAAAAAAAGCCATAACTCTGTACAAAATGTGTGGAAGAAACTCACGCTACACAGGGATCGTTCCCCTATGATGCTTTATCACAACACCAAACATCATTCAAATCAGGGTAGCTGTGACTGAGATACAAGGGAAAATGTTCGGATGGACGGACGGACGGACAAATGGACGGGCGAACAGGCGCGGACGGACGGACGGACGGACGGACGGACGGACGGACGGACGGAGGTCTCCACTAGATACTCCTTCGAATATGCAAGTCGTGTGCATAATAAGGCAAACGTACATGTAGTCATTCGACACTTTAATCGTAAAATATAGTACGGTCGCCGTGACAGGTCACTTCCCACGGGTGGGCAATACGTCCACGGACGCAACAACAATATATTCCAGACACTCTAATTACAGGAATAATCATCAATAATTTAACAACCCGGTGCTTCATTAATTAAAATTTTGCTCATGACGAGTTGTATTACCAGGTAAACGCAAGCGGGAACATCATTGCCTACGCGTGGATTACGACCAATCCACGATGACACAAGTCACATTACTGTATAACGCTGAAAATACCACATTCAACTCCAACTGGCAATGCTAACATATTTCATGTTCGATCCTGGAGCGAACAAATAGCCCAAGAACATTAGGTTTCACTAGGGAAAAAAATCGGAGAAAGCTGATTTTTTCAGGGAATGTCGATTACATGTCACTGAACGATTAGACAAAAGTCCCCTAAAATCCCAGTTGAGCTTTTTTTCTGCAGCCTTTTTTCGAAAACGCGTTTGAAAAAAAAAAAAAAATCGCACGAACTTTGTAACCTCGAATTGATCCAACTGTATTTTTTGTTTACGCGTATTTCGAGCTACATAATGTCTAATATACATTTACCTAGAGGAAAATGTGCATTCTGTGACAATTTCTGCGAAAAATTATTGAAAATTCACAAAAAAGTATCGGATTTACGCAAAAAATGACGATTTTCCTAACGGATTTGCCCAAAGGGTCGTAGTACAGAACGGGATGTTAGTTGGACAGACGATAAAAAATCCACCACCATTTGAAGACTTTTATCATTGCTTACAAAATAGACATTATGGAAGACCCCCTCTGCTTCTGGCCGAGTTCCCCTTTTGGCATAAAATTCGTCAGCATGAGAACTCAACTATTTTCGGGCTTGGGACCGAACAGACACGTCTGTGTCTGGCAGCATTAGATCAATAAATAATATTTACAGAATGTACAAAAATCAATAAATAATATTTACAGAATGTACAAATCAATCAACATGAATTAAGTTACATTGACTATTATCAACGCTATATACAGAAATGACATGACCTATATACATATTATTCATCGAACTCAGAAATTTCCGACAGGACAGTGTTTCTGTGGTTGTTACAAGAATCCGAACTGCAATTACACAAACCTGAGCAAGATAGTCCTGCCTTCTTACACCCACACCTTTTTGTACAAGCACTCTTGCAACCACAACTGATCAGATTCAGTAGGTTATCGGGGGCACATGGCTTTGTGGCTGCAGTCGGTATAAGAAGTCCATTGTCTAGCGACCACCCCCAATCCGTCGGAGGAAGCGAAGTGCCCAGCCATTGTTGGACCTGGAGATAACATCTGTAGACATGTTGTTGTGCAGCATCGCTGCTTGGTGGGAGTGAGGCTAGGTCGATGGGTTTATTCAGTTTAGATTTTGCTACATAACGCTTGTAAGTGACATATCTATATTGGTCGAGAGAGGAAACAGTTTTACTCCCGTATAAGATCAGGAGAAGTTGTTCCCCGGCAGCGGCTACTGCACTTGGTGTACTGTCATCCGCCAAAATTGTGTTGACATACTGTTGTGAGTCGCTAGTAACATCGGAGACAATTGTACTGAATACTTTCTTCTTACCAACTCGAAAGAGTGCAGAAGTAGTGTCACAACCACTTATAGAATGTGCTACAAGGAGGTTGCTTCTATTGTCACCCATTTTGGTTGCTATTTCACAAACTGAAACTAGTAAGTTTGGGGTAATGGAATACATCATGTGAATATTACATCCCGGTTGAACTCGAGAGGTAAGAATGACTAACAAGTCTGTGTCTGTTCCCACAACGACAACATTGTTGTCATCTTGAGCGATGTCAAGTGCAGTTTCGGCTATCAGTACATCAGCATCAGCCTCGGCCTGCTTGGACTGAATATTGATAGCAGATAGCTCCTGCATTAGAAGATCGATCAGTTGGGTTTTGTTCTTGGCATCCGCAAGGAAATCGGATTGGGGTGTGGTGGCTGGTAACTCGGGTGAGATATTGATATCAATGGAATACCTGTCTTTAGATCTACGGGCTTGTTCCATGCCCTTTGTCGACATTGTACAAGCATAACCATCAAAAACAACCACGACGTTCGCCCCAAAATGTCTCACTAGTTAATTGGAATATGATGTACATATGTCCTTATATGACGACTGTTTAGGCCATACAACTGCCCTCAATAAAAATCCACCATCTACAACAAACAGAGAATGTTCTGGGATTTTAGTTTGCTCGGAACCGTACGTTTTGAGGATCTTACCGAGCGTGCTTTTCTGTGTCTTCCTCATTCCAGCAGAATCAAACAATGCTGGTGGTTTCGGGGCGAGTTCATATTTGAGATACTCTTCCATCTCTGCTTGTGACTGAATAACACATGTGATGCGGTTGAACAGAATTGTGGGGTCAATCACTACCTTACTTCCACGGACTTTGATGCTATTTGCCATCGATGCGAAAGACTTCACAGTGTCAACACGTCGTAGTTTGATGCTGTTGAACGTTTTGCTTACAACATTCGATACGCAACATTCACCAATTTTGCGAACTTGGTCACAGTTCACAGTTTCGTCGGCCACAAGCCCGGTCGCTATAGAGACTAATTGTAGTGGATCTCTATTCTGAAAGGGGGAATGCACTCTGAGCCAGTTCAATAATTTAGTGATATCATTGGCATCAGTCAATTGTGAACTTTGACGGAGATCCCGATGTTGTTCGCCATGACCAGTGTGAACATGAACAAAATTTTCGAGAGCATTACATATCGGAAGGCAAAGAGGTAGTCCATGTACCCATTTCGCAACAGTGCTATCGGTTATTCCCCTGCCATGTGTGAGACCACCAGGGAGCTTGAACATTCTCATTAAACACTGCTCTATGGTCTGATCAGAATATATCCCGTCCCAGAATTTATCTGAGCGCCTTATGGTAAAGTAACCTTTCTCAGTGAACAACTTCAAATCATCCTGTTGCATTATTTCTGTTAGCTCATTCATCTGCTGCAAATAGAGATGAGAACTTTTTGCGTATGCAAAATGACCACCTGCGTGAAAAACTGGAATCATATTGCGAACACAATATGTGTGGAGTTCCCAGTCGCCTGTGCGCTCTGCTCTCAAGAACTGGAGAAGACCTATTTGCTCGTAGTATTGTACCCAAAGCTTTCCTGTGCGTCCTACGGACGCATTCTGGAGCAGTTCGTGTAATTTTGACAGTAGATGGTTGACACTTTCTTGATTGACAGCGTCAGCTGTTGTACAGTCAGCTCTGGCAAGTCCACAGGATATTTCATTGACTTCTGTGCAGTCTATGTTATCTAGTGTTCGGCTTTCTTCAAACACAAGTTTTGTAATGGCAATTTGTGTTAGCAAATGGGCACGAACTGCTCTTGAATATGCATGACCACTGATCAAATGATGGATTGACCCACCAGCATAAACAGTCCCCCAAAGTTCATCCAAGCCGCTACCAGCCATGATCGAACCAATTGCCCCTAAATATGACATAATCATATGGAAGCCGCCGAGTCTAACGAAAACTTTTGTCAACTTATCTGACGAAGACACAATCTCCACTGCTTTGATATAAAGTGGTTGGTCAAACGTCACTGGAGTGTAGGCGAACACCACATTATGTGATTTAATCGAACATGGAAATTGAAACAATGATGCTATAATACGGTATTTGAATGAGAAAAGTCGATGCCGTTTGAATTTGAGTTTAGGGGGTATGGTTAATATTTCACACGTTTCACCAGTTCATTATGGAATAAATGGCTATTGTTATATATCATTATAAAGCCACTGCTTTTCTGCAATTTTCGATATATAATTTAACTCCCAAAGTAGTCGTAGAGTTGATTTAATGGACGTTGTGTACCGTTGTGTGTATGAAAACAATAAATTTGTTTTCGTAATTTTGTACATTTTCGTGAATATTTCACCATTGAGTGTGAGGATTGGTACAAAGTTGGCATTTTCTGTTGGGGATATGTATTCTCAATATAATTCAGCACGATATTTATGATTCTCACCCTACTAAGGCGAATAAGAATGAGAAATATGGAGCTGGGTCGAATTTTTTTTAAATTTTTTTTTTTCATCAAAAAACGCTATAACTAAAAAAGCTCAACTCGGATTCGCGGGGACTTTTCACACTTTGTCCGCAATGTGTGTCACGGAAACATATAAAAAAAATCAGCTTTCTCCGATTTTTTTCCTTACTTTCTCATTTTTATGTCTAATGTGCCTGGACTAAAACCCGAGGAACTGATATTCGGTTTCTCTTCCTCACACGAGGAAGCTGTTGTTTGTCATGCAGAGTAGACCAATTAAAATCTTAAACCTGCAGCCGCACAGCAGAATGTTAAGGATATTAGTCTACTTTAAACGCAGAAATTAAAGCGCCCAATGCGCCCGATCTGAAAAAACGTGCTTCTCTGGACATGAACACTCTTTTAATATTTTTCGTTTCATGTTGGGCCGAAACGGTTGGATCATTTTTACAACCGACTAACCGTTAGCCGATAGCTATAACCTTACACTATCCGATCATCCGTGGCCATCATTCACCGAATATGGGATCAAAATTGTGGGGATTGGGAAGCATTATTCGCAGAAACTATTTCGCAGTGTGTCTACAAACGAACGTTGTCGACTATTCGACAGCGTTCGTTTGTATTCATACTACGGAATAGTTTCTGCGATCACTCAGTACTCGCGGAAATTGCCGATCATTAACGAAGTATTGAATGCCAAAGTTGATGATTTCTCATAAAAACAACAATATAACCCTCAATGGACTTGGCAGTTGCCCGGAATTAGCACTGAATTAGACTAGACGAGTTAGGTTGAAAAGGTTATATGAGTAAGGAAGGGATAGGATATAAGTCTTTTTGATCATCAGTGGCAACTATTACAACAACGAAACTGATTGTTTGAAAACGTGGAAAGGTAAGCAAGGTATCGGTTCAAAAACAAGTGAACGAGATAATAGTTTAAAGCTTTATCCCCATTAAGAAAGAATGTCTACGCCTAAGAAAAACTCTTCAATGGACTTCTTTGCCAGAACATGTGGCAATATGTGGTTACAGCCCCCGGCCTAAACTCATTTCAAAACAACTTAGAAAACTATTCGTCAAACCAGGCCTTCCGATACGAGGAATTCAAAGCCGCAACTGATGGGGCGATCCAAGCCCTCGGTCCACTAGTCTATTTCTGAAAGAAATTCGACGCTAATACGGCCTGGAACCAGTCTAAATCTCAAATAGGCCAGCGCCTTTGTTTAATTTCACTTTTCTGGAATACTTCGGGTAGTTGGCAAAATGAATCTACAGTTCGCTTTTCCAAAACAACTGATATTTTCCGGACGATTGAATCAGAAGATATCATAATGATTTAATTTCCGTGAATCAAATACTGAAGTGTTGCTCAATCGAACTTGACTTGATCGAATGGAATTACAATCAGAAGTGAAGACTCAACATAAACGAAAAGTTACGATTAAGCCGGATAGTTTTACAAAATATGTTAATATACTACTCAAAGTTTGCAAAGCACCACATATTTGACACATCATTGTGACACATTTGCGATATGTTTGGTGGATATGATTGAGGAATGTATTGAGGTGGTCCCCAGTGTTTTCATTAGCTCTCTTGACAAGCAGACTAAATATGTACCCCTTGATTTTCACGATATTTTCGTTGTCTGCCCACATGTGCATGACATGTATAGGGTATTCAGTCTTCATTTCAACACAAACCCTTGTGATTTAATGATTGAATATGGCAAGTGTAAATGTTAGAAGACATTTGTTTGAAGCAGAAATGTGGCGGTCTGTAGGGATGGTGGAGCAAGGGGCTACCCATCGTCAGGTTGGTGAAGATCTTGGTGTGCACCATACGGTGATCACCAGAGCCTGGGGAAGATATCAGCAGCATGGCACACCAGTAAGACGGCATCGTGGTGGTAGAGACCGGGCAACATTTGTAGCTGAAGACTGGTTTTTGATCATTTAGGCCCGTAGGAACCGCTTTGCCGCAGCGACCCAACTTCACAGTTACCTTCAGAATGGATCCGGGGTAGATGTTTCATCGCAGACTATCCGGGCAAGGTTGCACGAATGTGGTCTCCGATCGAGAAGACCATGTATTCGCATTCCGCTGTCCTGAAACCACCTCCAGATACGATATGAATAGCCGTGGGCTACGTTGGATGGACCAGAGAAGCTTGGCGACCTGTCCTTTTTACAGATGAGTCAAAGAAATGCCTACACCACACAGATAGGCGTTCTACGGTATGGAGAAGACCAGGAGTATGATTCCATGCCGCCAACATTGCTGAGCATGAACGCTATGGTGGAGAGTCAATCATGATCTGGGCGGCATCAGCAGGAATGGACGTGCAGAGTTCTGTGTCCTTGAACGTGGTACATTGACTGCACAGCGGTATATTGATGAGATCCTGGATGTCCACGTCAGTAGGTGATAATTGAGAATACGAGCTTACCTGTACATGTACGTGTACGTGTACATGTACATCTCCATAGGATTTAGTGTTAAAATCGTGTACGTGTACAAGATTTTAACGGTTTTTTAGGGTGAGCTCGAATTTTTTTAACACTGGACCCTACGGGAGGAATCCGTAGTTTTACGTACACGTACATGTACCGTTTTGATTGAAATCTGCAGATGAGTTTTCCCCATAGGATTCAGTGTTAAATTGCGAGCAAAAAAACGTTTTGAGAGTTCGAACTCATCGTCTTGTCGATTCTAACAATCCGCATCCGTACACGATTTTAACACTGAAACCCTATGGAGAGTGTTAAATTGCGAGCAAAAAAACGTTTTGAGAATTCGAACTCATCATCTTGCCGATTCTAACAATCCGCGTCCGTACACGATTTTAACACTGAATCCTATGGGGGAAACTCGCTTGCGGATTTTAGGTCTGAAATCGACTCGCGTGAAGAGGTGATGTTTGAATCCGCAAACCCACTGTCGCGTTTCTCGAAGTGAGACTGGCGCACGTTATTGCGAGGTGATCTCGATGAGCACTCGATGGAAATGTTTTGAACGAAGAGTGTTGTCGGTGTGTTGGAAATTCGCGAATCCAGTCACGTCTTCCTGGAATAAAAACTAACACATGTTATCGTTATGAGTGAATGAGGTTTTTTGTTCAAAAGAGTCGATTATGAATATGGTCTGTATTATAGACATTCATGTTTTCTCTTGATGGGACGGATAGAAATTGAGTTTTGAGGGTTTTCTGTTCGAAAGAGTTGATCTGTAATAGATATTCGTGTTTTGTCTTGATGAGAGAGATTGACTGTTAAGCGTTCGTTCGAAAAAGTCAGACACTTATCGGAATGTTTAAAACGCATTTTCCGCTCAATTAGGTTTTGAGTGGTAAAATTTTTAATATATTCATGATAGCAATCGGAGAGAGATTTTGTAATGAATAAGTTCTCAGCGATAAAATCAGTTTTCTTTTGTGTGTTGAAACTGTTTAACAGTCATCAAAGGGATTCTCTCTTAATTCGACACTGAGTGAATGGTTGTTTGATGTGTGAATGGAGATCTTTTGACAAATGTAAAAACTACTGTCAAAATGCGTTAAATCAGAAACCGGTTTGTCATGTACTGTTTAAACGTATTTTTAAACTTCAATTAACACAGTCAGTTGAGATGTGAATATTTTCAGATTATTATATTATTATATTAAGACGGAAAGATTTTTATTACTTAAAACATAAAAATATAATTAAACATTTAATTTTGAAAATAATAAAAACAATTAAAATGAAAGATGTTTTTACAGATGGATCCTACACACCGAGATCGAATTTTAGAAGAGTTTGAGCGTGCTAAGAAGGGGGATTCAGTCTGCTGATAGGAGCAGACGTCTTGGTGAGATGGAACTCAAATGCGAAGCCACAAAAATATTTAAACCCGTGACGGAGGGTCAAGAGCGAAGCAGGAAGGAGATAGTCGAAGTATTGAGACCCATAAAGGAGAGTTCTTTGAGAATGGGTTCGTTGCCTCCTAGTTTTGGAAATCGGTATTCCGTTCAATCTACACCGGATTACGTTCCCACGGGAATTCAAACAGAGAGCGAGTCTGATGATACGGCTTTGACTATCACCACTAGTAGCGTCGCATCGTCCGATGATGATGGCGGTAAGAGAGATCAGTTGTATGGATTTTATAAGGATTCGGAGGGAAGGATTTTTGTAGGTGATACGGAAGTGGATATTGGGGATGATGAATTGATCGTCGGTTTGTGGAAAGACCAATCTGTTGATGAATCTGTTGTCCCGACCCGACTGGTTGGATTACGACAGATTGTTCGTGTTTGGCAAGAGCTTGTTTCAACCCGAATACAGATTGCTTCGAGAGTGCATGGATCGTAGATTGCCTAAGGACGTCATAGCCAGAATCTTTGACAGTAGGGAGGAATTCGACAAGAGCGAAGCTCCACTTTCGACCATTTTAGACGGTGCGGCGATAGAGCTGATGAAGAGAAATGCATCTTCGAACGTCGAGTGTCGATTTTATGAGAACGCTAGCGACGTTCCGGATCCTAGAGAACTGAAATCGGAAGTTAAGAATCTCATGATTTTCGACGATCTGCTTTTGGAGAGACAGAACCGATGCGAACCGTATTATGTTAGGGGTCGACACAGCAACGTGGACTGTTTCTACCTGTCGCAGAATTATTTTCGATTGCCCAGACAGACGATAAGGGAGAACGCTAATTTTCTATGTCTCTTTCGCCAAGATCTCAAGAATCTCAATCACATCTACAGCGATCACGTCGCAAATGACATGAGCGCCGCGGAATTCAGGAGATTCTGCAAGAGGGTTTGGGATGGTGGACTTTACAATTTCGTCGTGATTGATTTGACAAGCGAAATTAATCGCGGAAAATATCGGTGCGGATTCGACAAGTTTCATGTTTCTGATGATAATAATAAGATAGAGCGTGAAAATAAAATTTAGAAAATAATAAATCTTCAAATAATTAAGTTTTGAATAAAAAAAATAAAATTAAATATAATGTTCGAACATGGAGAATTGTTAGAACGGATAGCCGAGAATACGGCTGCAAAACAATCCATTCAAATCGTGGTGAGTGGCGATTCGACTCGATTCGCTACGAAATTCGAACCTTCCATCGAATTGAATAGAGAGAAAAGTTACGAGATGGCTTTGGTGAAACTGGAGACTTATTATTCCTTTCCCAACGTCACCGAAAAGAATAACTCGTTCAAGTATTCCGACGGAACGGATTGGTTGGAGATTCGAATTCCCAAAGGGAGTTACGACATAGACGATTTGAACGATTACATTCAGACGCGAATGAAGACGGATGGAAAGGGAAGCAACAAGATCAGACTCGCTCCCAATCCTAATACCTTACAGACGATGTTGGATTTGGAAGATAATTTTCGAGTGGATTTCAACACGGACGATTCTATAGGCAAGATGTTGGGATTCAATCAAAAGATGTGTCGAGGCCACGCGGCATCTGAAAATACGGTCGACATTCTCGCAGTCAATAGCATTCTGGTGAACGTGGACGTGATTGCTGGAAGCTACGTGAATGGTAGCGCTCAACCGGCGATCTATTCTTTCTTTCCAAACGTGTCGCCGGGTTATAAGATCGTGGAGCGACCTCGAAATTTAGTTTATCTACCAGTGATTTTAGACACGTTGTATAGTCTCAAAACCACGTTGACGGATCAAAATGGTGAACTGTTAGATCTTCGCGGAGAGAGGGTGACGATACGATTTCACATAAGAGAAATATAAAAGCAAAAAAAAAAATATTGTGTATATATGTAGATAACAAAAATAAAATAAACGCAATATTAATTTTACACAATTATTTTAATATAATTATTAAACAAGAAACAATTGAAGTAAATATATTTTAAAAAACAGAATTATGACAGATTCGTGGTTAAAAACGTGAACATATTCGCAGGACAGAGGAAGAAACTTAAGAGAGCGTTAACAACTCGAGGCGAGGTGGTGAGATTCAAATTCACTCACGAAGATCTGACGAAAGGCGGTCAGGATTCGATCGCCTGGACCAGAAGTCAGATCAAAAGGATGGAGAAAGCGATTCGCGATGGAAGAGGGTTGACGGTGAGAATGAGTCCCGCTCAGTTGAGATACAATGAAAGGCGGTTTCCTACCGCAATTGGCAGGAATAGTCGCAAAAGCATTACCCTTCGCCGCAAAGGCACTACCCTTTCTCGGAAAGACTCTCGGCGTGGGAGCTCTCACGGGACTCGCTAGTTCGGCAGTTGAGAAATTAATGGGTGGCAGCGGACTGTTTTTGAAGAAGGGAGGAGCCATGTGTCGTGTCCACGTAGACGACAGTGGTAAAGGATTGTATCTAGAACCCGTTAGAGGTGGCAACTCTCTGAGAGGAAACGGTCTCTATCTGAAGAGTGGACAGAACGTCGAGCGACTCGGCAAGGGTTTGTTGCTCGGTGAGAATTCGCCGTTTAAGAACATACCGATTTTGAATATGTTATTATAATATAAAATTGTATAAAATATAAAATCATAGAAAGTATAAAATAATATATTTAAAATGGGTAAAAAGGTGGAGAAACAAATTTATCACCTGGATGAAAAGGTGGAGACGCAATTTGACGATAATGACGAACATCGCAAGCCAGAGAGCGAAAAAATAAAAAAATGGTTAGATGCTAATGATGGATATCTAAGGAAAGAACTGATGAAAGAGATAGATAGAGCGCGGGATAGATGGTTGAGAATGAGACGATGCTTTCCACCGTCACCACTACCTTCTGAAGAGAATGGTGATGATGCAAGTGTTACCAAGAGATGCACAACATTCGTTCATAATTATGATTCAGATAAACAAAAATGTTGTTATAAACGTATCATATCACAAAGAAAAAGAAAAAAAGAAGAATCAATGCTGAAATTTGAGAGAAAAGGAAACATTATTACAATATATGGTAATAGTGAAGAAGGAAAACAAAAAAAAGTAATGTGATCTAAAGATGATCTCATTACTTTTTTTTTTTTTTCATTTTTCTTCGCTAAAAATCAATCACTCTATTGTTTATATTTCCAAATCCGTTATTAGCATGTTGACACTCGTGTCTTCTCCTTTTTCGAAAACGTGTTGAATGTTTATCTTTACTCTTTTGAGTTTTTTTACATCGGTCAACTCGCTCTCACCACCCAATTTCTTCACAAATTCGAATGAGATGTTTGGAAATATGTAATTTCCATAGGGCATCGACAAATCGCCCTTGTCGAATTCTCTATCTTCGGCGATGACGATGTTCTGCAGATCGCTTTGGTACTCGTAAATCAAATCGAGTGCGGCTTCGTCCAATTTCAGAGGCATCTTATATTTGTCGTATTTGTGCTGTAAGCCCTTCGTCTCGACCTCATTCAATTCGATGGGATCGTGTCAATGTTATGTATAGATTTTATGACCGAATTTCTTATTCGTTTCGACTCGTTTCAATTTCAATTCGCATCTTTTAGGTGTTGTTGTCCTCATGATCGATTATTTGTTTTTTTGTTTTTACGAATTCTTGTAAATAATGTATATTTTAAATTTTGTATTTTAATAATTTGTTTAAAAAAAAAAGTTTTTTTTTATATATATAAAGACCGAAAAAAACAAAAGTTGTTTTTAATTTTAATTTCTTTAATGTGAAAATATTTTTTGTAAAAAGTAATGAGATCACTTTTAGATCTCATTACTTTTTTTCCTTCTTCTTTGCTAAAATCAATCTCTCTATTGTTTATATTTCCAAGTCCGTTATTAGCATGTTGACATTCGTCATTTTCTCACTTACGAAAATGTCTTGTATGTTTATCTTTACTCTTTTATGTTTTTTTACATCAGTGAACGCGCTCTCACCGCCCGATTTGTCTAAGAGTTCGAGTGAGATTATTGGATATATGTAATTTCTAAAGAACAACAACAAATCATCCTTGTCGAATTTTCTGTCTTCGGCGATGATGATATTATTCACCATATCGCTTTGGTACTCGCAAAACAAATCGAGCATGGCTTCATCCAATTTCAAACACATATGATATTTGTCGTAGTAGCGCTCTAAGCCCATCGTCTCGACCTCATTCAATTCGATGGGATCGTGTTGTTGTAATGTATAGATTTTAAAACCTAATTTCGTACACGCTTCGACTTGTTTCAATTTCAATTCGCATCTTTTAGGTGTTGCTGTCATGATCGATTATTTGTTTTTTTTGTTTTACAAATTCTTGCAAATAATGTATATTTTAAATTTTTGTATTTAAATAATTTGTTTAAAAAGTTTTTTTTCTCTTTAAATATATGTAAAAGTTAAATTTTAACATCCTTTTTTTCGTATTAATTTAATTTTTTTTTTTCACGAGTTTTAGAACGGGCAAGACATCGAACGTTTAAAAATTGGCCTTTGCATCTTGCAGTTATCATCATCTATTGAGAAGGAATCAGGTGACATGAACACGCGTCTGCTTCGCGGAAATTTGTTTTGAACCTCGTGCAAGACTTCGCGTAAAAGTCGTAAGAGTTCTATTTGTCTTGAACCTTCTTTTTTAATAGTTCGAACGACATTGTCAATTAATTTTTGTTCGCTAATAGTATTACGATTCGATTTTCTATCGCAAATCATATCGTTTTCTTTCGAAACGCATAAATATAAATTACAATTTTTTTCTTCTTGGTTTTTTGGAGAATAACGATTTATTAAACAACGTCGACATTTATGTCGACATTCCGTCGTGGATGTTGTCGTCATGATCGATTATTTGTTTTTTTTTTGTTTTACGAATTCTTGCAAATAATGTATATTTTAAATTTTTGTATTTTAAATAATTTGTTTAAAAAGTTTTTTTTCTCTTTATATATATAAGTTAAATTTTTAACATCCTTTTTTTTCTCGTTTTTTTTAACGTTAAGGAACATAAAAAAATCAATTAATTTCATCAAAAAAAATATTTTTTTTCACATTAAAAAAACAAAACTTTTTAAACAAATTTTTTAAAATACAAAATTCGAAAAAATATATTCTTACAAAATGAAACAAACAGATAAAAAAAAATTGGAAAATTTAAATGAGAAAACCATACCTCAGTTAAACGAGATTTGTAAACTATTAAAAATTTCACATTTCAGAAATCATAGAACTAAATCAAAAAAGACTGAAGTCATACAGAAACATTTGCAAAATGAAATGCCGATAGCAATGACGTCAAAAAATGCATCGGTTGTGAAAAATGAGAAGAAGAAAAAGATAGCAAAAGGAATCGAAATGCCGACGTCGAAAAAAACCGAAAATGTTTTCATTGTGAAAAATAAGAAGATGACTAAACAAAAAGCCGTTGAAGAACTTCAAGTTTCCAAAGAAAAGAAAAGAAAAACGAAAACGAGTGATGCGCATCAGATTCTAGGCAAACGAGATATATCGAACGAACTTCGACGAGCAATAGACGAAGGGAAAGGAGAAGAATATCTAGCATGACTCGCCGCAGAACTATTTCAATCGAAGTCCGTGGAACAGGAGAGTGCGATCAAAGGCATTTTTAAAACTTTCGACGTGGTTCCCTCGTTGAAGAAAATCGATCCGAAATTGTTCATGGAACGGGTGAAGAAAAAGGTATTGGATTTGTTTCGCAAATACATGAACGTGGGACTAAAAATTAAGATGATACTCCATTGCATGATGAATAAAATCGACGTGAAGTCCGGCGAGAGCATCATGAAAAATGCATATTTCAGATCTAATGTCGAACCCGTATTTCGAGGTTCAGATTTATCGGACGTTTTCAAAAAGATGAAAGACAAGATGACGTCTCTCGCGAATTATCAACATGAAGGTAGTAATTGGACGTTCGATGAGGTGTTGAAACTCGAAATTCACATCACTAAAAACGATTTGTTGAAAGGGTCTTCCTATGTGAAATTACCGTATTTCCTCGCTAAGAAATACGCCGTGATCAACGTGAAAAATAACGATGATCAGTGTTTTAAAAGGGCAGTCACATCCGCTTTATACCCTGTCAAAATAAACTCCGATAGAGTTTCTCAGTACGAGGAAACTTCTAAAAATCTCGATTGGACCGGAGTGACTTTTCCAACGCAGTTAAAATACATCGAATGTTTCGAGGCTCAAAATCCCACCGTTGCGGTGAACGTCTTGGGATGACGAAAAACGAAAGATCCATCCTCTCAGACTGACTTCGTATCTCGGAAGAGAAAAGACGATTATTTTATTATTGATTTCGAATGGTGACAGTCGTCATTATTGTTGGGTTAAACATCCGAGTCGATTACTGTCGAAACAAAATAATAATCATAACGGAAAGATATCTTTATGTTACAATTGCATGAACGTGTTTCACAGCGAAGACTCGTTGACGAAACATCAGAAATATTGCAACGAAAATCAAGGTGACGCCGTCGAAATGCCCAAACCCAACACCATCGTGAAGTTTGAAAATCACAATAGAAGGTTAAAAGTACCATTCGTTGTGTACGCTGATTTCGAATGTTTCACCGCGAAAATGAGTTCCTGTCAACCCAACGCTCTTCAAAGTTACGTCGAAAGATATCAAAAACATATATTCGGGCTATTGCAATTATGTGAAATGTGCTTTCGACTCGCAACACGACATGGGTCCCTTCACCTACATGAAACAGTGCGAAGATGACGACGTGGCTCAAAGGTTCGTGGAAGAGTTAGAATGGAAACTTCAAATGTTATACGACAAATTCAAAACTCCGGCAGAAATGATCATCACGCGAGAGCAGCAGGATGAAAATAACAGAGCCACCGAATGTCACATATGCAAACAATCGTTCGACGAGAATTCGAAGGAAAATAGGAAGGTCAGAGACCACGATCATTACACAGGTGTGTATCATGGTCCGGCTCACAGCAAGTGTAATGTAAAATATTGAGACGCCTTTTTCTATCCGGTGATGTTTCACAATCTCTCGGGTTACGCCAGTCATCTGTTCATGAAAAATCTCGGCACCTCACACGAAGAATTAAATTGCAGCGCGAACAGCGAAGAAAGATACATTTCCTTCATGAAATGGAAGCTCATGGAGGAGAAAAGAGTAATCGACGGAGAGACGTTGGAAGAAAAAACGAAATTCATTCGTAGAGCCATACGTTTCATCGACAGTTTTAAATTCATGTCGACCGCTCTGGAAAAATTAGTCGATAGCATGAGCAAGGATAAATTTAAAATCATGAGCGAACATTTCGAAGAACGAGTAGACGTCATGATGAGGAAAGGAGTCTATCCTTGGTATTTCACCGCACCTGGTCTGGCGTGGGATGCTCTGTTGAAGACCACTGATGTCCAATTGGAATTATTATCTGATGTGGACATGTTGCTCATGTTCAAAAGGGCTGCGAGAGGTGGCATCTCAATGATCTCCCACAGACATTCTGAAGCTAACAATACCTACATGAAAGAAGGTTTCAATTCGAAACGGTCGACTAAATACATACAGTATTGGGACGCAAATAATCTGTATGGTTGGGCTATGAGTCATCCTTTACCGACTGGAAATTTCGAATGGGTGAAGGAACCGGAAGAGATGCAAAAATGGAGAGATTATCCTTGCATTTTAGAAGTCGATTTGAACTATCCAAAAGAATTACACGACGATTATCCGCTGGCTCCTGAACGAATGGAACCGAACGAGGGAGACGAGGAAAAACTCATTCCCAATTTATTTAACAAACGTAACTACATCATCTACAGCGAGAATTTGAAACAGTACGTGGATTACAGGATGAAATTAGTCAACATACATCGCATCATTTGATTCGACGAAGAGCCTTGGATGAAAAAATACATCGATCTCAACACGAATCTCAGAACTCGAGCCGAGAACGATTTAGAAAAGGATTTCTTCAAACTCATGAACAACTGCGTGTACGGTAAATCGATGGAAAACATCAGGAAGAGAACTCGTCACGTCTGAGAAAAGAGCTAAATCATTAGTGGTGAAACCCAATTACAAACACCGAATCATATTCGATGAAAATCTAGTGGCCGGTCACATGCAAAAGACGCACCTGAAGTTCAACAAACCGTATTATCTCGGACCGATCATCTTAGATATCAGCAAGCGATTGATGTACGAGTCTTACTACGATTACGTCAAACGAAAATTTGGTGATAAAGCCAAACTACTGTTCACCGACACGGACAGTTTAGTTTACGAGATAGAGACAAAGGCGTCTACCGAGATATATCTCAGGATGTGGCCAAGTGGTTCAACACGAGCAATTATCCCGTCGATCACCCGTCCAACATTCAATCAAACGACAACAAGAAGGTGTTGGGTAAATTTAAGGACGAGAGCGGCGGTAAACAGATCATCGAATTCGTGGGCTTGAGACCCAAACTGTATGCTTATCGTCTAGAAGATGATGAAGAGATCAAGAAGTGCAAAGGAGTTAAAGCATGCGTGGTGAAGAAAAACATCTCTTTCCAAGAGTATAAAGATTGTCTGTTAGGAAGTGGTCTGGTGTATAAGACTATGAAATTGATTCGAAGTGAAAATCACGACTTGTATACCAAAATAGTTAACAAGAATTCGCTGGCGGCCGACGACGATAAGAGATTCATGTTAGACGATAAAATAAGCACTTTGGCACTCGGATATTGGACTGCGGATCTAATTAGAGACGATATGAATATGGATGATTGGATTCTAGATACGATTGTGGATGATAGGATTCCAGAAAATCAAGAGGAATTAGATGGATTCAAAATTATAGAAATCGATAGTAACATCAAGTGTCCAGAAAATCAAGAGGAATTAGACGGATTCAAAATTATAGAAATCGATAGTAACATTGAGTGTCCAGAAAATCAGGAGGAATTAGACGGATTCAATATTATTTTATTTCAATATTATGGAAATCAATAGTGACATCAAGAGTTCAGAAAATCAAGAAGAATTAGATGGAATCAAAATTATAGAAAACGATAGAGACATCGAGAATGTTAGTTTAAAAAAAAGAGAAAAAAACAAAAAAAAATAACGTCATTTTTTAGTGACTTATAATAAAATAAATAAAAAAAAAATATATATGCATTATGAATAAGAAAATAAAGATATCCGTAGAAGGTGTCGTCTTACCTAACGAACCCCTATCCAACATCGATCTGTTGAATGCGGCAAAAGATTTGAAAATCAAAGATTTTCTAGGAGTGTTTTCCAGAGATGCCTTACCGAAGAGAAGACCTCGACAATCGGAATGCGGAATTTTAAATCTAGATGATTCGTCGGGTGAAGGCACTCACTGGGTGGCGTGGATGAAGAACGGGAAGAGGAAAAATTATTATTTCGACAGCTACGGAATCTCGCCACCAAAAGAAATAAAGAACTATTTCAACAAATCGATGGTTCGTTACGACACGGAACAAGTGCAATCACCACATCAAGTGTTTTGCGGTCACCTGTGTCTCTACATTCTCAAGAGATGGTCTGAAGGAGATCGATTTCAAGACATTCTCAATGATTTACATTAGAGAGAGATTTTTTTTTATAGTATAAAGATAAAAAATTATTTTAAAAAAATTTTAATTGAATAAAAACGAAAAATAAAATAACATAGTTCATTTTTAATAAACTGCGTTTTGAACATATTTTTCTAAAAAACAAAAAATCCTCACAACAACATGCCAGTCGATAAATTTGGTAGAAGTGACGACGAAAAAGTCAACCCGAGAAAGAAGAGGAAGACGTTCGAAGTCGACGATGGTTACGACGTTGCCAACTTGGATGAACGTTACGTTCGGAGATATGAACCTCGAGAGGAACCTTTGAACATGAATGATAAGAAGCTCTACAATCTTCCCGAGCCGATAGATCTCGCAGATGCTGCGACTAAAAAATACGTCGTCAGAGGGAACGCCGATTTCGAACGAATCCTGCTGGATAATTACGTGGATAAAACCATGACCGACGATCTCGATCTGAAATCCAAATGTTTGGTGAACGTCGCGAATCCCATAGATCCCACCGATGCCGCGACCAAGAAATACGTGGATGAGTCTCACGCGAGATTCAGCGAACACCTGAGAAATAGATACGTTACGAAAACGATGCACTCGGAATTGAACGCCAATTATAACAAGATAACGAACGTGGCCACTCCCACGAATCCCAAGGACGTGGCGACTAAACACTACATAGATCTGGAACAGAGAAAGTCTGACGGACGAGAAATGAAATCGGATCTGAATGCGGGATTCCACAAGATATTGAATCTGTCGAAGATTGACGACACGGATGCAGACTCAACCGTGGTCAACAAGGGCTGCGTGGATTCTGCCAAGTTACAATCGCAAGAATACCTAGAATCGCAAGTGGACGATCTCTACCTGAACAAACAATCTGGCGGAACCAAGGAGGGTGGCATCAACATGAACGGTCACAATTTATTCGGTCTCGATCATGATCATGATCCCGAATTCGATTCCAGTGCAGTCGTGGACGACAACTCAGTCTGGGGAAAGGGCGACATCATGGAAGGTAAACTAGACATGGGTGGACACGCGCTCACGAATCTACCGGAACCCGTGCACATGACAGACGCCTGCACCCTGATTTCGGTGGTGGAGAAAGTCAAATATGCTAGACAATTGATCACCGTGTGGGCTGAAGAGGCCTGCACCTTAGATGAGGGAAAAGCTGAGTGGTCTTTTGGAAATGGAAGTAGCGGATCGAAACATGGTCAGGTGGGATATCCCATGCCGTTGGGAGGTGAAATCCTTCGAATGAGTCTGGCTTCCTCGGATTTGAATAACAGAGTGGTTGTCAATCTCATGGTGAATGGTGTGGAGAGCGATAAGAGATACAGTGTTGAAAAGACTGAGAATCAACACGCGAATGTTAGCACGTTCGGCACGCCTCTCTCCCTATCGGTCTGAAACGCAACCACGATGAAACGTGGTCTCTCGGAAGCGGATTTCACCGTCAATCTCCAATCGAAGTGATTCGTGGAGGGAGGAATGCTAGCCGTGTCGCACTGTCTCATTCTAAATCCCACGGGTAATTTACTCTTGGATTCTATGATCTTGTAGAGACGCGCTTTCTCCACGATCGAAGGGTCCATGTGCAGAACGAACCACGATATCTTGTGTAGAGTTATCTTACCCGCATCGGTCGCAGTGAATCTCACTATTGCGTCATCATTTCCTTTTTGAATCAACGTCAGATTGTGTTTGAATCCGTACATGATCTTGTTGTAATCGTCCGCGAATCCGAAGATGTGTTTCAAAGGTATCCTGAACGAAAACGTTCCTTTAGGTCTGAACGTTTTGACGACCTAGTCGAATATCAAGGCGGCGCCTGCGCTAGCAGGGCCTACGGTGTCTTTCACCCACAACTGATTAAGTCCCCTGGATTTCGAAAAATCATCAGGATACGTCAAGTGTCCGAACATCGTGGTGGCCTGACCGGGATGAAACACAGATTCTATCTCTTGACCGGGATGAAACACAGATTCTATCTCTTGTCTGGATAGCATGTATTTTATGTTACTGAATAGATGCATGATGCCATTATTAGCTAGAGTAACCGTGTCGTCGTCGGCGTAGTCGCTCCCATCTTCCTTGGTGAGACGTCCCTGCACCACTATGTAACTCTCGCTAGGATGTACGAATAGATCTTGAGTTTCGACGTTGATTCTTATCTCTCCCGCATTGTTCAAACTCGTTCCGGTTACCGGTTCGTATTCATGAACCTCATATTCTTGAATACTTTCATCTTTCACTATGCTCTGTGCTATATCTAGTATATTTGTCATTTTAAAGGATTTTTAGTTTTTTGTTTATTAATTAACTTGCTTTCTTTATCAAAAAAATAGTTTTTAATTATTTTTTATTATTTTTTTCTCTCTTATATATATGTGTGTAAACAAGAAAATGTTAAAGAGAGTAAATAAAAAAAATTTTGTCTTCTTCATCAAAACTTCGTCTTCTGTAATTGTTGTTCGTAAAACTTTCCGATGATCTCTTCTCCATCCAAAGCTTTGATTTCGTAAGTCACCGGATCGGTGTGAAATATTTTGATGATTACGAAGATTTCCGAGGTCCATCGAGAATTATAACCCTTTTCGAAGTGCTTCTTATAAGCGTAAATTCTCAGTCGATCGCCGACCGCAAATTTCGGCGTTCTAGACTTCTTCCTGATCTTAGATCTCTCGGGATATAGATTCGCGTAGACCCGTTTTTCGTTTCGCGGATTGCTAGCTTCCGCGGGAGTCATCTTGATCGATCTGTGTCACGTGTTGTTGTAATCTTTAACCAGACCGTTCTGAGCGTATATGTATTTCTTGGTCGAATTCGCCGTGAAGTATCTGTGCATCTTTTCCTTCATCGTTCGATTCCACCGTTCCACCACGCTGGCTTTCTCTTCGTTTTCGATCGAGTAGAGGTCTACCAATCGACGAACGTGCTTGTTGTAGAATTCCTTTCCCTTATCCACCCACAATTTACTGGGTTTTCGAGAAGACGAGTCGAACACGCTCTTCAGAGCCTCGGCGACGCAAGGTCCCGATTTATCCTTCAAAGCTCTGATCCAACCATATTTGGAAAACACGTCGATGACCATCAATAGATATTTGACGCCCTCGTTCCACCTCGAAAACGATCTCATGTCGACCAAGTCGGCAGACCAAATATCATCCAGACCCTTCACGAACACCCTTCTCTTTCGAAATTTATGCACTATGGGTTTGTGTAACTCCTCGGCCAATTCGCTCATCAATAATCGTTTCTTCTTCTTTTCAGATGCGCTTTTTTTTTTTGAACGCCCCATCCGAATCGACGTTTCGCACCAATCAGATTGCCGACCAGCGAACGTTCCATCTTCTCTCTCCTGGTCGGATTCGATATGCCTCTCAATTTCCCCAACATGTTTTTGTCGCAGATGTCGTTGCGAGTCTTGGTGTCGGGATGTCCGTCGTAGCACAGATCGTGATCATACGCGGCCGCGTCCACCCTATTCACAGGTTTGCTCCAAGATTTGGGTGTCAGATCGGCGTTGAGTCTCTTGTTCAATTTCTTTCCGGGTCCCGTGAAACTGTGACCAGGCAGATGCATTTCGAAAGGTAGATTGTTGATCATTTTATTCACGATGCCTTTACCTTTGCTTGCGTTCTTTTTTTTGATGAATCGCATCTTGACAGAACCACACACGTCGCAAATTCCACGAAGCATCCGTCTGTCATTTTTAGTTCGCACTTCTCGAGAATTACTTGTCTCGGTAACTCTCTTACACTTTACGCAATACATTTTTTTAAGAGTTATTTAAATTAATTTCGTTTTTTATTTTATATATAAATTTAATATTTTTTTTTTTTTAAATTCTGTTCTTATATATATATTTTTTTTTTCAATCGCTGCTCTTGAGTTCTATAATCTTACTGAATTCCTCCCTGGCCTCTTTCCTCCACTTTTCCACGAGAGAATCCTTCATCTCTTCCTTGATGATCTGACGAGTCTTGATTCTCACGGCTTCTTTCATGGCATCGTATTTCGTTTTCTCGCTAAATATCGCGAAGTATTCTCCGTCCGATATCCTACCATCTTTCAATGCCATAGAGATCATTTCGGATATCGTGTCGATCTTGGAGTCGGCCAAGACGCGAATCTTGTCGTGTTTCCTCGCCTTCAGATATAATTTCCTACTCAAAAAGTTTCCAAGCATGCTAAACAATCCGGCGGCGAGAGCCACTCCTTCTACTGTCAACACGATCGGAATGCCGACTGCGGTCGACAACAATCTGATGCCGGCCGCGTGTAAACCCATGGAAATCGTGATGAGTGTCGTGTCGATGGCGTTGACGAATTTCACGAAACGCGAATACTTCTTCTTGAGGGAACGACGAGAATCTCTCTCTCGAATTAGATACTCTTGGATTCTACTGATTTGATCGATGCGATACCTCTCTTCTCTTTCTTCTTGCGACGGTGCCGTCGGTGAAACGTCGATCGGCTTCCCGTCCTCGTCGTCCTCTAACGTCGGATACAATTTATTTCTGGTTCTCATTTTTGTTTTTTTCTTTCTAATATTAGATAAAAAATTTATGTGTGTATTCATTTTTATTTTCTATTCTCCCTTATTTTATATCAACGAGAAAACTTAGACGTATGCTTCGTTGAACAATAATTTCAAGGTGCATCCCTTATCTCGTAAAGTCAGACTTTTACACGCCAATTTCTGTTCTTCCGAATCTGTGGGCTTGCTTTGATTCTTACAGTAGAGTAATCTCTTCCAAAACGCGATCACTTCATTGATTTGAACGCGTTCGAACGCCGGTTCGAAATACTTGACGATCATATCTTCCCTTTCCATCCACAGACACGAATGATTCTCGTGATCGAAGTCTAGGTGATCCCGACATCCGACGCATCGTTTTAACAAGAGACGACTTAGTTGTTCGTTCACACAGAATGCGTAGGCTCTCATCAGCATTTTTAAAAGAAACCTCACTCTAATTTCCTGAGAATCGCTCATGATTTACGTTTTTATTATCTATTCGATTTGATATATTTATTTTTTTTAAATAACTATTTATTTATATTTTTTTTTCTCCCCTATATATTATATCAATCAAAAACGTGACAGCGGGCTCGCGAATTTCCAACACACCGACGACAACACTCTTCGTTCAAAACATTTCCATCAAGTGCTCATCGGGATCACCTCGCAATAACGTGCCCTAATCTCACTTCGAGAAACGCAACAGTGGGTTTGCGGATTCAAACATCACCTCTTCACGCGAGTCGATTTCAGACCTAAAATCCGCAAGCGAGTTTCCCCCATAGGATTCAGTGTTAAAATCGTGTACGGACACGGATTGTTAGAATCGACAAGATGATGAGTTCGAATTCTCAAAACGTTTTTTTGCTCGCAATTTAACACTCTCCATAGGGTTTCAGTGTTAAAATCGTGTACGGATGCGGATTGTTAGAATCGACAAGACGATGAGTTTGAACTCTCAAAACGTTTTTTTGCTCGCAATTTAACACTGAATCCTATGGGGAAAACTCATCTGCAGATTTCAATCAAAACGGTACATGTACGTGTACGTAAAACTACGGATTCCTCCCATAGGGTCCAGTGTTAAAAAAATTCGAGCTCACCCTAAAAAACCGTTAAAATCTTGTACACGTACACGATTTTAACACTAAATCCTATGGAGATGTACATGTACACGTACATGTACAGGTGAGCTCGTATTCTCAATTATCACCTACTCACGTCAGATTGTATGCAGGTGCAGTGGGTGATAGATTCATTCTCGTGGACGATATTGCCCGTCATCATGTTGCCCATGCTGTCGGGGAGTACCGACAGAGGGAGGGGATTGAGCGCATGGACTGGCCAGCAAGATCCCCGGACCTCAATCCTATCGAACATGTCTGGAATGAGTTGTAGCTTGCAATTTCAGGCCGTCCAGTCTAGCCCATAAGTGTCCAGGAGCTTAGGGCCATGCTGGTCCAAGAATGGAGCAACATTCCACAAAGAACCACCGGGAACCTGATTGGGAGCATGAGAAGGCGCTGTTAAGCTGTAATTAACAATTAGCAATTTCAGGCCGTCCAGTCTAGCCCATAAGTGTCCAGGAGCTTAGGGCCATGCTGGTCCAAGAATGGAGCAACATTCCACAAAGAACCACCGGGAACCTGATTGGGAGCATGAGAAGGCGCTGTTAAGCTGTAATTAACAGTAATGGGTCTCATACTCGATACTAAACCCATACCAGTTCGCTCCGTCAACTTTTTGGCAAATTGAAAAATTTTCTCTTTTACCAATAATATCCATTTTCCATGGTTATCGTATTCAAAAGCTAAACAATAACGTCAAATACAAATACAATCTTAATTTCTGTACTTAAATCATTAAAGATATAATTAAATAAAAAATATATACACTTTTATTACAATATTTCAACTAAAATGTAAAACAGATAGTTGGATATACTTGGTGCTTAGCAAACTTTGAGTAGTATATCTTGACATTTTCAATGGGGATTAAATAAATATTGGAATATTTATAATTGGGGCAGGAAAGAATGCCTGTATATCGTTGTAAGTAAAGACACGTCAGATTACATCAATGGTCGCCCGCCCGTGAATTTTCGCAAAAAGTTGGTTATCAAGCAGCCCAGAACAGAGTCGAATTTCGAACAGAATTAGAAGGTCGCGGTATTATATACCCGGAGCGCGATGGCTCAGTGGTAGACTGTTGGGTTTCTGTGTTAGCGGTCCTGAGTTCGATCCCCGTCCGGGATGACCCGCGTTGTGTGCTTGTGCAAAGCACGTTAACCCGGTTGCCTACATGGGGCACGATGACGCTGTGTACAAAGACGTATTTCATGTCGATGGTGCACATATCTATAACCTCTGTAACCCTGCTTCGGAGGAGCTTGAACAGAGTTAGAATGTTGTGAAGCTGTCAGATGCTCGTCGCTGCTCGGTGGTTCTCTCCAGATACTCTGGCTTCCTCCACCCGTAAAACTGTCGCGGTCACGACTTGCTATTGTGCATAAGTATGTGACATTAAACACTAATAAATAAATATTATATACCCAAATAGGAAGAAGAATCCAGTCTAGAGGAATCATGCAAACCTGGCCTTGTTATTCAACTCTAAGTAACTCTAAGTGAGTAAATTGGTATGAGTTTTATTTCTATCCGACTCTATCCCACAATTAATTACTTTGTCAGTTCCTACCAGACTGACCTGCAGAAATGGCTGGGAGGACAAGTGGTCGGTATGAAAAATGTTTCCCCTTCCCTTACCACACAATATTTAGAAACGTAAGAAATAAACATTTTTCGGCATAGTTTTCGATGTATTTGATTCCAATTCCTGGCATATTGCTGGCAGATATCCCCGCTCTTGAAAGAAAATAATTAAATAAATTAAGGATATCTACTGAACCCAATTTTCTCCTGAATATTTTATAGACTTTTTGACCAATGATTTCTCAGATCATAAGTTTCGTGAATTATTTATCAAATCTAGTCATGGCTGCACAGTTGAAGAAAAATACGGTTAAATTACTCAGCGAGTTAAGAGTTACATGTAATTATGAACGATTGTAACTTCTTCACTGAGAACAGGAATTAACTTCTTCACTGAGTTCAGGAATTGCTAAATAGAATATTATTTACAACAAAATGAATGAATCTATTTATATTAAATAGAAGCTTCAGTGATAATTTGATCCCACAGACCAATGGTGTTTGTCGTTGGATTAAATTATTACTGGATCTACTCGCCAATTCGCTTTTGTCCTGTCGTTTTGCTCAAGAACAAATTTATTTTCTTTTGCGCAAAAATTTAGGCGTGCCGCATTTTAAGGGTTAGAAAGTGTACGATAACGGCTATTTTTGTAGTTTTTTTTGTACGAAGCCTGCAGAAGTGATTCGCGTCACCTCACTTCGCTCTGTTTCATTCTGCTCATTCTGCTTGGTCCTTCATCTGAACACTTTACACTTCCGTTGACCGCGTAACATTTTTGACGTTTTTTTAAGGAAATGTTCGAAACACTGCAAAAGAGGGACAGTAAATGCACTTTCAAGAGAGGTAAGCGCCTTCATGTGAGTATACCATGTGCACTCTTATCCCTTTACCTAACATAGCGACCAAAAACGGCCGTAAAAGTAACCCCGATAAGCCTACGACAGCCTAAAATATCTCGGAAGTTTCTCAGTTAAACAATACAAATATAGATATCATTAAAAGCAGCTTGCCGAGCTTGTTCAAATGATATCCATATTTGTGTGGTTTTATTGAACAATTGTGAAATTTGTTTTCGAAAATACTGTGTTCCGTAAAGAGCTATTCGGGTTGGTTTGAATTATTTTTTGTGGTTGAAATATAACTTTCGAGAACATTACCCCCTACACCTCCACTCTACTGTGCTTACCTTGACTATAATCCGAATTGATAATGTGGCAATCTTATCAAAATCATTCTTTTGTCAGCCTTTGCAAGGCGAAAACTTAACAAGAAAAACATTTGTATGACAAGATAATTGAACGTAAATGTACGTTATAATTCCCAGGATGAAATCATCACACCAAGCAGTAAAAGTTTGTTTATTTGTTTATTTATTGAGATTTGACGACACTTTCGGCAGCCAGGATCACTTCGTGTAGGACAGTTTATGGGCGGAAGACACCGATGTACCCGGAGAAAACAGCCGCACAATGCGAGCAACAGCCAGCCTCTCAACACCGGCGGCGTTAGCAGTCAAGTGAATAATTAACGTGTAGTACACCTGAGAAACTGCGTCGCTATGCCCCCCCCCCCCCCCCCCCACCCATGTGGACTACCCGGATTAACACCGCATCGAGGAAACAATTAGTCGCTATTCACCTTGGAGTTTTACGACACTCTGGACAGCCGGCGTCACCTCGTGTCGGATAGTTTTGCGGGTGGAGGAAGCCGGAGTACACAGCGAGAACCACCGAGCAACGGCGGGCAACTACCAGACTCCCCAACATACCAAATCTGCACGTGGCAGTGTCAGAGCAAAGCCAGCCTATATATAGGGGCAAGGGGCCTCATATATAAAGATATTGCAAGTTCAAAAGATATTCCGCATCAAGGCGAAAAACCTACGTGAATTGCACTTCTTTGTGAAGCTGGACATGGAAAAAACACACGTGGTGTATATCCAGCTTCAGCGCAGGGACCCAGGGGAGAAATGGTATGTTAGATAAGGTCTAATCTCATTTAAGTTATACAGTAGTCGCGAGTCTTACGAGACGTAATCGGTTGGTGGCAGGATATCGTCACGGCCAACTGAGAAACGAGATTCTAAAAGATAGAAATGTCTGCCGTGTCGTCACCTGATCATTAGTTTTGCAATGAATGGCAGGAACGAATCGGTTCTCTCGACAAGTGAAATCACCGTTAAGTCACGCGCGAGATGACTTGTATTGATTCTGCCTCTATATACGTCATCTTCCACCGTTTTGGCAGATGGACAGATGAGCGTCTGTCCACCTGGCAGTTTAGGGTAAAAAGTATATATGCCTCCAAGAGCAGAGCATTAGACACATTTGGGGTCACACACACGTTGGTGAAGTTCAGGGCAGGCGGACTCTGTTTCCTGGCATAGGGGTACCTTCGATCACAGGATCCTGAAACTGCTGGAATCGCCAGACAGGGCATTCCACGATTGATTTAGCTTAAGGTTGATAGGCGGCTACAGTGCCAGATTCGTTGAGAAGGAAAACCCAAGGTGAAACGTTAAAGTTTAGATTGTCGAGTAGCAGGTATCAGCTTGCAATAGTAAGAAGTGTAGGTTAATTGTATTGTGCGAATTAACCCTTTGAAGCGTCAGACTGATTGCGTTGTGAGTAGTTTGTTTTGCTGTCGAAGCATCGTAATACCGACTGGAGATCGGCGTGAGTGACAATTTCGCCCTAGCACAAAAAGGGGCATTTGTGAATCGTGAATTCAACCAGGATCAGTGAACATTTCAATAGGACATTCACGGAGGACTTTCAAAAGGCACATAAGGTATGAGTAGACAATATCTGACCCAAATCAGAAGCGCGTTGGCTTAAAAGATGACGAACATTGCTGGTCGGAACCCTCCGACAGCCAGAGATACAGTTACGCGCAGACGTTGACTTTTGAGCCTAAGCGGGTGAAGCTCTTATGGCGAGCTCACGGTAGCAACATTGCTGATTTGTGAAGCCCTTATGGCGAGCTCACCGTAGTAACATTTCCAGTGTGTAGACTATAGTGCCAGTACAGGGCTACAGAATGACTATATAATTGTTGAGAATTGGTTAACCCTAGCAACCCATTTTCTGTGAGAAGAATCGAATTGTTGATTGTTGAAATATTGGAACGGCTTTATTTTTAAGTGTAAATAAAAGAATCGTTGTTACTTTAAATCATTCTTTCCATTACACAGCCTGAAGTGATTAGGAATCACACCTAACGGAAATCGAACCTATTTCAGGCCAGTTTGGCAGAGAAGGAATCACGGCGACGGTCCAACTCAGCTCCCAGCGCCAAGTTCGCGACACTTGGATTCCAACCCTCCACGTTGGTCTAATTTTCCCGCAATTTCATCAGCGGGACTAAATAACCCCACGTCAGCCCAGGCCTTACCTTGGCCTCAGGTGTCCTGACAAGCAGTGTTATCATTGGCTGTCGACAAGTGCGCTATCGTCGTGCTGTATGCCTTAGTACACAGCGCCATCGTGCCTCCAAAGGGGCAATAGGGATGAAGTGACACACTCAAGGACACAACGGCAGTTACCCCTGGCGGGGATCGAACTGTGGACTTTTCGGTTTAAAGTCCAAGCCGTTAGTAACCACTCAGCCACAGCGCACCCTCTCAAAAGAAACAAATGATTAGTATGAGAGCGATGGATTGTCCCAGATGGGGGACTTATGAAGAGACGTCATTGTCACGTAACCTAGTGACGTCTTGTATGGTTGTCGAGGCAGCCCGGGTCATCTTGTTACGTCATTCCCATGGTGATACGTGGTGTTAGTGGGAAGGGCAGTTTGTGTTGTTATGGTGATACGTGCTTCCGTTGGCCATTTTGTATACTGAAGGCCGTTATCGTGGTTTCTATGGTAGCACGTGGTTGCTAATTGACCCAACGCCTGCAATAGGACAGGGGTATGTTCGGCGGGTATGTTTGATTCAATAAGAGTAATTTTCCGATTCGTAGAATTACACAAATAAACCATAAAATCTCTCCAAATCGAAAGTATCCCAAAACTACCGAAAGAGAACTGGTGAAGCTCCATTTTGGGCTTTTCCCCCAATAAAAGATGTGTCCTTTTATTTAAGAATAATTTTACTTCCTAAAAGGTGGAGGTAGGGTGCCACGGAACGTAGACGTCCCATCGATTTAGTATTATTTATTTATTTATTGGTGCATTACGCCACATCAGCAGCCAAGGCTATATCGCGGCGATGAACGATATGTCTTTCTTAAGAAAAATTAGTATCCTCCAACAAGTAATTAAAAAAGAGTCGATGAAATATCAAGAATAAAACTAAGAAGTGAATACAGAAATGAAAAAATGAGACAAGTCATTCAAAAAATGTTATATAAATCAACCTGTGAAATACATAGGAATTGTTGAGAATCTAGAAGAATAAAAACAATTTTAAAATTTATTAAAAAGGTTGATTACTTTCAGAAATGATACAATTTTGTGTGGTCTCGTATTATAAAACAGATCTCTAAGGAATCGAACTGTGAAATACTGGCCTCTAACAAGAGTAAAATCAGATCCTGTGGACAAGGAACACACTCTGGTCGCATATTACCTTCTGACAAAAATGAATGTGTAAGTCGTGTGCGACCAATATGACATCGCGTCAAAATAACATGATCTTTTCTACAAAGGATACTGGATGGGTAGTGATCAAAAATGTTTGGTCGGAAGCGATGGAGCTTGTTATTTTTCGCCCCATCCCATTCCGCCTCTCACACAGATTTGATGTAATTATAGATATGTAGTTTACAATCACTCAACAGAATGTTAAAATCAGTGAGAGGCTTAGTTAAAACCTGTTTTGCTACACTGTCTGCTCTGGTGTTACCAGTGATACCTACATGTCCGGGTAACCAGCAAAACGCGATATCATATCGGTCAGTCATGAGAGTTGTTAACCTCTCACGAAGTTCCAAAATGAGAGGGTTCAACCATGAGTTGATTTAAGCAAGTAAAGAGGAAAGAGTGTCGGAAAAAATCATCGAATTCTTTTCGTCAACATTCACGGTGTGTTCAAGCCCGAGTTGTGAAGATTTACCTTCAGCTGTGAAAATAGAACTCTGATTCGGTATTCTGATTGAGGTGATATGATCACCAGTAACAGCAGTAACAGCAGCTGACGATACTGTCACGATATCTAGATCCATCTGTATTGATCAATGTATATGTACAAAACTTGGACTTTATTTCGGCATATTTTTGTTTAAACTGCAAAGAATTTGTGTCGGACTTTTTGGTAGAAGCCAGGTCCAAAATAACTGTAGGTTTTTTAAGTTGCCAAGGAGGAATATGTGATTTACGGTTTTCTCTTATAGAATCAGAATCAATTTGGCAGACTCCGTGTGGGGTATAATTCTAATTCCCAATGGGGGGAATATGTTTCTGGTTGCGGTTAAAAAAATCAACATTTTGAGGGTCTGAAACACAGTTATAAGCAGGATTTGAAGGATTAGCCAAAAGTTTAGTTACATACTGGAGATACAATTGAATTCTGCGCCTCTCTCGAGAAGGCGCTTCTGCTTCAACAAGTATCGAATCTATTGGCGATGTTCGAAAAGCCCCTAGACTAATTCTAATACAACTATTATGAATTGCATGAAGTGGTTCGAGATATGACTTCCTTGCAGAACCGTAAACTATACAACCGTAATCTAATTTTGATCGAACAAGTGATCTATACAGATGGAGTAATGTTTTGTTGTCAGCACCCCAATCAGTGCTACCAACAACCTTCAGTAGGTTTAGTGCTCTCTTACATTTAACGTTTAGTTGTTTTAAGTGAGAAGTGAAAATCAGTTTGTTTTCAAACAACAAACCTAAGAATTTGACTTTCTTTACAACTTTAATAGGACAACCATCGATTTTCAACTCTGCGCTCTACAGCATTCATGTTTTTGATGCTATAGCAGATTAAAAAGTCATCGACATACAATGAAAAATCTACAATATTCCTAATTGCATCGATGATACTATTAATTTTAACCGAAATAAGGGTAACCGATAAAATACTACCTTGAGGAACCCCTAATTCCAGCTCATGGGAATGAAATAACACTGAACCAGCACGAACCTGAAATTGGCGGTCCTTTAAAATTGTTCGATAAAAAGTGGCATATGCCCTCTCAACCCCATGTTAAAAAGATCTTTTAAAATCACATACGCCCTCGTTGTATCATATGCCTTCTTCAGATCAAAGAAGATGCCGACCACATGTTCTCTTCTAGCGAAGGCATTTCTAATAAACGTTTCAAGTCTAATCAAATGATCCACAGTACTTCTCTGGATTCTTAAACAACACAGAACATTCGCAAGTAGATTGTTCGACTCCAGAAACCAGACAAGTCGATCATTGATCATCCTTTCCATGGTTTTTCAAAGACAACTTGTTAAAGCGATGGGCATGTAATTGCGTGGGTTGCTGTGATCTTTATCAGGCTTAGTAATGGGAATAATTGTAGCTTTTTGACAGGAAGGTAGAAACTGGCCAGTCACCCATATGTTATTACAAATTGACAACAAAAGCTCGAGTGATGATTGTGGTAGATGTTTTAAAATGTTGTAATGTGCTTCACCCGGTACAGTGTGGCAGTATCCTTTGTTCTATGCAAAGAATTATGTAACACGTCCACAGAGAAAGATCCATTGTAATCCTCTAAATTGTTGGAGGTAAATTTGATCTTTTGTTTTTCTTATTTTTCTTGTTGTTTTTAAATTTTAATAAATTCTGGATTACAGTTTTCAGACGACGAGTGTTTAGAAAATGTGGAGGCCAATTTGTTGGAAATGTATTTTTTTGGATGCAAATAGGGTGTTGTTATCTTTCAGGTGGTTTTGTTTCTTTTCCTTTAATCTTTTTACTCATTCTCCAAAGTTTAGTGATGGGGGTGTTTTGTTTAATTTAAGAAACATAAGTTTTCCCAAGAAATTTTCTTTATTTGTTTTATAAGTCGTCTTGTTTTTGTCCGATTTACTTGTACAGTTAATCTAAATTATGTGTGGTTGGTGACTTGTTAAATTCCCGTTCAGTTTTCTTACGATCTTTTATAGCCTGTTTACATTCATTATCAAACTATGGTTTGCTGACACGTTTCGGATTTGCCTAGGTTTTAGGGATGACTGTGTTTGCAATGTCAATCATCTCGTTTGTAAAATGTTTTATATTTTCAGCACTGCCCTGAAAATTCTCCTGTGTGAGGCGTTCAGAACAAAGCGATGAGAGAGTGTCCCTATCAGCTTTTTTAAAGTTCCACTGGGGCACCCGCTCATTGTCCGCCGGAACTACGCTCTCCAACACAATTGGAAAGTGGTCAGTCCCGCATATGTCATATTCTCCCTTCCATTAAAAAATGAAGTGAGATAGAAGGGCAAGTAGTTGTAAGATCATTTGATGTATTCGAACCAGATACGGGGTGCAGGTATGTGTCTGAACCATCATTAAACAAACACAAGTCATATTTTAAAATAAACACTTCCACAATTTTATCCTTTACATCTTCTTGACTGCAGGAATTACCCCAAAGGGGGCGATGTGAGTTAAAATCACCCAACGAAATGTATAGAGTTGGGAGCTGATGGACCAGCATCTCAAGATCCTTCACTTGTAGGGTTTTACTTGGTGAAACGTAAATCGAACATCGTGCAACTGTTTTGTTTAATGTTATTATACCGCCACAGCCTGTAAATTTGTATTCAAACGTACAGATCTGTGAATGATATCGTCTCTAACTAAAACAGAAATTCCACGGATATGAATGTCATTATCAGAAACGAAGTATAATGCTTAAAAGCTGAATGATCTTGCGATTCAAGTTTCTTTAAAACAGTTTCCCACAGGCAATAAGCGGCAGGTTTATACTTTTGGCCTGGAAGACCCAGTTCATTAAAATTCGCTCTAGAACCTCGGCAATTCTACTGTATTATATTATTGTTGTGTGTACTATCCATATTTAGTTGGAGATTTATCTGGTGGACGGATGGGTGAAATAGTCCCAATAGCTTTTTTTGGCGATTTGTGTCTCGGGGACCAATTCGGAGAGGCGTAAGGGCCCGAACGTTTTGTCGATGCACTCACCGACTTCCATCGATTCAAGGCCTTCAAACCTATTACGACTAACAGGGTCAGAGCTTTGGGAGTTCTGTCTGACTGTTTTTTGCGTTTCTATATTCTTTTTGTTGTTCTTGGCTTGATTCTGTCTCTGACTCTAAGATTTTGATTGTGTAGTTTCGGTTAGGTTTGGTCTTTTTTGTTCTGATCTTGCTTCCTTTACTTTTGATTTTTCTAGTTTGAGTTTTTCCTATTGTTTCCGAGGATTTGGTGTTGATTTATATTCTATTGTCGTGCGAGTAGTTGACGATATTTGGGTGGGTTTTGGTTCAGGGTCGTTTGACCGTTCTATTGTAAAAGCTCGCACTAGAGATGGCAATGTGCCTTTGATCCTCTGCTTCAACAAGCGTCGAGTCTATTGCTGATGTTCGAAAAGCATCTATACTAATTCTAGTACAACTATTATGAATTGCATCAAGTGATTACAGGTATGATTTTCTCGAAGAACCGTAAACCACACAGCCGTAATCTAATTTTGATCTGACAAGTGAAGATGGATAAATGTGTTTCGATCAGCTCCCCAATCAGTGCTATCAACTACCTTCAAAAGGTTCAGTGCTCTTATATTTCACCTATAGTTGTTTTATATGAGAAGTGAAATTCACTTTGTTGTCAAACAACAAACCTAAGAATTTCACTTCCTTAACAAGTTTAATAGGGCGCCTATCAATTTTTAAATCCGGATCCAGGGAATGTTTACTAAGTTTACAGAAATGTACACAATTAGTTTTGGTCTTTGAAAACTAGAACCCATTTATTTTCTGTAGCCCATTTTTGGATTCTATTTCCTCTTTTACCAAAAATATCCATTGTCCATGGTTATAGTATTCAAAACCTAAAACAATAAAGTCAAACACCAATAAAATCTTAATTTCTGTACTTACATCGTTAAAGATATAATCAAATAAAAATATATACACTTTTCATTACAATATTTCAACTAAAACGTAAAACAGGTAGTTGGATATACTTAGTGCTTAGCGAACTTAAAGTAGTATATGTTATTGTCAAGTAAAAAGAAAAGAAATTGAATAAAAATGAAAAAACCCAAAACAATTACAATAAACATGTCAAAGAATGGAGAAATTTGGACAACAATGAGTAATGAGAATAACTCAGAAATTAACCCGATGAATTGAAACGTGAAGGTTCTAGATTAAATTATTATTATTTTTTGGTGCTTAACGCCACATCAGCAACTAGGGCTATAACGCGGCGATGAAAGTATGAATTGTCAAAAATGATCATTATTTTCAACGCAGTAGTTAAAATCGAGACGACAAAGATGAAACATGTGGAAGAAAACTGAGGAGTGAACAATGTAATGAGAAAACGAGTGCAGTTCATCAAAAAAGTTGTGTAACAGATATAAATGATGGATGAGAATTTAAAATAATAAAAACAGACAGACTATTTAAAAATTATCAAAAAGGTTGATTTAATTCAGAAACGACATAACTTAATGAGAGTTTATCTTGTAAAACAGGTCTCGAAGAGACGCAACATTAAAATACTGTCGTCTAACAAGATTAAAATCTGTACAGTGCAAAAGAATGTGTTCCACTGTCAACACCTGCTGGCGGGGGACACACTCTGGTCGCATATTACCCTCTAACAAGAAGGAATGAGTTAGTCTTGTATCACCAATATGACGTCGTGTCAAAACTGCATGATCCTTCCTACAAAGGTTACTAGACGGGTAGTTATCAAAAATATTTGGTCGGAAGCGATGGAGCTTGTTATTTGTCGCCCCATTCCATTCCACCTGCCACACAAAATTGATGTAATTATTGATATATGGTTTTAAATCACTGAAAGGAATTCACTCTTTAATCCTATAACTCTTTAACACTTTGAGCCCAGGTGGCTCTTTTTCGGGCAAAGCCCATGAAACACACCATTTTCCCTGACAAAATAATGTTAAAAAAATAAGTAGTGCAGACCAACCACTGTTTCCAACGTGTGGCCCCAAGGCTCCTCGTTGGAAATATTGATTGGTCAGCTCTAAAATAATGAAAATAGACCCTTCAAGCTAATTCTACTGAATTGATGTGGAAGATACACCGGAACTCAAAACGGTTAAATCCTTATCTCTCGAAATCTTCAACCCTTTAGCTGATGACTACACTAATTCTTAGTGTTTCTATATTGTATATAATTGTGCCGCAAATGTTTAATTATTCTTGTCTAATGAGAGGAGGTTTTTGTACGTTGTGACAACTTGTTCTCCGATCCTTTTTGCTGTATATAGTGGTAAACAAAATATGTTTAAACTAAACTAAAGGAATGTGAATCAGTTGGAGGCTTTGTTAAAGCCTGTTTTGCTGCACTGATTGCTCTGGTGTTACCAGCGATACCTACATGTCAGGGTACCCAGCAAAACACGACATCATATTGGTCAGACATGAGAGTTGTTAACTTCTCACGAAGTTCCAAAATGAGAGGGTTCTTCAGCCTGGGGTTGAGTAAAGCAAGCAAAGAGGAAAGAATGTCGGAAAATATGACCGACTTTTTTTCCTGTACATTCTTGATGTGTTCAAGCGCCAGTTGTAATGCTTTAACTTCAGCCGTGAAAATAGAACTTTGATTCGGTATTCTGATTGATCTGATGTGATCACCTATCAGTGACAACGGCTTATGATACTTTGTCACCATCGTCAGATCCATCTGTATAGATCCTTGTATATTCATTGCATTTTGACTTAATTTCAGCATATTCTGTTTAAAGTGCGGAGAAATTGTTTCAGACTTTTAGTAGAAGCTAGGTCCAAAATAACTGTTGGTTTTTAAGATGCCAAGGAGGAGTTTGTGGTTCACTTTTATTGTATCTGGTACAATTTTGGCAGACTCCATATGATGTTTAATTCTAATTCCTAATGAAGGGATAGGTGTCTGGTGATTGTTAAAAAGTTAAATATTTTGAAGTTCTAAGACGCATTTATAAGCAGGGTTTGAAGGACTAGAAAGAAGTTTTGAAACATATTGGAGGGAAAGTTTAATTCTTCGCTTCTCAAGAGACTCCTCCGATTCAACAAGCATTGGATCTATTGGCGATGTTCTAAACGCACCAAGACTGATTCTAATGCCACCATTATGAATGGCACCAAGAAGGTTGGGATATGACGTTCTAGCGTAACCGCAAACCACACAACCGTAATCTAATTTAGATCTAATAAGGGATCAGTATAGATGGAGTAACGTTTTCTGGTCAGCACCCAATCAGTGCTGCCAACCACCTTGAGGATGTTGAGTGTCTTTTTACATTTCACTTTCTGTTGTTTTATATGGGAAGTGAAATTCAGTTTATTGTCAAACAATAAACCTAAGAATTTCATTTCCTTAACAGCTTTAATAGTACGCCCATCTACTTTCAGCTCCGGATCGGGGGGATATTTCCGAAGTTTACAAAACATGACACAATTAGTTTTTAAAACCATTTTCTGTGGCCCATTTTTGTATTCTCTTTAGACACAGCTGAACTTTGCGCTCTACAGCATTCATGTTTTGGCTGCTATAGCAGCTTGAAAAGTCATCTATATACAATGACGAATCCACCGTATTCTCAATTGCATCAATAATACTATTGATTTCCACTGAGGAAAACGGTGACAGATAAAATACTTCCCCGAGGAAACCCCAATAATTCCTGGTCGTGGGGATCAGATAAAGTAGATCCAACATGAATCCGAAACCGGCAAGCCTTTAAAAAATTTCAATTCCCATACGCCCTCTCAACCCCATGTTAAAAAGATCTTTTACAATCTCATGCGTCCTCGTTGTATCATATGCCTTCCAGGTCAAAAAAGATTGCGACCACATGTTCTTTTCTGGCAAAGTTTCACCAAATGATCCACTGTACTTCTCTGGCTTCTGAAACCACACTGAACATCATCAAGTAGATTGTTCGATTCTAGAAACGAGACAAGTCGATCATTGATCATCCTTTCCATGGTCTCACACGGGCAACTAGTTAATGCAAAAGGTCTGTAATTACAGGGGTTACTGTGGTCCTTATCAGGCTTTGGAATGGGAATAATTGTTGCCTTTCGCCAAGAAGGTGGAAACTGGCATCCTCTTGACTGCAGGAATTACCCCAAAGGGGGCTATGTGCGTAGAATTCACCCAACAAAATGTATGCAGTTGGGAGTTGTTGGACCAGCAGCCCAAGATAATTCAGTTGTATGGCTTTACTTGGTGAAATGTATATTGAACAAAGTGTAACTGTTTTATCTAAAGTTAGGTGTACCGCCACTGTCGCCACAACCTGTAAATTTGCGTGTAATGGTACATAACTATGAATAATGTCGTTCCTAAGACAGACGTTCAACGAATATGAAGACCAATGTCATCCGCCAATGGCATTATACAGAGTATAATGCTTAAAGGCTGAATGATCTTGCGCCTCAGTTTTCTTTAAAAGAGTTTCCTGCAGGCAGAAAGCTGCGGGTTTATATTTTTGGCTCAAAGGTCCAGTTCATTAAAATTCGCTCTAAAACCTCGACAATTCCACTGTATAAAATTATGTTTGTTTGTATTATCCATGCGTAGTTGGGGAATGTGATGGAGGACGTATGGATGAAATACCGCCGCCAGCTTTCTTAGCTGATCTTTTTCTCGGGGATCTCTTCTGAGAGGAGGAACTCGGGGTGAGTGTCCGAACATTTCGTCGATGCACTCACCGACTTCCATCAGTTCCAGGCCTTCAAACCTGTTACGAGTAACGGGGTTTTGAAGGGCCTTAGGTGTTTTGTCTGTTATCTCTTTTCTTTTTGTTTTTTTTTTCTGATTCTTTCTCTGATTCTGACTAAGCTGTTGTGGTTCTGATTTTGATTTTGGTTAATATTGTAGAATTGTTTGTTCTGATTTGGTAATATTAGATTTACTTTGTTGTTGTTCTGTTTCGGTGCTTGTCTTGAATTTACAATAGTTTTTGAGTTTTTATCGAAATAGGTATAACCGATTGTGTTTGCGCTAATTTTGGTTCAGTTTCATTGGGTAATGGGATAAGTAAAAGGTTCTGTCAAGATCGGTAGCACGCTGTCATGTAACCAAGTACATGGCGCCTGGCACTGAATGGACGCAGTCGGAACCTTTTCTTTTACTGTTGTTGCATATGTTGTTGATGAACTCATACCAGGCATTGATGAAACAATGTCTCTGGCTTCTTTAAAACTTATTTGTTTCTCACATTTAATTTTGTGGGTGTATTTTTCTTTTTTCCACACAGGGCAATCCATAGAAGATGCTGTATGATTGCCCTGGTAGTTACAACAATTGGCGGTGTTATTACATGAGTCCTGATGTTGTCAGCCACATTTATAACATGTTTCTTTACCCCTGCAGCTATTTTGTCCATGGTCATATTTTTTACATCTGAAGCATCGAATTGGATTTGGAATGTACAAATCCACTTTGATGTTCAGGTAACCAACTTTGATAGATTTCAGTGGTTGTTTAGTATCGAAAGTGAATATATATGTGTTTGTTTTAATTGATTTCCCATCTTTTCGTATTTCAACTCTTTTCACGTCACTAACACCTTTTGATTTTAACTCATTTTTAATTTCCATTTCATCAACTCCAGTTAGCTCCCTTGTTCTTACCACACCTTTGCAGTTATTTTGTGTTTTGTGGGGACAACATTAACCTTCATACCTACTAATGTAGTTGTATGCAAGGTAACAATAATCAGGTTTTCAACCAGAGGGAAATAAAGGTGTCCGATATGGTGCGGCCAAGGGTCGTTGCTACCACGAGCCGACCATGGTTCGGCTCGTGGTTGAATTTTTTGAGGACCATTTCGAGGAGCAACTTTGAGGAAAGTGTGTGGGGGGGGGGGCAGCCTCGCCACAGAACGTGACAAAATAAAATTCCATCTTATACTAGGTTTTCGAATTTTATATTGTCATAGTTTCCACTTGGAGTTGGAAAGTCATTCAGAGTAGAGACTAGAATGATCTACTGCCAACTTACCATGGGAGGGAGCAGGTCCGTGAAGGCAGCAGTTCTTCGTCGAGGAAGCCTAGCCTTCGTGTTGGGGACTTACTACTTAGGGTGTCATAAGACATCCCTCTTTTGTTAGATGGCTATATACTGACCATTCCATCAAGGGGCTCGAGTCTAGAGTTGGGGGTGGGGGTGGGGTCACGAGAATCGGGATCCCAGCCTCAAGTTTCGACGGCTATCTTTAACGCATATCAGTTGCAGACCAGAAAGGCCTAAGGTGCTGAAGAATCTTATTGAGACCAGGCATTTGATGCGGATGGGGTCAGAAAGAATCGTCAGCCCATTGAACCCAGGTCTTTTGTTTCTGTAAAATTATTTGCAATCTTAAGCATATAAGGGCTTGCAGTTGCTGACCAAGAAGGCCTGAGCTACTAGGGATTCTTACTGAGACTGCGCATTGGGGGGGGGGGGTGATTAAAAACCTCAGCACAGGCCCCATGTTTCTGTAAAACTGTTTGCTATATTACGCCTATCTGGGCGTGCAGCTGTAGTCCAGGAACACCTAAACTGGTAGAGTCTTACAGAGACTAGACATTTAGTCGTGGGCGCATGGTGTGCTTTCTGGGATAACGTTTGCAAAAACAACATGTTTTAATGCTGATCTCAGCAGGCTTTGCCACTTGACAGGCGCTATCCCACACACGATATTCTGAGTGCACATTCTGTTCAACTTTTCATTCGTAACATAATATGAAACGATGAAAGGGTTAGGTTGTTGGAGTACTAAATGAAAGATTAGTTATTTTGACTGCTTGATTCGCCTGGTCTGTCAAGTCAGAAGACAAATTTGTAACTTTCTATCCAGGTCGCAACCACATGCAAGCCTAATCGCCACAGGCTAAGACATCGAATAAACAATTATATCTGATACCATTTTGGATCCATGCCTGTGTGCCCTCGTAATGGTATATAAATATTAAAATTATATTCCATCATGGGGGCATGTCAGTATGGATCCAAAAATGCTATCAGAAATCATTTTTTTCTCCGTCTCTCAGCTTGTGACGAGTGCCTGTGGTGCCAACAGTTGAGTGCAGGTTTTTTGCCACGTGGGCAGTATTAAGCTTTCTCTTTGATGCGATGCTTTCAGTTGCAGATTATAATGCTGAAAAAATCCCTCAGCGTTAGTGATGATGCTTCCAAAATGAATTGACCATTCATGATTATTCATTAAAGTGTTTTCTATGGAAACTAATAAATCATTTTCTAGTTTATTAAACTGCTGTAAACCTTGAATGTGTATCATAAAAACTAAACCTTACTTTAAAATGTAGCATTAAAATTTGTTTTTAATTGGGGACTGTCAACGATAGGTTTTTAATGAATTATGCATATAATATACTATTCAAAGTTTTCTGAGCACCATGTATATCTACCTGTTTTACGTTTTAGTTGGAATATTGTTAGGAAAAGTGTATATATTTTTTATTTAATTATATATGTAATGATTTATGAACAGAAATTAAGATTTAGCTTGTGTTTGACGTTATTTTTTGAATACGATAACCATGGAAAATGGATATTATTGGTAAAAGAGAAAATTTTCAAATTTGCCAAAAAGTGGACGGAGCAAACTGGTATGGGTTCAATAGCGAGTATGAGACCCATTACTGTTAATTACAGCTTGTCAACGCCTTCTCATACTCCCAATCAGGTTCCTGATGGTCCCTTGTGGGATGTTGTTCCATTCTTGTCACCAAGCTCCTGGACACTTCTTGGCTTGACTGGGCGGGCTGAAATTGCAAGCTGCAACTCATTCCAGACATGTTCGATTGGACTGAGGTCAGGGGATCTTGCTGGCCAGTGAATTCCCTCCTTCTGTTGGTACTCCAGGACAGCATACGCAACATGAGGACGGGCATTATTGTCCATCAGAATGCATCTATCACCCATTGCACCTGCATACAATCTGACGTGGGCATCCAGGATCTCATCAATATACCGTTGTGCAGACAATGTACCACGGTCAAGGGCACAGGGCTCTGCACGTCCATTCCTGCTGATGCCGCCCCAGATCACGATTGACCCTCCACCAAAGCGTTCATGCTCAGCAATGTTGGCTGCATGGAATCACACTCCTGGTCTTCTCCATACCCTAGAACGCCTATCTGTGTGGTCGGTTATGTCTAATATATTCGTCATGTTTTGGGGGTTTTTTGTCTGTGTTAATTCACTATTTTTTATTATTAATTGATTTTTTTTAATTATTTTTTATTTATTTTTTTTTTCCTTTTACTATATATGCGTAAAGAAAATAAAATTAAATGGTTGGGTTTTTTTTTCAACACGCCGTCTTCTGCAATTCTTGTTCAGAAAATGTTCCAATGATTTCTCTGCTGCCATCTTCATCATCCTCTAACGCTTCTATTTTGTAAGTCACTGGATCCATATAAAATATTCTAATGATCTTAAAGATTTCCTTGGTCCGTCGAGGATTGTAACCTTTCTCGAAGAGTGACTTATAAGAAGTGATTCTCACTCGATCACCGACTGCAAATTTTGGTGGTTTGGACTCCTTCTTGGGCTTGATCCTTTCGGGATAGAGATTCGTGAAGACACGTTTTTCGTTTCGAGGATCGCTAGGTTCCGCAGGTGTCATCCTGATCGATCTGTGTCGCATGTTGTTGTATTCTTCAACCAGTTCGTCCAGAACGTCGATATATTTCTTGGTCTTATTGGCCGTGAAATACTTGTTCATTTTTTCCTTCATGGTTCTATTCCAACGTTCGATCACATTAAACTTTCCATTCATTTTCAACGGAAAAGAGGTCGACCAATGGACGAACGTGACTGCTGGAAAATTCCGTCCCCTTGTCCACCCACAACAATTAATCCAGTTTTCGGAAGACGATGCGAATATGCTCTTTAGAGCCCCGGCCACGTGAGCTCCCGATTCATTCTTCAGAGGTCTCGTCCATCCAAATTTCAAAAACACGTCGATGACCGTCAGTATGCGTTTAATGCCCTCGCTTCATCTCGAATGTGATTTCATGTCGACCAGATCGGCTGACCAGATCTGATCCAGACCCTTCACGAACACCCTTCTCCTTCGAAATTTATGCGTGACGGGCTTGTGTAGTTCGTTCGCCAATGCATTCGTTAATAATATGTTCTGGACATTTTTTTATGACCCCATCCGAATGGATGTTTGGTACCGATCACTTTACCGACCAGCAGACGTTCGAGTCTCTCTCTCCTAGTGGGTTTCGGTTTATTTTTCAACATCGTCAACATGTCTTTACCACAGATTTGATTACCAGTCACGACGTCTGGATTTTTAGTGTAGTACAGATTGTGAGCATAAGCGGCCGAATCCACCCTATTGATGGGTTTGCTCCAAGATTTAGGTGTCAGATCTCGATGCAATCTCTTATTTAATTTTGTGCCGGTGTAGCAGGATATCTTCCCCCTGGATACCCCCCCCCCCCCCCACCGGAGGAAGATATCCTAGGTTATCTTCCCCCCACCCTGGATATCTTCCCCACCCACCCACCCACCCATGACATTTTTTTTTTCATGATTGATTTGACATTATTTGATGATGAAATGACGAGAAAAACATTTTGTGCCTTTTTTTTTCAATTCCAACATGGATATCTTTCCTCCAGGTCCATCCAGAGCCAAACCTGTGACAACTTGGGACAGTCACTTATGAAAGAAAAGTACCCACATGTAGATGGTTTACAGAACAGTGCATTGTTTCAATCACATCCTTTTGACATTCCAACACTAGAATTTGTACAAATTGTAAACTGTGACACTAACCACTGGGTTGTATTGTCAACAGTTGGATGTGGGAGTGCAGAGATAAATATTTATGACAGTCTCCATAGACGTTTGTCACTGCAAACAAAGAAGTTGGTAAGGGAAATTATGTCATCACCTGCCCAAAAATTGACAGTTGTGTTTCCAGAAACAACCAAGCAAAATAATACTAGTGACTGTGGAGTTTTTGCAATTGCAAATGCATTTCATATTTTAAATGGTACCCCTATCAGATATATTTCCAAAATCCGAAAACATCTGACCTGTTGTTTAGAAAAGGGTTACTTGTCACCATTCCCAGAGGCGTCAGATAATTTCCTGCTACCTAGAAAAACATACATTGTTTAGCCGTGTTCGGAAAAGTCCCCAAAATTGCTGGAAAGGTTCTAAGATTGCCTATTTTCAATTCACTGGTCATTATTCAATGGTATAAGCCAAGTTGAAACTGATTTTAATTTGTTCTATATTTTTGACATGGGTTGGGGGTAGATAACCAGGCCTGGATATCCCCCCCGCCCCACCCATGTCAACTCCCAATAGACATTCATAGAACCTTTTGCAGCCACTGTTTGAACATTGTTATGGGTGGCCCCATGGTGTAAAAAAACTATTGATATTTTTGAAATAGTAGCTATGTTTTTTGGACGGGTGAGGCTGAAGATATGCAGGTTGGACATCTCCCCCACCCCAACCCCATCCATGTGTTCGGAACAGTCCCCAAAATTGCTGGAAAGGTTCTAAGATTGCCTATTTTCAATTCACTGGTCATTATTCAATGGTATAAGCCAAGCGGAAACTGTTTTTAATTTGTTCTATATTTTTGACATGGGTGGCTGAAGATAACCTGGCCTGGATATCTTCCCCCACCCATGTCCATTTCCCAATAGACATTCATAGAACCTTTTGCAGCCATTGTTTGGACTTTGTTATGGTTGGCCCCACGGTGTAAAAAAAACCTATTGATATTTGTGAAATAGTTGCTTCTGAGATTGCCTATTTTCTATTCACTGGTCATGTATATATTAAAGAGCTGAACCACTTTTTTGTATTAATTTCAATGAAAATTCCATAAATAAATGTTCTTATCTTTATCTTTTTGTTCAGTTCTTTTTATAATTTAATTTTTGAGATGGGGAGGGGAAAGATATCCAGGGAGGGGGGAGATAACCTAGAACCTTGGTTATTTTCCCCCATGGGGAAGATATCCATGGGGGGGGGGGGGGAGATATCGTGGCACACCGGGTCCAGTGAATTGATATCCTGGCAGATGCATTTCGATGGGTAGATTATTAATCAATTTATTTGTCAGACCGGCACTGCATTTGACGAATTACGTCTTGGTCGAACCGCACTCTTTACACATTCCGCGAAGCATGGGACTTTTATTTTTCGTCAGTACTTTTTTAACGTTAACCATATCGGTAACTCTCTTGCATTTGACCGAATACTTTTTTTTTGTTTTTTTTTTTTGTTTTTCGTATATATTTATTTTTTTTTCATATTTTTTTTAATTTATATAAAATTTTTGTTCTTTTGTATTTATAGACATTTTTTTCAATTAATTGCTTCTGGAATCTTTTTGGGACCTAGCAATTTGCAAAACGACTGTCTCGCTTCTTCCCTACCCTTTTCCATGAGAGAATCCTTCAATTCTTCTTTGATGACGCTGATGTTTTTGTGTTTCTTGGCCTTCACGGATAATTTCTTAGCAAGAAATTTCCGATCGAACTTACGAATCTGGCAGTCAAAGCCAATCCTTCTACGGCTAATATGACTGGAAGAGCAACGACGGTGGTCGACAATAGACTGATTCCGGCAACGTACAAACCTATAGAGACTGTGATGAGAGTCAAATCCACACGGTTCACAAATTTCTCTAATCTCGAATATTTCTTATTGAGCGAATGACGAGAATCTCTCTCTTGCGTCAGATACGACTGAATTTTATTGATTTGTTCGATTCGATACTTCTGCCACACGTCGTCGCTACTTTCTGGTGGTAGAGGAGGTGCTGTAGGCTCCAACTTCTCTAACAATAGATAGATGTTTTCACTTCGAAGTTCCATTTTCATTTTATTTTATTTATCTATTTATATCTATTATTTTTATGTATTTTTTTATTTTCATCCCGTATTATTTAACGGAAATTTTTTTTTAGTGGTCTCCCCTTTTCCAACAAATATTCCAAAACGCGTCCTATGTCTTTGGTGGTGAGACCTTGATGTGCTAACTTCAACTCTTCCGATTTAGTGGGATTGGTTTGATTCCAACATTCGATCACCTCGTTGCATCGGACGTATTCCAATGCCGGCATGAAATACATGGTGACAATGTCTTCCCATGCCATCGTAAAACACGAATGATTAATGTGATTAAATTCTCTCCTCTTGACAACCAAGGCTTCTCTCATGCAAGACACGAGGAAATTGTTTATTCACGCAGATCACGTAAGCTCTACACAACGCCCTTCGAAGAAACCAAGCTCTAGATTCCATAAAATCATTCGTCATAATTAGAATTATATAAAAAAAAAAATTTTTTAATTTTTTTTTCTATTATTTTGTTTTCTGTATTATTTTTTTTAAATTTTTCTCTTTTTTATATATATTACGTTTTTTTAATAACAATATATCTATTCATCACATCACCAAATGAATGAATGAATACTTCTCGTCTATTACGATCGTGCATATTATATATAGGAAAGAGATGACATTTTTTTCGAAAGAAAGATTTTAGGCTTTTCATATTTCGATAAAACCATCATTTTTTCCTCGTCGTCATCATTAAAATGATATGGGAAATAATCGATAATGATTTTTAACCTTTCAGCAAATTCGACCCACGATCTATTTGATGCAAACGAGTGTAATCTGCGAATAAATTTGACACACTCGTGAATAGATTTTTCAAGTTTTTCATTGCCACCACGATCAAATACGTTGACGACCTTTTTCACGCAATAAATCATGTAACGATATTTCCCGTAATTGTAATGTTCTACAAATGTCAAATGTCACATCGTATTTTAAATGATATAGAACATCCATAATCATGTTATAATCTTCGTAAGAAACATTTTTTTCGCACTTCATCGTTTTGATATTTTCAAAATAGTTTTGATTTAGGAATATAAATAACAATATTAAAGAAAACAACGTTCCAGACCTGTTTAAACATGCATCGTGTTCGAATTGTTCCAGTTGAATTGTTTCTAATGCATACTCGTGGAAATATTGTGAAAAAGCTAAAAGCTTTTCATAATACGAACGTCTTGTGAACACATCTGTTGGAAGTCTTTTTCTCTCCTTTTGTTTCATTTTTTAATTATTTTTTTTTTAATCGTTATTTTTTTTTTTTTTATAATAACATACCCAAAATGGGTACATTCTTAAACAACGAATTCTGACCGAACAACAAACCTTTACCGATCGGTCCCACATTTTCTCTGTTCTTCAGATAGAGACCATCTCCATGGAAAGGATCACTGTCTCCATGAAAAGCATCACGTCCACTGCCTTTTCTCGCGGGACCAAGATACAATCCTTTACCTTTGACGTCTATGTGACACACGGCTCCTCCCTTCTTCAAAAACAGTCTGTTTCCTCTCTTCTTCAGAAACAATCCTCTACCCATTAATTTGTCGACTCCTGAACTAGCGAGTCTTGAGAGAGAGAGCTCCCATGCCAAGAGCTGGTAACACCATCTTCGTGAGAATGGGTAATGCTTTTAGCGGCGAGTCCCGCCAATAGTCGTAAGAAACCGCTTTTCATTCTCAAATTGTACCTCAGTTGAGTGGGAACCAGTCTCACCGTCATTCCCGTTCGATTTTGAATCGATTTCTCCATCTTTTTGATTTGAGTTTTAGTCCAGGCGATCCGATCACTAGCACCACTCACCAGATCTTCTTAACTGAATTTAAATCTAAAGGCCTCACCACGATTACTCAATGCTCTGCGAAGTTTAGCTTTCTGTCTGTTCATGTTTTTAGTGATGTATCGCCTCATATTTGTTATTTTAAGTTTTTTTTTTATTATTATGAATATTATAAGTTTTTTTTTGTTTTCTTTTTATTTCTTATATAAATATATAAAGAAAAAAATTGTTTATTTTTTTTTCAAATTATATTTGTTATTTCATATCTCTCTAATGTGAAAGCGTATAGTCACTCTCTCTCCACGAAGATCTAACAGATCACCGTTCTGATCCGTCAATGTGGTTTCAAGGCTGTACAATGTGTTCAGGATCAAGGGTAGATAGGCGAGATTTCGAGGTCGCTCCACAATCTTGCAACCTGGCAAAACATCCAGAAAGAATGAGTAGATTGTAGGCCGAGTGCTACTGTTAACGTAACTTCCCGCGATCACATATTTATTTATATTTATTTATTGGTGTTTAGGTCACATATTTCTGCACAATGGCTAACCATGACCGTGATAGTTTTACGGGTGGAGGAAGCCAGAGTACCCGGAGAGAACCACCGAGCAACGACGAGCAACTGTCAGCTCCCCAACATACCAACTCCACACAAGCAGGGTTAGCATTGGTTGAAGGCAGGTGCACCATCGACGTGCAGTACGCCTTAGTACACAGCGTCGCCGTGCCCCCACGTGGGCAATGGGGGTGAAGTGTCTTGCCCAAGGACACAACGCGGTTGCCGCAGGTGGGATTCGAACCGAGGACCTCTTGGCTTACAGCCTGCACCTCTACCAACCGAGCCACCGCGCCCCCTCCGCGATCACATTGACATTTACTAAATGCTATTGACTACAAGAATGTCAACCATATTTTTGGATGCGGCGTGACCTCGATAATCCTTTGATCGAATCCCAACATCTTACCAATCGAATCTTCGGCACTATTTATTAATTTATTTATTGGTGCTTAACGCCACATCAGCAGCTAAGGCTATATCGTGGCTAGAAAACAGTGGAAAGTAAAAACTCATTTTCTTTTATGAAGTAAAAAGACCAAATAAAATAGAAAATAACTACAAGAGGTCTGTCAAAGACAAAAGTGACTAAAACAAACAGTGGGTAATGAAAGAAGAGAAGTGAATAACTTCAAAATCAACCAGATGAATGGAGACTTGGAGAGTCTTGATTAAAAGAATAAAAACAATTTTAAAATTTATTGAAAAGGTTGATTTCCTTCAGGAACGACAAAACTTCATGTGGATTTGTATTAACAAATAGGTCTCGAAGAGACACAACATTAAAACACTGTCGTCTAACAAGATTAAAATCAGAACAATGTAAAAGAATGTGCTCCACTGACAGCGCCTGCTGGCAGGGAACACACTCTGGTCGCATATTGCACTCTAACAAAAAGGAATGCGTAAATCGCGAATGACCAATATGACATCGCGTCAAAACTGCAAGAGCCTTTCTACAAAGGTTACTGGATGGGTAGTGATCAGAAATAGTTGGTCGGAAGCGATGAAGCTTGTTATTTGCCGCCCCATCCCATTCCGCCTGCCACATAGATTTGATGTTGTTACTAATATGTGGTTTGAAATCACTGAAAGGGATGTTAAAATCAGTAAGAGGTTTGGTTAAAGCCTGTTTTGCTGCACTGTCTGCTTTGGTGTTACCAGCGATACCTACATGTTCAGGTAACCAGCAAAACACGATATCATATTGGTCGGACATAAGAGTTAACTTCTCACGAAGTTCCAAAATGAGAGGGTTCTTCAACTTGGGGTTGAGTAAAGCAAGTAAAGAGGAAAGAGAGTCGGAAAAAATAATCGACTTGTTTTCCTGCGGATTCTCGATGTGTTCAAGCGCGAGTTGTATAGCTTTAACTTCAGCTGTGAAAATAGAACTCTGACTCGGTATTCTGATGAAGGTGATATGATCACCAGTAACATCAGCTGATGATACTTTATCACCATCTTTAGATCCATCCGTATAGATCCTTGTATATGTACTATACTTGGACTTTATTTCGCCATATTTCTGTTTGAACTGCAAGGAATTGGTATCAGATTTTTTGGTAGAAGCAAGGTCCAAGATAGCTGTAGGTTTTTTAAGATGCCAAGGAGGAATGTGTGATTTACGGTTTTCTTTTATAGATTCAAAATCAATTTTTGCAGACTCCATGTGGGGGTTAACTCTAATTCCCAATGGAGGAATATGTTTCTGATGTCGGTTAAAAAATTCAACATTTTGAGTTTCTGAAATACAATTAAAAGCAGGATTTGAAGGATTGGCCAAACGTTTAGACACATATTAAGAGACACTTTAATTCTGCGCTTCTCAAGAGAAGGCTCCTCTGCTTAAACAAGCATTGAATCTGTTGGGAATGTTCGAAAAGCCCCTAGACTAATTCTAATACCACTATTGTGAATTGCATCAAGTGGTTTTAGGTATGACTTCCTTGCAGAACCGTAAACTATAGAACCGTAATCTAATTTTGATCGAACAAGTGATCTATACAGATGAAGCAAAGTTTTTTGGTCAGCACCCCAATCAGTGCTACCAACGACCTTCAGTGGGTTCAGTGCTCTTTTACATTTAACTTTTAGTTGTTTTATGTGGGAAGTGAAATTCAGTTTGCTGTCAAACAACAAACCTTAGAATTTCACTTCCTTTACAACTTTAATGGTGTTTCCATCCATTTTCAACTCTGGATCAAGATGATGCTTCCGGAGCTTACAAAAATGAACACAATTAGTTTTGGTCTTTGAAAACTTAAAACCGTTTTCTGTAGCCCATTTCTGGATTCTAATTAAACACAGCTGAAGTTTGCACTCTAGAGCATTCATTTTTTTTTGCTGCTATAGCAGATTAAAAAATCATCAACTTACAATGAAGAATCTACCATATTCTCAATTGCATCGATGATACTATTAATTTTTATAGAAAACAGGTTAACGGACAAAATACTACCCTGAGGGACCCCAAATTCCTGCTCGTGAGGATCAGATAGCGTAGACCCAACACGAACCTGAAATTGGCGGTCCTTTAAAAAGTTTTCAATAAAAAGAGGCATACGCCATCTCAACCCCATGTTAAAAAGATCTTTTAAAATCCCATACGTCCACGTTGTGTCATATGCCTTTTCCAGGTCAATGGAGATGGCGACCACATGTTCTTTTGTGGCGAAGGCATTTCGTATAAACGTTTCTAGTCTAACCAAATGATCCACAGTACTTCTCTGGTTTCTGAAACCACTCTGAACATTCGCAAGTAGATTGTTCGATTCCAGAAACCAGACAAGTCTATGATTGATCATCCTTTCCATGGTTTTACACAGACAACTTGTTAAAGCGATAGGCCTATAATTGCTTGGGTTGCTGTGATCTTTATCAGGCTTTGGGAATTACTGTAGCATTATGCCAAGAAGATGGCAACTGGCCAGTCACCCATATGTCACTGAAAACTGACAGTAAAAGTTCCAGTGATGATTGTGGCAGATGCTTTAAAATTGTGTAATGTATTTCATCGGGTCCGGTGGCAGTATCCTTTGCTTTATGCAAAGAGTTATTTGACTCTTCCATAGAGAGGTTCGTTATAATCTTCTGAATTGTTGGAGGTAAATTTGAGCTTTTGTTTTTCTTGCTGTTTTTTTTAATTTTGGGAAATTCTGGATTACAGTTTTCAGACGACGAATGTTTCGAAAATGCGGCGGCCAATTTGTTTGAAATTTCTTTTTTTTTTTTTGATGTGATAAGCGTGTTGTTGTCTTTTAGATGTTGTACAGTTGATTCGGTTTCTTTGCCTTTAATTTTTTTAATCATTTTCCAAATTTTGTTGTTGGGGGTGTTTTGGTTCAGATTTGAAACATACTTTTCCCAGGAAGATTTCTTTTTTTTTGTTTTATTAGTCGTCTTATTTTTGCCCGATTTATACGTAATTTATCTAAATTATTTGTGGATGGCGATTTGTTGAATTCCCGTTCAGTTTTCTTGCGATCCTTTATAGCCTGTTTACATTCGTTATCAAACCATGGTTTGGTGAAACGTTTTGGATTTCCCGAGGTTTTAGGGATGACTGTGTTTGCAATGTCAAGCAGCTCGTTAGTAAAATGTTCTATTTGGTCAGCACTATCTTGAAATTTCTCCCGTGTGAGGCGTTCAGAACAAAGCGATGAAAAAGTGTCCCAGTCAGCCTCTTTAAAGTTCCACTGGGTTACTCTCTCATCGTCCGTCGGAACTACACTCTCCAACACAATTGGAAAGTGATCACTCCCGCACAAGTCATCTTCTACCTTCCAAGAAAAATCGAGAAAGATAGAAGGACATGCAATTGAAAGATCAATTGATGTATACGAACAGATGCGGGGTGCAGATAAGTGTCTGAACCATCATTAAACAAACACAGATCATATTTTGTAATGAACTCTTCTACAGTTTTCCTTTTTACGTCTTCTTGACTGCAGGAAGCTCCTCAAAGAGGGCTATGTGCATTAAAATCACCCAACAAAATGTATGGGGTTGGGAGGTGTTGGACCAGAAGCTCAAGATCATTCAGATGTAGTGCTTTATTTGGTGACACGTAAATCGAACAAAGTGTGACTGTTTTGTCTAAAGTTATGCGTACCGCCACAGCCTGTAAATTTGTATTCAAAGGTACAAATCTGTGAATGATATCGTCTCTAACCAAAACAGATGTTCCACGAATGTGAAGGTCAGTATCATCTGTCCAGGCATTATACGAAGTATAATGCTTAAAAGCTGAATGATCGTGAGCCTCAGGTTTCCTTAAAAGAGTTTCCTGCAGGCAAAAAGCAACAGGTTTATATTTTTGGCTGAGAAGACCAATTTGCTCTAAAACCTCGACAGTTCCACTGTATTATGTTATTTTTGTTTGTATTAGCCATACTTCAATGAAGATTTAGAGGGTGGACGTATGGGCGAAATGGCCCCTGTAGTTTTCTTCGGTGAAGTTTTCCTCAGTGATCTATTCTGTGAAGAAATCGGACGTAATTGTTCGAATGTTTCATCGATACAATCACCTACCTCCATATACTCAAGACCTTCAAACCTGTTGCGAACAACGGGGTTTTGAAGAACCTTAGGTAATCTGTCCGATAATTGTTTTTGTTTCATTTTTTCTTTTTGCTTTTCCTCTTTTTCTAATTTTTTAATTTGACTCTGACTCAGATTGTGCCGTTGTGATCTTTGTTCTGGTTTAGACTTTGTTTTGTTTTGTTCATTTTTATGCTCTGAATTAGTGGCATGTTCCTTATTTTGAACAGATTTAGATGTATTGTTTCCTGATTTTTGTTCTGTTTTATCTTCTGTTGTTTTTGAAGTTGTTGGCTCTGGTTTGGTATTTTGTTCTTTTTTCTGTTCAAATTTTGTTTTTAACTTCTCTGTTGTTTGCGTTGCGTTATTTGTTTGTGTTGACTGTGTCTCGATTTGATCTATTGTGAAACCCTGTACTAAAGATGGAATTGTACCTTTAAGCCAGGTGTATTGGGTTTGGCATTCCACTGACGTTGTTGGCAATTTTTGACATAATTTGTTTGCATATGATGCTATTGATAAATTCATGCCAGGCATTGATGAAACTATTTCTCTGGCCTCTTTGAAACTGATTTGTCGCTCACATTTAATTTTCTGTATTTCCTTTTCTTTCCTCCAAACAGGGCAATCCTTGGATACAGCTACATGATTGCCCTGGCAGTTACAACATTTGATGGCATTACTGCACTGGCCTAGATGTTCCTCGCCACATTTAAAACAGATTTGTTTTCCTCTACAGGTATTCTGGCCATGTCCATACTTCTGACATTTGAAACATCGAAGTGGATTTGGTATAAATAAATCCTCTCCGAGGCTCATGTATCCTATTTTAGTGCCTTTGGTGGTTGAGACGAATTAAAAGTTAAAATATACGTGTTAGTTGGTACAGGTTTTCCATCTTTTTTAATCACTATCCTTTTAACTGTAGTAACACCCTGAGATTTTAGTTCTTTTTCAATTTCTAGCTCATCAATGCCTGACAGTTCTCTCGTACGTACTACGCCTTTGCAACTGTTTAGAGTTTTGTGAGCAAAGACGTTGACCTCCATATTGACGAGTTTGTCCATCTTTAGCAAATTGATTGCTTGCATTTCCCTTCTACATTCTATAAGTATTTCCCCTGATCGAAGTTTTTTCACATTTTTTACATCTCCAGCTATTCCTTTGATGGCCTTTTTCAATGCAAAGGGGTTAATATCTGATGCTCTTTTATCTTCATTATTTGCATAAATTATAAAAAATTTTGGCCAGTTGTTCACAATAATTTGTTCTTTTTCAAGATCGGAGTCAGAATCAGAGTCTGTAAATTTCAAATCGTACTCTAGTTTGTGTTTTTTGGTTGTTGTAGCCATATTTAAGTTATTTATGATTCACTGCCCCGGCTCCCACCCACCACGGAGTCCAACAAGGGGTAGGGTTACTGCCATGCAGTGAACCCACCGGGTTGCCGGTATTCCCACATACCTGGTATGAGGCAGTACACTCAGTCAGTGTTGATGCCGAGGCATACCACTGACTGATTGGCCCGTGTGTGGAAGTGCCAGGTCTTCAGACGGCGGCCATCCAATCAATCACTGAATAAAACACTGTAATAAAAGGTTGCCATGCATAAACGAAACAGACAGTGCAGCAAAACTAAGTGGCTATTAAAATATAAAGCGTTTAAAAACAGTACACAATGGCACTTATGTTATGTGAATAAAAGAAATGATTGACTGAATGGCCACCAAATGCCCCTCGACGTGATACCCAGTACTTTTTGGGGTGGGGGCTCCCGGTTGGCCAGAACGGACCATCCGACCATCCTTCTACTCCCGAAATTGGGGCCAAAGCAGTGTGTTGAACATTATCTCCGAAATGGAGACCAGGGCTCCATCCCGGACCCTGCCCTAACCGGGGCCCGAGTCCTCAACTGCCAGGATTCCTTCTTCCGGGGCCTTCGGAACGCACCTCACGGGAGAACAAGGTGCCTGCCAGATGGTATTAGCAGGATTGATCATTTTGGTCCGGGGCTGCGTATTTATGTATTTCGCAGCGAATTATATCTCGAACCAATCCACTCCATTGGAATACTTGAACGCGTTATTCTTTTCGGTGTATTGGGAAACGAATAGTATGTCTCAAGATTAACCAACGCCATCTCGTATCTCTTTTCCTTCTTCAATTCGATGGAAGGTTCGAATTTCGTCGTGAATCGAGTTGTGTCGTGACTCACTATGATTTGAAAGGACTGTTTTGCATCCGTATTCTCGACTATCTGTTCTAATAGGTGATGTTTTGGCATTTTTATTTCATTATTATTTCTTCTTCTTTATTATTATCGTCGGAAATATAAAAAAAATCGTCGAATCCGCTACGAAATTTTCCGTTGTTAAGATCGCTAGTCAAATCGATCACCACGAAATTGTGAAGTCCTTTGTCCCACACCTTCTTACAGAATCGCCTGAATTCTTCCCTGCTCATGTCGTTGGCTACGATCTGCATAGATGTGATTGAGATTCTCGAGATCCTGACGAAAGAGACACAGAAAATTAGCATTCAGCCTTGTCGTTTGTCTGGGCAGTCAAAAATAATTCTGAGACAGATAGAAACAATCCACGTTGCTGTGATGTCCTCAAACACAATACGATTCACATCGGTTCTGTCTCTCCAACAGCAGATCGCCAAAGATCATGAGATTCTTGTTCTCCGACTCCAACTTCTGGGATCGGGAACGTCATCGGCATTATCATAAAACAGACATTCCACATTCGAACACTCGATGTTTCTCTTCCGGTTGAAAGAGACTCTTGCCGAAAACGAATAATCTGCCGTAATCCAACCAGCCGGGTCACAACAATAGATTCATCAAGAGATTGGTCTTTCTGCAATTCGATTTTCCCACTATCAGACCTCTTATGTTCTTGGGAAAGAACTCATTATTCGAGCGCATGGTCATCACGTCATTCCAAGACATGTCTTTGATATCCATATTTTTTTTCCTCCAGTTTTTTTTATATTTACCATGTTTTGAATTATGTTTTTTTTTATTTTTAATTTCTATTTATATATATATATAAAAAAGGTTTTCTTTATTATTTATAAATCACCTTCAATCCCGATCCTTTCATCATTTTAGCTAATTCTTGTATCGGTACGACATTATCATAGAAGTCTCTCCTACTTTTTAGTTTGATTCTCGATCGTTTTGCAAGTGGTGGTAGAGTTATCAATTTATTAGTCAATGCATCGGCACCTCGCTTGCCGGCTTCCGACGCTATTCTACCGCTTGCTTCAGTCGCAGCTTTCTTACCCACGTGGATCGCTATCTCCTTTCCGATTTTGAGAGTGCTCGATGTGATCTGTTTTGCGGCATCGCCGGTGAATTTACGCGTTAAAATTGCATCATCGAATCCATGATGCCAGATCTGCCGTAGATGTAAGATCCAGCATATCCCCTGTTATTTATCACTAACACTTTTTTTTATTATTTTTGTTTTAAATATATATATATACTTTTTTATTTTTTTGTTATCTTACTATTTCATCATTTCAAATGATTCATCAACTTTTGATAATCCTTCTTAGTCAAGACATTCTGCCTCAACAATTCGTCGCAGACGCTCGCTATCTCGTTATCCACTCCAGAGTTACCGGCCTCTCTGCTAGACATCAACAATCTCAATCTCTACGACATGGAGATCAAGCGGAAGAAGTGTCATGTCTGTCATTCCCTTTCCAATCGTCGATTTCACGAAATACTCGTTCGCCTTCCATATGGGTCCCCCACCCCATTCTTCCACTTGTAACCTCTCCTATCCTTAGGTCTTGTCTCTTTGGAATCATTGTTCTTCATGATGTGAGTTTGAACCAGAATGTGTCTGTAATTTTTGTAATCCTCCTCGGTGTAATCGTCGGGTCTCTGGTGAGAGAGCAGAGTATACAATCCGTCAGTCATTTCATACCTTTTCAGACCGACGATCAAATAGCTACCTTCAAGCGATACTTTCGTTCACCCACGAAAGTTTTACCGCGATAGTCACGAAATCCATACATCGGATCTTTCACGATTCCACTACTATCGTCAGATCTGATGCTAACAATGCCCGAAGCGTCGCTACTATCGACGTTACTTGCATCGGTCTTGATTCTCCCCAGAGTGAATCCGGAGAAACTTCTCAGCGTAAAACTACCGACGCTACTCGGATCGGTCTCAATTCTCTCCGGCGTGTAACCGGACGGAGTTCTTGACACATAACTGCCAGGGTGTGAACCCATCCTCAGAGAACCTTCTTTCATGGGTCTCAATTTCTCGACGATCTCTTTCCTGGCTCGTTCTTGAACCTCGGTGACGGGTCTGAACAACTTGGTCGCCTCTCGTCTCAATCCCACGTCTCCCAATCGCCTAGCTCTATCCTGCACCAGAATATTCCCCTTACTCCACTATAATTCGCGAACCTGCTCGTCCCTTCGCTTCGAATATCCAATGCATTGTTTTATTTATATATTATATTTTTCTTTAATGAAAAAAAAGTTTTGTTTTTTTTCTATTCCTATTTTTTTTTTGAATGTTTTGTTTTATATGTATATATATATATTTTTTTTTTGTTTTTTTTTGTTTTTTAAACAGTCAAATCTTTTTGTTTATCATCACTCGTCTCGCAACTCAGAATAATAATATATTACATACATTTTGTCCGTTTGTCTTCAGTCGGACTCGCGTCACAGATCGACTCTTTTTACCAGACCAACTCGCCTTGATCGAAACCCCTTTCTCTCTATTCCCGTGGCGGAAATCCGCGTCTCGGATCGAGCTTTTCTTCTGGACCAATTTTCGCATTCACCTCGATCGAACCCTCGTCTTTTTTCTGGGAGAATCGACGTTCGATCTCGTATTTTTCCTAGCCCAAATTGTAAAAAAGACTGTTTTTTCTGAATTTTTCCCAATGGAAATCTCTGTGTTAATGTCACCGGTCACGATCGTGCAATTCTGTTCATAAAGAAATTGAAAAAATTCACCCAATGAAAAAATCAGTGTTAAAATTGTCAAAAAAAACACAAAAAGGTAGGGATCCTAAAACCCGCATTTTTTTCAAATTCACCTCAAAGTTCTCCAGAAATGTTCAAATTTTAAACATTTGCTGGGAAAAACCCAGCGTTTTCTGGAAAAAATTGAATTATTTCTGGGAAAACCCAACATTTTCCAAGAAAATCAATTTTTTTGACGCAAAAATTTAAGCTTTTTCTAAAAGTAAGTAACTTTTCTGGACCACCAATTTTTCTGGACCCTACGGTTGATGTGGTCCAGCTCTCTCCATTATCCCCTACTTACTTATGATGCGGTGAATCTGGGAATATCCTGAGGATAATTATCCCTATTTGAGAATACTTTTATGTTAAGAGTAACAAGAGCCAAGAGAGTAATTAGTCCTAGCAGTAATTTCTCCTACTACTCTTCGACTTTTTTGGTATTTGAGAATATCTATGCTATAGTGATGTACTATCTAAGGATACCCTTCTAAGGAGACCTTCTTGAGGATAGTTGTCTTGGAATAGAAGCTGAGCCCATTGTCCAAGGGTATTCCCACTTTCCAACTGAAAAACAACAAAATATCATCTAAGTTCAAAAAATTATTGAGGGTATGTTAAATCTGGCACAATTTAACATACCCTGTATGGACTTATAGCACTACATGATACTCTTTACATCAGAGTTCTAGGCGAATTTGGATCCGTTTAGGTCAGGTTTGTCAACATTTTGTCGATTTCTGGTGATTGTCGGTCTCATTCGGGTGTTTCGTAATAGAGTCGAACATAGCCGTAGGACATGCCCCTGTCTTATTAGAAGCCTTTCAGGCTCATAGCGATCACGGGTCATCATAGAAACAAAGTTGGCGGCAGTAGTATAGCATGTACCCGATCGGGCCTCATTGGGGGACCCCGAGGGGGACCCAGGATGTGAAGACATGTCACGTGGCGTCATGTTTGGTTATCCTGGTAACCCGCGTGAGCGGCCATCTTGTGACGTCATCCCCATAGTGATACATGGTATTAGTGCGCAGGCGCAGCGCGTGTTGTTATGGTGATACGTGTTTCCGTCGTCTATTTTGTATACTGGAGCCCGCCATCTTGGTTTCTGTGGTAGCATGTGGTTGCTATATAACCCAAAGCCTTATAATAGGATAGGGGTATGTTCGAGGGTGTGTTCGATTCAACAAGAATAATTTTCCGATTCGTAAAATTACCCAAATAAACCTGACAAGTACTATTTCGAATTCTTTCAGAATTCTCTGCTTCTAACTATCTATGTAATAGTTTTCGTCTACCCGACCATGTTAGTTTGTCCTTGTGTGTACTCCAGTAGAGTAGAAGACCCTATCAGATGGAACAGCTTTGTTTATTATTTCTATATTTAGCTGTTATGGTCTGCTCTTGTTAGTCCAGACCCTATTCCGAGTACTCTTGTTTTATTTATCTAGATCACCCAATCAGTTCACTTTACTGGCGCTAACTACCAATCAGATTGCTTGATTTCCCGTAATCTCTATGTGGAGTTATCTCTCCTCTGTATAGCAAAAACCATTAACATTCCCTAAACCAATAAGCTATCGAGCAGTTACGGATAAACCATTGCTCGAACGACTCGACGCCCATCGAGCAAATGTGCTATCGAGCAATTGTTTGTTCAAGTGACTCGCGCATACGACTCTTAGCCTCATTTCAGAAAAAAGCATGCCTAAGAACTGGTATTGTATTATTTGAGGATACATTCTGGAGAATCCCTTTTTGTCATATGTGCTTATGTGAAGAGGCACAATGTGACACATTGTGCATTAGCACAAAAGCACTTATGTGCTTATGTAAACCTATAACCTGGTATTGTATTATTTGAGGATACCTATCCGGAATAACCTTATCGAGAATACCTTTTTTGTCATATGTGCTAATGTGAAAAGGCACAATGTGACACATTGTGCACTAGCACAAAGGCATATGCTGGATATGCCGATATGTGCTTATGTGAAAAGGCACAATGTGACACATTATGCTCTAGCACATAGGCACATATGGGTATTTGAGGATACCTATGTCCTGGTATTGTATTATTTGAGGATACCTATCTAGGATACCTTCTGGAGAATCCCTTTTCTGTCGAATGTGCTTACGTGGAAAAGCACAATGTGACACATTGTGCACTAGCACATACGACCAAAAAGGGATTCCATAGCCACAGGCGTTTTCCAAAAAGTAGTAGTAGTAATAGTAGTGGTAGCTATAGTAGAAACGGAAGTTTAGTGTTACAGGAAGAGCAACCACTCAGTGCAGCGCCTGGTCGACCCTCGGCATTGAAAATCAAATTGACATAGACAGACTCAAGGTGCAGAAAGGACATCAATCAATCAATCACATTTTTTTTCTCTCTCTCACTCTTTTTTATTGCGAAGTTAGATTTTCTTGTATATATTTTGTACATTTCTCTCATTTGTTTGTTTCGCCATTGTATTGATTTTTTGTATCATGTTAAGGGAGCGGAGGGTATACTAAGTGGAAAGCACTTGTCCTCCTATCCCAATTTGCAACTTATTTTTTGGCAAATAAAAATATGTTTAACCTAACCCCAGTCACGTGACTATGACGCTACATGCGACCCGGCATGGGATCCGGCAAAAGGGGCATGAAGATTGTGAGCTGAGTACTCCTTCAATTGAATCGAACAACCCCCAGATCATACCGCTTCTTATAAGAGGGTATCGGGTCACGTAACAACCTGGTGTCACCCTAGAAACCAAGTTGGTTCAACATGGACGACGGAAGAGCGTATTGCCCTAATAGGCGCCGCGCATACGCACAGACACCACCCATCACCATGGTGATGACGTCATAAGATGGCCGCTTACGCGCGCTAGCATGACATTCAAGATGGTGGCCCCAGTCACGTGACTATGACGTCTCTTCCCCCTCCGTCACTCCCTCTGGCAAAAGGGGGTGGTTACCACCTGACTTACTTCTTTTGAGTAAAAACATTTATCGGTATCAACTGGAATTGCGTGGCTTAATTTTTCATACTGCACCTCGTTGGAAATCCGCGAGAATTCTCTTCATAAAATTCTAACGTGAGTTCGTTGTCGGCCTTTCCATTTGTTTATACATTGGCCCGTTTTCTAACATGTTGCCTGCTGCATCTAATGCATCAGTAAAATAACTTTATTTGTAGAAAAGAATGGAGCCAGAACTTAGAGACTTTCTTCTCAGTCGAGAGATTACACGAGATAAAATCAACAAAATGGAGGTGGAGAAGGTAAAACCGTATATATCATGCCATAGTGCTGTGCGTCGGACCCGACATGATCTAAAAATCCGATCCGACCGATTTTTAAAAAGTCCGAATCCGACGGCTAAATCCGATCCGAATCCGGCGTTGATCGCTAAATCCGATTCGAAACAGAAAGCTAAAATATTGCGATGATTGTGTTAGAATTTGGTTCAACTACAAACTTTAAACTCTTGTGGCCGAGGAGTGGGGGCGGGGGGGGGGGGGGGTAAGGGGCAACATTTCGCACCCCGAGTTCCATATTGTTACAAGCTACATCATAAAAGGATGTCGCTTACTCGCTTATGACAATATGGAATTCCGGGCGCGATTTGTCCCTCCTCTTATAACTTCACCTTAATAAAGAAGCACTGCTTCTGTGCTTCACTTCCCGCGGTTACACATGTGGTTGCGTGTTATAGTTGTCCACCAGATATAACAACGTTCGTTTAATAAAAGAACACTTTGAGAGGGTTTTGCATTCGAAGGTGTTACGAATGGATATCATCTGACTGTTCACGGATACCGATACTAGTACAATACATTATCAAATACTGGTAATTTCTTTTTTCAAAAAGAGACCTCTCATTTCTCATAGAAAGACAATGAGCTTGTAGAAACAGGTAGCGTTTTTTATTTAATGACACGTCATATCAAATGTGGATCGAAGTTGAGGTGACTGCCATTAAAGGCTAAAGTATTTATCTCTGAATTCCCCATGTCTCAGGACTGCCCCTATACGCCAAAAATTAACATACGACTTTCCTTAGGGTCTTTGGCCAAAAGTGGCATTTTTGTGGCTATAGTGCCATCATTGAAGGAAAGAAACAGATTTTAAAATCTTTTTCTTGCCTTCAATGATGGTACTGTAGGCACAAAATTGCCACTATAGGCCAAATACCCTATGGGAAATCCTATGTTAATTTTTGGCCTATAGTAGCAGTCTTGAGGTATGGGGAATTCAGTGATAAATACATTGGCCTATAGTGGAAGTCAACACTACTACTAGTAGCCACCACCTTACTTTTGATTGACCAGTAATCGGGTGAAAAACATAAGAGATCCATAGATTTCTGTGTTAAACTGGTGATTTTTGAGGTTTTTGGGGGGGGGTTTTATTCAGAGTTTTAACGGACCAATTAACAAGCATCAATGAATACATGCTTGTGATAATGCCACGACAGGTTTTATTTTGTGTACCAGTTCACCTTCTCTACGTAGTATCAAGGACACATTATTTGTGATATTTCAAAAAACCTTTTCTATGAATGATATCGCCCAAAAGTGCGGAGTTCATTTGATTTAAATCTGGCGGTACGGAATCTCATAACTGACAAAGAAAAAAATATATTTGCATAATTTCTGCGCGAGAAAAAAGACTTGTATTATATGTAATGTATTCCATGTTACTAAACATTCATACAAAAATTTATTCAAATCACAGAACTTTCATACAGAAGTTCTGTACAAAAAACTGATTGCACCAATTTCAGTACAATATGGCTGCTGGCGGCCCTCTTGAATTTTGGACCGCACCCAAAATCTCTCGTTCTCGTCCCACTTTGATAACAAAGGTACCCAAGAAGTTTCGTAAAGATCGGTTCATAAATACAGCCTCTAGCCCAAGCTGTATTGAATTGTTGACGCCAGACAGGCGTCCAGAAAATTTGACTATGTCAAACTTGAGCTAAAAATGTGAAGTATCCAGAATATCACATGACAAAAAACTATTTGCAAAGGACTCCCCCTTTGAAGGACAATTGGACAGCATTGGCATCCACCACCATGAAACCTTGAGGCTGCATTTTGAATTGCTGTGTTTGTTTTCTTATGAGATATTATTTTATTATTATCAGTTATGGTACAATTATGGTGCCGACTGATGTCGACTGTGTGTCAGTGCGTGAGGTGCACATCTACTTTTGGGGTTCTATACACCACAACCTTCTTTTTGCTATATAATTTGTGTAAATGTATTTGGAATTTATAGAATTCACACTTAGGAATTTTATAGTATTGTTTTTGCCTTAGTTACGGTGCTTTATAAGTAATGGGCAATTTAGTTTTAAAAAGGGTTTACTGAAGATTCAGCCACAGAAAGATTCAGCCCTCATACTTTGTCCGAGAATATTCGGTTTCATTCGTGGTCGAATCTTATCACCTCATAGGTCAAATCTTCACAGAAAATTAGTTTCTTTAAATGTTCTATGTATTTTTTCTATAGTCTTTTTTTAAAGGATTTATGATTACTAATCGTGACAAAATTGTGCAACATGAAACAAACCCAAATGAAGCTGGAACAAAAAAACCTTCCCAAAACAAGGTCAGAGGTTCTCAGTGCGAATGCCACCTATGGCAACTGTACTAAGGCGTACTGCACATCAATGATGCACTTGTCTTCAACCAATGCTAACCCTACATGTTAGTTACTATGTTGAGGAGCCTGACAGTTGCCTGCCATTGCTCGGTGGTTCTCTCTGGGTATTCTGGGTTCCTCCCCCAGTAAAACTCTCCAACATGAGGGGACCCTGGCTGTAAAAAAGTGTTGTTAAACCCCGATAAATTAGGAAATCAAATTTGCTGAATCCAAGACTTTTGAATGATGGTTTTGATTGGGATGGGGGTGTTTTGGTTATACAGTGGAGCCAATTTAATTGGATATATGTTAGTGGTATATCCCTATTAATTGAATATAATTTCCCAACACAAAACCATTTACCATGCCTCCAGTACAAATTTGACCTGTTAATTGAATATAGGTTATGGAGTAATCTCCTGTTAATTGAATAAAAAATCTTGTAACATGTCGAGATATTACCCTGCCTCTTCCCAGTTGTCCTTTGGTTATTGACTAATTTGGCCTCAGTACATCCAATACAGGCATTCAATCTATTATATCTTATTTGGCAGAGCTCATGGAGCTCTGTCAAACAAAATATAATAGAATAAATACCAAGTTTATCTCTGGAATACAGGAAAGTGACACAATCCCTGTTAATTGAATACTCCTGTTAAATGAATATTTTGTATTGTCAACGTGGCTCTTCAATTAACAGGGTTCCACTGTACAGCAAAAGCTAATAATCACAAACTAATGATGAAACTATGCACTTAGTAATTTTCAGGTGGTCATTCTACAACATGTTTTGGCTGGTACCTTACAGTTTTGAAGGTTAAAATGTTATTGTTGTTGATCGAATGTCTAATCTGTTGGTCATTGCTCGGTGGTTCTGTCTGGCTACTCCCACCTGTAAGACTGTCCAACATGGGGTGACCCTGGCTGTCGAAGAGTCATTAAACCCCAATAAATAAATCAATAGAATCATGGTGAATAAATGAATGAAAAGTTTCAGCACGCCGAAGGTGCATATGAACGATGTGTAATTTGAAATCCCTTGCGACCTGAATAATTTTATTTGCTTATGAATCCACGAGAGCCGGAAGCGAGGGTCAGTAATGTTGTTTGGTTTGAGTGAACGCATTGGAAGTGGGGTACTGCGGTCAGACATCTGTAGACCTCGAACTGGAAGGTGACTATGAATTGCGCATAACTACAAGAATTCTGAACCGTGTTTCAGAAAATGTGGACATATTTATGGTAGTATCGAAATCGCAGTTTGGTGGTTGTTTTAGAAAAAAAGAAAAGAAAAGAAACCCTGTGAACCTCGAACTGGAAGGTGACTAGGAATTGTGCATAACAACATGAATGAATGAGATGACTACATATACTTTGCGAAATTTCAAAGTAAACAAATTTGTCTTACTTATATAGATAGCACCTTAAATGTATGTAAGTTTGAACACATGGAATGAATGAATGAATGATTTATTTCGTAGTGAAACATGCTACAAATACAAACAAGGTCAGCAACATACATTAATCTAAAAAATACATGATTGCACTAACGGGAGATGGCGTAGCCACCAGGGCTGTCTTCCCGCCACCCCACCCAACCTAAAAAAACAGAACAGAAAAAAAACCCCAAAAAACAAAACAAACAAATTATATGTGAAATGTGATACAATCCCGACAACAGCATATTTGTAGTTGAAAAAAGAAAATTTTGAATGAAAATTTTGAATTATTCCATATAAGTAAAATATTGTTCATCGTTTTTAGAAAAGAACTCTTTTGGGTCAGGTTGAGATAAGGTTGAGATAACAGAGCTAAGACATACAGTCGAAGCAATCAGGATTATTACAGCTGACGTGATGAGGGTATAAATTCAAGAATTGCTCAGCTAAAGACTTTTGGAATAGTGATCTGGAATAGTTTTGAACCGATGGTTCTATTGTATTCCACATCCTAGGAAAAGTATGGATTGGGAAATTTGCAGAAAATTGAGTTCTTGGTGTTGGTCTGTGTAATTTCCCCGATTGTCTGGTGTCCATCCCTGAGGGGTTTTGGTATACTCGGAAAGTCTTCTCAAAGCTTTCAGGGAGCATGCTGTTGTACCAATCAGGCATAAACAAGGAGACCTGAAGTTTGTATAGGTCTGTGAATTTTAAGATACTTAGCTCACTAAATAGTGGATCAGTATGAGCAATGTAATTCTTGCTAGCTATAATTCGGATGGCTTTCTTTTGTAATTTAATGATCGATCGAGCTGACGACGAGTGACCCCAGATGTGGATACCATATAGCATGTGCCTATGGATCAAAGAGTAATATAATATTTATTTTCAGGCATTCTTTTGGTAGAATCTTCTTCACTTTGTTTATGGCATAAGTTGCCCTGGCAATTTGGGAGCAGATTACTGAGATATGCTTCTTAAAATTCAAATTTTCATCCACATGGATTCCTAGGAATTTTACAGATTTTTCATCTTGTTAGCAATGAGTGAGATAGTTGAATTGTTAAGCTTAACTCTTCTACTTTCAATTGTGTAAAAGTCATTCTGAGGGTGAAAAATAATAAATTTTGTCTTGCTCGCATTTAGTGTGAGTTTATTAGATGTGCACCTATAGCATATGTTATTGAGTTCGTTATTAACTAATTCTATTATTGTATCTAAATTATTGCCAGACGTATATGCAGTAGTATCGTCTGCATATGATACAATTTTCAGCAATGTCGAGTTTATAATATCGTTAATGTAAATTATGAAGAGAAGAGGACCAAGAATAGATCCCTGTGGGACACCAGTTGTTATCACCTGGAAATCAGAGCTCGCCTCTGGAAGGGAAACTAACAGAGATCTGTCAGAAAGATAATCCTTGAACCACGAGTTTGCATGACCCCGTATTCCATAAAGTTCTAGCTTTTTGAGTAAGATCTGGTGATTTATAGTATCAAATGCTTTGGAGGCGTTACGGAACTGAGCTAAAGTACGGTCCTTTGTTGGCTTATCATTCATTTCAGCAACATTGTTTATGAGATGCAATACTGGATGTATTGTTGAGTGTGCCTTTCTGAATGCACACTGATATTGATGAATTATCTTATTATCTTCCAGGAAAGATATTAACCTGGAGTACATTAATTTTTCTAGTACTTTCGAGAAGGTCGATAATATGCTAATGGGCCTATAATTGTTGAATAGTTGATGGTCACCAGATTTAAACACAGGAATTACTTTTGCTATTTTCATTTCCCTCGGGACAATACCGGTTGAGAAAGATGGATTAATCACGTATGTTAAAGGGTCAGCGATCTCATATATTATCTCCTTTAATATTTTGGAGGACATTGTCAAAGTCTCTACTTGTTTTTGATTTTAAATTTTTTGTGCACTGAATTACCTCGTGTGGGGTAGTGGGCACAATACAAAATGACTCAATTCCATTTCCATTAACGTAGTCAGAAAAATGTCGACAGGAGGTTGGTACTGAGTCGCTTAATATTGAACCGATGTTAACGAAGTAGGGGTTAAATTTGTCAGCTACCTCTTTAGGATCAGATATTTCCGTATTACCATCGACAAATGTGAACGGGAATGTGAAGGTAGAACTAGATTTGTTAATTGCTTTTTTCAAGATTTCCCAAGTTTTTTTCATGTTATGTTTATTTTCATGAAGTATAGTCGTGTAATAATCTGATTTGCGAGCTCTTGTCAGTCTGTTAAAAACGGTACAGTATGTTTTGTATCTTAATTTGTTATCTGCGGTTGGGGATTTTAATTTTTTGACTAACAATTTTGTTTTTTCCAAAGATGACTGCAAAAAGCCCGATGTCATCCACGGTTCACGCTTCACAAACTTTTGGGAAACTCTTATGATTTCTTCTGGAAAAGCTTGATCGAAAGCTGCATGGATAGCTTCGAGAAGAATGTCAAAGGCTTCGTTGGGACAAGGAGCATTCATTACAACGGTGTCGTCACTTTCAGACAAGAGAAACTTAAACTGGTTTACGTTTTCCCGCTTAAAAGATCTTTTTGGGGTTTGTATGGGTGAGTGCGCCTTTTTGGTGATTCATGAACATAAAATGTTGCACAATGATCACTTACATCTGTAATAATTATTCCAGATATATGGGGAATAATTTTGTTGCTGAAAATATTATCAATTATGGTGGCAGAATGATCTGTAATTCTAGTTGGTCTTGTTATAAATGGCATAAAACCTGAACTAAACATAGTTTCGATAAATAAGTCGGTTTTGTTATGCCTACTAAAGCCAAGTAAGTCAATATTGAAATCACCCATAAGATAAACATTCTTGTTTGAGGCACTTAAAATGTTTACTACATTTGTCATTTTTTTTCCAGGAATAGATCGAGGTCTGCTTTGGGGGATGTGTTTGGGCTATAAACGATTCCGACAATATTTTTATCTTTCGTCGAGATTTCCACAAATAAGGATCCAAATACATGGGGGATAAAAACAGAAAGGTCTTCTCGGATTTTGAAAGGGATGGCATCCTTAATAAAAAGACCTACACCTCCCCTTCCGTCATCGTTACTAGATCGCAGCCGAGTAATCAAGGGGTGGTAGCCATCAAGTGAGTAGGTACTGTTTTATTTCACACTGAACGTTTCTGTCAAACTTATGTCTAAGAAATTTGATTCAGACTGAAGGCTACATATTAGGTTATGGAAGGGCTTCCAGTTAGCATTAAGGCTTCGGCAGTTTAGGTTCAGGAGCGTGAGCGAGTTGGGCTTTTTTGAGATCTCCTTACTATAGCGCTCAGGGGTGTAATATTCACAACTATATTCTTCGATAGCGAAGGGAGAGTTCTCTTCAGCGGCAGCATTATCGGTAATTACATCATTAAAGTGAGAAATAAAGTCAAATGAGCTGCTGCTCTGTGTCTCATCAAGTGTAATAGTGTTAGCCATTATCAAATGTCACAAAATGGGACACTCTACCAAGGAATAAACCAATAAAACTTACCAGTGTGTCTGAGCAAGCATTGTGTGCTGTTGTCAGGATTGTGTAAGACAGCGAGCAATGTCGGTGGAATAATGTTAATACTGCTCATGGCAAACCTTTCTTCCTATTTTCGCCGGCTGAGTTATTTTAGTTCGACCACAAGAGGAGATTCTGTTGTGGGAAGCGTTAAATATTACAGATGTAAGATGGGATTATAAGGAGTACAGAATGTGTATAATACTGCCCAATTACGCTCGCACACATTCGTTTATGCATATACATCTTTAGGGCATCAGTTATGAACAAGAACAAAAAAAAAAAAGAAAACAAAAAAAAAAATAAAAAAAATAAAAAATAAAAAATAAAAATAATAAAAAGGAACAGTGTATCACTAAATATGGGTCGCAACAAGTAAATACTCCGTGATTAAGGTGCTATACCAGTAATGGGAATTGTAGACTGAAAACAATCGAGATGCCACTCCCGGTGTCGCCTAACATCTAAAAGATTGCTGTGGCTTGTTATTCCTCAGTGTACAGTGTTGTGGAGTGTTCTTCCTAAATACTGGTGAACAACAAAAAGAGTGCCAAACCAGTACTTACCTCAATTCCAATACGCCACCGAAAACAATATATCGCCTCCACCAAGCCAACATCCCACTTCCCGTACAGCTCCGTAAGGGGTCGTCAAACCTAACTCCGGTCAATTTGTTGACATTTTTCCCAATGCACGAAAACAGAAAAGAATATAATTTATTGGGGTTATTCATTTTGGGCCTTTTTTACACTTTGAAGATAATTACCAAAAATCTGACCAAAGCTAAGTTGGACGTCCCCTAAATAATAACAAAAAATAAGGCAGTCGCTGATGATAATGATCTATGCAACCACAAAATACAACCATTGCTTGGACAACAGAAAGCCGCCATAGCACGGACAGAGTGTCGCGACGCGTTAAGCAAAGTGATAGTGAAAATGAGGTGTGATAGTTCATTCTTACCTGATACAGTTGTGATTTAAATTAGTATGTTTCTGCTTACAATACCCTGGGGCACTGTAGGATCAGCGAACAAGCGACTTGAAATTTCACTAGGATTATATTTACTCTGTGACTATAATATTTATTTCTTATGGAGGGAAACGAAGAAAAGACTATAAATTTATCACTAATAATCCACTGCGTGTGTTGTGTAGTGTATCACAATATTTCGGATTATCACCACTATATAGATTTAAGGGTGAGGGCAATGAAGTTTTGGGGTAGGGTAATAATAATAATAATAATAATAATAATAATAATAATAATGAAGAAGGGCAATAAGTTGCCCGACAGATCTAAGTGTTGTATGTGGGAGGTATCGGGTTATGCCATATCATGGTTGTTGTGATTTTTAAGGGATTTTTTCCATCAATTTGATACATCATATCACTGCATGTCTAGGAATGCTTTCCCCTAAGTAGTGTTGTACTCAATACCGAACACTGTTGTGAGCAAACGTGAGAAAACAGTGAAAAAAGAAGAAATTCACGATATACAAGAACGTTTGCCCTGACTTCTGAGAGTTCATAGTGCGGTGCATCGATCAGCACAATGGACATCGTTGCTAAGGGTGCAGTGTCACCCAGTCAAGTTTAGTAGTGCGGAGCACCTATTCTATCACACATATCGTCAGTTGTCACGTCTTATATCTCAAATGAGAATTAAACGATGTACCAGTTGCCATCTAAGGTATACAGGTACACCAAACTTTCATTTCTCTCAAGATTCATTTCGGGAAGAGGGGTAGGGGTTAGGGGAGGGTCCCTATTCAAGATTCCCAAATCAGTTGGATCAAAAACCAACCCAAACGAACGAGGCCGAGCGAACTTGAACCCACCGGGGCTCACCCACACTCAACTTCGCAGATCCCGGCCGATTTCAAACCCAACCGATAGTAGGGTGTAAGCCTTCCCAGTCAACAATACTAACCCCCATCCCCCCTTATCACACGCCAACTACCACGCCTGCTATTCCTGTGAATAATTAACCAGTCATCATTTATGGCATTGTTGCACCCCCCCCCCCCCCCCCCCCGAGAAAAAAAAAGAAAAAAAGAAGAAAGAAGTATTCAGTTAATTTCGATCGACAAAAAAACCCTGACAATGCTAAAAGTACAGTTTCAGCCCAATTGTGTGGATGATTTGTTACTCTCACGGCTGTACTATGACGATAAGTAAGTATGATCTGTTACCTCCCTTCCTACTAGAACAACGATTATGGAATATTTTTCTCTACCACCACGTAATAGGCATTTACCTATCGATCCCTGATCAACAGTCCCTGAAATGCACAAGTGCCCTGACTTCTGAGACTTCATAGCGCGGTGCATCGATCAGCACAACGGACATCATAGCTAAAGGTGCAGTGTCGCACAATCAAGTTTAGTGCAATGAATTCCACATCCACACCACACACCAAACCATGGCTAATTTGTAATGTCACGTAAAACTTTTCCGTACACTGTGTAAATACAAATGACTGAAAATTACTTAATAAAGGTAATTAACCATTATTTCTAAACATAAATCATGCGCTGATCTTTATAGATCTCTACACTGAAAATGGTGCCAAAATGACCTAGGGGTCGAAGTGACTGGGGCCGAAGTGATTAGGACAATTATGACTTTGAGGCCGAAGTGACCAGAGGCCGAAATGACTTGGGGCCGAAGAGTCTGAACACATCGAATGTGAATTTACTGTAAAGATAATTGCTCGGCGATATACACGTATATTAATATTTTTTTCAATAAAAATCGATCAATATATTAATATTTTATTAAGAATTATTTTTTTTGGAGTAAAAACAAATATCGTAGCATATCTAAAATATCATAAGAGATGTGTACTGCTTTTTTGGACGAATCTTACCTCGGTCGTGTTTTTCCCAAAACGAATCTTCCCTGGGTCGTGTTAATCCCAGACCGAATCTTCCTCCAGTTCCCGATCAAAGATGACTTGTCATTTTCATTGACGGTAAATATCCAAAAAGGTTATTATTTTCCATTTTTTAGTGTTCGAAACTACGAAGCACTGTTCAGAAACACAGATGGCACCAAAAAGTAACACATTATTACTTTGTTTTGATTTCTGACGGGACCAAAAGCAACCTGTCAGTATCATTTTTTTCGAATTACACTCATTTCGTCCGCTAACCAAAATCGTCTGCTGCAATCTTACCCAAGTCGTTCGTTGCAATTTTACCCAACTCGTCCGCTGCAGGAAAGGGTTGAAGTATTGTATTTTGAATCACTTTTTACATATTTATATAATAATTTTATTGTATACTTTATTGTATACTTTATTGTATATTATCTATTGTAATATATCTTAAGGTACGTCCTTGCATTAAAATTTCATATACTTATTCGAAATTCTGAAAACAGAAATGTCGGAACAAAATAAACTACTCAGCCTTCTAATTAATTTCGACACTGTTTAACGCTGCTCTGATTACTGTTTATTCAATGGATTAACCTATAATAATTATATATTATTACAGCAAAGGTTCTTTAAGAAAATGTATGTTATATTAAGTTCCGCAACATAATCTTATAATTTTGCAGTTATTGATTGAAGTGCGCCACCGGCACTTTACAGTGAATAATCGCAAAAATATTAGCAAATGTTTTATAAGAATTAATTATATTAAGAAACGCATCAAAATTTATGTTATATTAAGTTCCGCAACAATACCCTTATAATTTTGCAATCATTCATTGAAGCACGCCATCGGCGCTTTACAATGAATAATCGAAAAATTATTAGCAAATGTATTATAAGAATTAATTATATCATTATATTAAGAAATGTATCAAAACTTGTAATATAAAGTTTCCTAACATAAAAACTTGTTATATTAAGTTCCGTAACATAATCTTAGAATTTTGCAATTATTAATTGAAAAATATTTGCTATGCTTATTAATTAATATTTTAATCTCAAATAATATATCTATATTATTTGAGATTAAAATATTAATTAATAAGCACGACTGAATACACACCCCACCTACCTACCTACCCACCCCACCCACTCCCTCAATAATTATAATATTGATGGGGGTATCCACTTTTGCTAAACACAATTTATTTAATAATATTTCATTAAAATTAAAAAGCGTCGAATGCTGTTGTTTCCCTGTTTTAAACTCATTTTTGTTTAGACCAATCATAACATCCTTGTAAATGATAGTTTGACAGACACTGAAAAGATCTGAGCATTTTTATGCACACAACATTAAAAAATCCAATTCGTACTGAATAAGAATTTGTGTGCAAAATGGAGAGTTTTTTGGTCATTTACCGATATTTTCAACAATTTTGTCCTGGTGTTTTTCAAAACTCCCCTCCCCCTAGCCGCACGCCCCCCCCCTTTTTTCCCATGAAAATAATCTGGCTTCGTGCTCCACTGAAAATCTTCTTTCTAATTTATACAAAGGCACAGCGATCGGCGAATAACGATTGCTTTGAAACATTAAATTATAAAAGTCCACTGTCATGTCACGGGCGGAATCATTTCAGTTTTTAACTGATATGGATTTTTTATAACCGCTAGGGATTTTTTTATCTTTCATTTCAGACCAAGGGTTGCCTTAAGTGGCGTAGGAATCGGTGTGTGTGTGTGTGTGTGTGTGGGGGGGGGGGTGATGAAGGGCGTTCTCCCGCCTAAAAAAACATCAGAAAATTATTAACCCATGCATGGTCCCGATTTACCTCGTGGCGATGTTAGAAGTCAGTCCAAAACAAAACACAAACGAAAAGGTAGACCAAACGAATAAATTTGGAAGCAAGCCTGAGAAAGAAAGGAGTGCAGAGATTCGAATTTGCAGTGTCCGGCATCTCTGGAGCTCACCTGGGGAGTCGGTCACAACACTTTGACAACTGCTTCAGAATCTCTGACAACACGACCCTAATTTTTGTCCACATTTTCCCCTGGGAGGCTTCAAACTTCTATCAAATGGCAGCAGTCTTCGTTGAAAACACAGAACCGGGGACGTGGCCTCTTCCGCTGCCACCCCAATCCCGCCTACTCTGGCGGCCGGACATCTCAAAATTCAAACCAAGATCGGAGCGTTGGAAGGGGACTATATTCTGTCCCAAAATAATATTTACCACCAGGATCGGGGATATTTTTATATCCCCGGTGCTGGCGGTGAATAATGACTATGTATAATACGAGTTTGCAGTCATTTCTTATCAGACATGTACACAACATAAATAAGATTTGTTGTTAGGTTTATGTGCAAATTCAATGTTTTGGGGATATTTCCTACATGCGATATACGCTGGTTCTCTACTCATAAAAAGTCCGTAACCGTTCAAATCACCACATCGACAAACAGGCACAGTGTTAACATTTGGAAACGATTCATATTGCTGCCATTGTGTATCTCGTCTCCCAAGACATCAATTATTAGAATCTGAACCAAAATTTTGTTGGATCAGTTTATTTGAAAGTGTTTGCCCTCGATTAATGCGAACTGATTCGTTACCGGACAAATGACTGTACTATTGTCTACAATTGAGCTTGAGCAGCACAATGAAGATTGGACAAAGGAATCAGAGAAAAACACAGTGTAACTTTGTATGAATGGAACTGAAAAAGAAATGAGAAAAACATCTCTTTGGTAACTACCTAATGAACCATAACTAAATAATATTACCATTGTTATTAATTAAACATATCCTTTACTTTGATTTCACCACTTTTACATGTTTATGGATTGCTGTAACTTAAGATTTATAGTGATGAAATTAAATGTCAGTGTAATTATGTCACATCAGGGCCCTGCCCCCCCCCCCCCCCCTTGCTCACAAAAAATACCTGAGCCCTTGCCAACTCCTACCAAGGCCACAGGTGCATGGGGATAGAGCTTGTTAGTAATGTTACAATTATTTGAGATTAAAATATTAATTAATAAGCACGACTGAATACCCCCATCTACCTAACCACCTCACCCACTCCCTCTATAATTATAATATTGATGGGGGTATCCACTTTTGCTAACCAAAATTTATTTAATAATATTTTATTAAAATTAAAACACGTCAAATGCTGTTGTTTCCCTCATAAACTCATTTTTGTTTAGACCATTCATAACATCCTTGTAAATGATAGTTTGACAGACAATGAAAAGATCTGAGCATTTTTATACACACAACACTAACAAATTGAATTCGTACTGACTTAGAATTTGGGTGCAAAATGGAGAGTTTTTTGGTCATTTACCGAAATTTTCAACAATTTTGTCCTGGTGTTTTTCAAAACTCCCCTCCCCCAGCCGCCCCACCCATTTTCCCATGAAAATAATCTGGCTTCGGGCTCGAGACTGAAAATCTTCTTTCTAATTTGTACATGGGCACAGCCATCTTAAAATGATAATAATTGTCGACAGCGATTGCGATCGGCGAATAACGATTGCCTTGAAACATTAAATTATAAAAGTCCATTGTCATGTCACGAGCGGAATCATTTCAGTTTTTAATTGATATGGATTTTTTATAACTGCCAGGGATTTTTTTTATCTTTCATTTCAGACCAAGGGTTGCCTTAAGTGGCGTAGGAATCAGTGTGTGTGGGGGGGGGGGGGGCGATGAAGGGCGTTGTCCCGCCTAAAAAAAAACATCAGAATATCATTAATCCATGCATGGTCCCGATTGACCTCGTGGCGATGTTTGAAGCCAGTCCAAAACAAAATACAAACGAAAAGGTAGACCAAACGGATAAATTTGGAAGCAAGCCTAAGAACGAAAGGAGCGCATAGATTCGAATTTGCAGTGTCCGGCATCTCTGGAGCTCACCTGGGGAGTCGGTCACAACACTTTGACAACTGCTTCAGAATCTCTGACAACACGGCCCTAATTTTTATCCACATGTTCCCCTGGGAGGCTCCAAACTTCTATCAAATGGCAGCAGTCTTCGTTGAAGACACAGAACCGGGGACGTGGCCTCTTCCGCTACGACCTCAACCCCGCCTACTCCGGCGGCCGGACATCTCAAAATTCAAACCAAGATCGGAGCGTTGGAAAGGGACTATATTCTGTCCCAAAATAATATCTATGTTACGGGCGGAAAGTTTAAATATGCAATAACAATGGGCAGATCAGGGAGGGTCATTAACAATTCCCTCACTCCCCTTGAGGTCTTTCCATCTCATAGGCATACAGGCCAATGTTTTAGTGTGTGTGCGTGGGGGGATGGGAGGGGAGGGGAGGGCGCTGCATGACACTGGAAAATTTTAAAATGCTTACGCGGGCATCATCGAAGCGCGCAACGCCGATATGGGTGTGGGAGAATTTATCCCCCCTCCTCACCGATTGAGACCGATAGAACTCTCCCCCCACCCCCAGCAGATCCAGATCTGTACGCATAGATGGGTGTCATTATGTAGGCCTATAAACAACCATATGCACAACCCATCTCCAACAATAATAGATCAATCCTCCCCAAGAAATATGTTCAGCCCCAAAGGGCTTCTCGACCTCTCCATATCAAAAGCTCTTTCGCTTCATTAATGAAGCAGGGAAACCGGGTAATTAAACCGCTTCCTCCAAAGGTTGTGGGGCGATCCGTATAGCTACCTTCGCATTATAAGCTTCGTTACGGGGCTCATACGGGGCATACGGTGTATGCCTATTGTTGGCCTTTTATTTATTATTTATTTATTGGTGCTTAACGCCACATCAGCAACTAAGGCTATATCGTGGCGAGAAAACGTTCAAATGTAAAACGTGATACTATCATATAAGAAGTAAAAGGTTTGAATAAAATTGGAAATAACTACATACGACATATAAAAAACAAGAGTTGACAGCAAAAAACCTTATAAATCAACCTAATGAAGACTCCAGATAAAATGAATAATTACAATTTAAAATTTAGTAAAAAGGTTGATTACTTTCAGAAATGACACAACTTTATGTGGACTTGTATTGTAAAATAAGTCTCGAAGAGACACAACATTAAAATACTGGCGTCTAACAAGAGCAAAATCAGTACAATGTAAAAGAATGTGCTCCACTGACAGCACATGCTGGCAAGGAACGCACTCCGGTCGCATATTACCCTCCAACAAAAAGGAATGTGTTACTCTTGTGTGACCAACATGACACCGTGTCAGAATAACATGATCTTTTCTACTAAGGTTACTGGACGGGTGGTGATCAAAGACATTTGGTCGAAAGCGATGGAGCTTGTTATTTGTCGCTCCACCCCAGTCAGACTGCCACACAGACTTGACGTAAGTAGTGATATGTGGTTTGAAATCACTGAAAGGAATTTTGAGATCAGTGAGAGGCTTGCTTAATGCCCGCTTTGCTGAACTGTCTGCTCTGGTGTTACCGGAGATACCTACATGTCCAGGTAACCAGCAAAACACAATATCATATTGGTCAGACACAAGTCCATTTAAATCTTCACGCAGCTTGATAATTTGAGGGTTTTTCAACTTGGGATTAAGAAGAGCCTGTAAACAGGAAAGAGAATCCGAGAAAACAATGGATTTCTTCACTTGTCTGACTTTGATCTGCTCTAGAGCAAGCGGCAAAGCTCTAGCTTCAGCTGTGAAGATGGAACTATTCTTTGGAATCCTGACTGAGGTAGTGTGATTATTATTTACAACGGCTGACGCAACTTTGTCACCGTCTTTGGACCCAACTGTATACAATTGTGTATAACCTGCATAACGGGATGCTATTTCTGCATATTTTTGCTTGAATTCTAAAGAGTTAGTATTTGACTTTCGTGAACTGGCTAGTTCTAAATTAACATTAGATCTTGTCATCAACCATGGCGGCGTGTGTGGCACACGGTTTTCTGCTACAGATTCTGAACTAACATTAGCTAAGTTCATATGTGCTTTGATTCGAAGGCTCAAATGGCAAATACGTTTAGAATTTCTTGTATAAATATCCACATTATCTGGGTTCAAGACACATATATAGGCAGGGTTTGAAGGATTACCATAAAGTTTTGTTACATATTGCATCGATAATTTCTGTCTACGCTTCTCAAGAGATGGTTCGTTCGCTTCTACAAGAAGCGAATTAATAGAAGACGTTCTGAATGCACCTAAACTTAGACGGATACCGCTATTATGGATGGTGTTGGGCGGTGTAAGGTATGGCTTTCGTGTCGAACCATATACTACACAGCCGTAGTCTAATTTCGATCTCAGAGTTGATCGGTACAGACGAAGTAACGTTTCTTGGTCAGCACCCCAGTCAGTACTTCCAACAACTTTTAAAATATTGAGCGCTTTGTTGCATTTCAATTTGAGTTGTTTTATGTGAGAAGTAAAGTTAAGTTTACTGTCAAAGAGCAAGCCGAGAAATTTCACTTCTTTTACAACTTTTATTGGAGTTCCATTAATTTTTAACTTCGGATCAAGATGGTGTTTCCGAAGTTGACAAAAATGGACACAATTTGTCTTTGTTGTTGAAAATTTGAATCCATTTGTTGTTACCCATTTATGTATTTTATTAAGACACAACTGAAGTTTCATGTTTTTGCCACTGAAACAGATTAGAAAATCGTGTATATACAAAGAGGAATCGATCATATTTTCAACCGCCTCTATTATGTTGTTTATTTTGATTGAAAATAAGGTTACTGATAAAATACTTCCCTGAGGAACCCCCAGATCCTGCGGTGCCAATCCGACAATGTCGAACCAACTTTGACTTGGAACTGGCGATCCCTCAAAAAGTTTTTAATAAAAACAGGCATTCTTCCTTTCAGACCCAGGTTGAATAAATCTATTAAGATTCCATAAGGCCAAGTAGTATCATATGCCTTTTCCAGATCAAAGAAAATGGCGACCGCATGTTCTCTTCTGGCAAAAGCATTTCGTACAAACGTTTCAAGTCTGATCAAATGATCCAGAGTGCTTCGCTGACTTCTGAAACCACACTGCGCATTAGCCAGCAGATCATTTGATTCCAGAAACCAAACGAGCCGGTCATTGATCATCCTTTCCATGGTCTTACACAGGCAACTTGTCAAGGCTATTGGTCTATAATTAGTTGGATGAGTGTGATCTTTATCAGGTTTTGGAATGGGAATAATTATCGCATCACGCCAACAGCGTGGAAATTCACCATATGTCCAAATGTTGTTGTAAATATTCAATAGCAGATGGAGAGATGTCTCTGGAAGATGTTTCAGCAGTTGATAATGTATTTCATCTGGTCCAGTCGCTGTATCCTTGACCTTTTGAAGGTAGTTGTTAAGTTCTTCAAAAGAAAACGGCTTGTTACAGTCTTCTAAACTGTTATATGTAAAATTGATAGTCCTTTTTTCTTGTTATTTTTTAAGAAGCAAGTTTATTTGCTATTGCCTTTTTAGATGTAAAGTTTCCACCATCTGTTTTCAGATGTTGTATACTAGGTATTTGTTTGCCTTTTATTTTCCTGATCATTTTCCAAATTTTAGAAATTGGGGTGTTTTGATTCAAATTTGAGACAAATTTTTCCAATGAAGATTTCTTCTTCTGTTTGATAAAACGTCTAGTTTTTGCTCTACTGATTTTTAATTCATCTAGATTTTTTGCTGTTGGCGATTTATTAAATTCCCTTTCGACCTTCTTACGATCTTTTACTGCTTGTTTACAATCGTCATCAAACCATGGCTTTCTGAAACGTTTCGGATTTGCCGAGGTTTTCGGGATAGTTTTGTTTGCTATCCTTATGAGCTGACTTGTGAAATTCTCGAGTTGGTGAGCACCTTGATCCAGCTCCCCCCCCCCCCTCCCCCAGTGAGAGCTCCACACAAAGGGTTGAGAAAGTTATCTAATCAGCTTTTTGGAAATTCCACTGTGGGACTCTCCCATCCTCCGCAGGGAGAATACTCTCGAGAAGGATTGGGAAGTGATCACTTCCACACAGGTCGTCTTGAACGTTCCAAGAGAAATCAAGGAACAGTGAAAGAGATGCAATTGAGAGGTCAATTGAGTCAATATCTGTTTGAATATGTATTCATTCACACTTAAATTCACTCAAACCAACATAATATGTATAGAAAACTGAAATACTAGGGGAAACTTCTATTGTCCTAATATGAATGTTCATGATTGCAATATCTGTTTGAACAGTACCTGTAGAGTGCCCAGGAACATTCTCCAAAACACTTTAAGGAAACAGCTCTATTTCAGCAAATGTTCATTCAACCAACTCTTATATGTATGACAATAGAGTTACATACGAACTCATGAAGTTCTAGGGGAAGGTAAGTATTCAAGTAAATTTACCGTTAAATATTTGCTGGCTAGACCTGCAAACGCTTTTATAACACCACAATGTGTGCATTGTAGTCACTACATACAACTATTAGCTGGAATATCTGTTCAGTCCACCAGACAGCGTCCATGAAACCCTCTCCAGTAAACTATTAGGACACAGTTCAATATCAACAAACTTTCAATCAACCAACATAATATGCTGTTGCTTTATGATGGCCTGGAAGAGTTCCATATCTACCGCATACCTGTGTCATGGGAGAAACAAAAATAAAACAGCTTATGGGAGAATATTTTACTGGTACCAGGACATGAAGTGTATTGATAAAAAAACAAACTGCTTTCACAGTTTCTGTTTATATACACTTTTTTTCAATCAGCTGTGAGATTAAATAGAATTTTTACGGAAAATGTCTGTCACAAAAAACCGCGGCTCGAAATGAATATCGTCACAGACGATATAGAGGTATTAAAAATAAATGGACGATATTTAACCGGTTAAGATTTCAGTACCGGTATTACCGGTATATCGAAATACCGTGCAGCCCTACAATTGACGTGTATGCTCCTGATGCAGGATGAAGGTAGGTGTCCGACTCGTCATTGAATATACACAAATCTGAATCTGCGATCAAATCTTCCAGTTGTTTATCCTTCATGTCCATAGTGTTGTATAAACCACTCCACAAAGGGTTGTGAGCATTGAAATCACCCATTAAAATGAAAGGCGTTGGCAACTGGTTGATTAAATTTTCTAGTTCATTAAGATTTAGAGCAGAATTTGGTGAGAGATAGATGGAACACAAAGTTATTGTTTTATCGAGAGTCAGGCGTACTGCCACAGCCTGCAAATTTGTTTGAAGTTTAACATGACTGTGTATAATATCGTTTCTGACCAGGATAGAAGTACCACGGACATGTAAATCATTTGTATCCACATAATGATCATACGAAATGTACGATCTGAGATCATGTGGTTGCGTTTCTTTTATAAGTGTTTACTGCAAGCAAAAAGCCACAGGTTGATGCTTTTGGCACAGTAAACCTATCTCATTAAAATTTGCTCGAAATCCTCGACAATTCCATTGGATTATGGATTGTTTATTAGCCTTAACTGGTACGTATGATGTTTGTTGTTCCGGTGTTTTCCTTTGGCGGTGCCTTCGCCGGAGATTTACCCCGATTAAATTCTTGGGTAGAGTTACCGTCGAATAATGTATCCATACATTCATCGACAATAATATCCTCAAAGGCCTCAAATCTGTTAGCGGTAACAGGATTTTTAAGAGCCTTTGGTAATCTGTCACTTGCTGGCTTTGTATTTTTTTTCTTTATTTTCTTTACTTTCTTTATCTTTCTGGTTTTTCCTTTGACTCTGACTTGGTTTAATACTTTCTTTTTTCTCTTTATTCTGATTAGATTTACGCTGCGATGTGAAAGAAATCGTCTGTGTTTGAGTTGTGTTTGATTTAGTATCATTCTGCTTTCCGATTTGGAAAGCAATTAACAGTTTTGGCATTGTATTTTTTAAACATGAATATTCTGTTTGGCATTCAATCGAGGTTGTTTGTATTTTTGTCTTCACTGTCGCTGCATATGATGGACCTGTTGTGTTCATGCCAGGCATTGAAGATACAATTGCTCTGGTCTCTCCGAAACTAACTTGTTTTTCACATTTAATCTTTTGGATTAGTTTTCCTTTTTGCCAAACTGGGCAATCTTTGGAAGATGCCATATGTTCGCCTTGACAGTTGGAATACTTTATGATGTTACTAGTACAAGGCTCATCATGCTTCAGCCCGCACTTATGACATATGGCTTGGATTCGGCACGTGTCCTTGTTATGTCCAAACTTCTGACACTTAAAACATCTCAGTGGATTTGGGATAAACGAATCCACTTTAACACTTAAATATCCAATCTTTATTGATTTTAGTATTACAGCAGAATTAAATGTGAATATATAAGTGTTAATTGGAATTATTCTTCCTTCTTTTCTGATGGCCATTCTTCGAACACCAATAACTCATTGTGGTTCCATATCTTTCTTAATTTCTAGTTCATCAATATCGGTCAACTCACGAGTTCGTACGACACCTCTGCTAGTATTGAGGATCTTGTGAGGGCAAGTATTTACCTCGATATTGAAGAATTTTGTAGCTTTTAGTAGATTTATTGCCTGGTATTCTTTTGAACATTCTACTAATAATCCTCCGGATCTTAATTGTTTGATGTTCTTCACAGTGCCAGCTATACTTTGAATCGATTTTTCTATTACAAACGGGTTTAATTTGTTAATAGATTGGCTTCCATCTGATGCAAAAATATTGATAAATTTTGGCCATTTATTTTCTCTTTGTGTTGGTTTGATACAGTCAAAGTCAGAATCGTCAGTTTCAAATTCACTTGCTTTTATCCGTCTTTTTAGTTTTGTTTGTTGAGCTGCCATTTTATTGTTTTAATCGTTCATTGCTCTGGCTCCCACCCACCACGTAGTCCATCAAGGGGTAGGGTTACTGCTATGCAGTGAACCCACCGTGTTGCCGGTATTTCCACATACCTGGTATGGAGCAATGTACTGAGCCAGTGTTAATACCGAAGTATGCCACTGGCTGATTGGCCCGTGTGTGGAAGTGCCATGTCTTCAGATGGCGATCATCCAACCAATCACTTTATAAAACATTGTAAAGTTGCCACGTAGAACTGAAACAAAAAGTAGTGCAGCAAAACTGAGTATTTGGTAAAATGTGTTTAAAAACAGTACACAATGGCAATTATGATACGTGATTAAAAGAAATGACTGATTGAATGACCACCAAATGCCCCCCGACGTGACACCCAGTACTTTTTGGGGTGGGGGCTCCCGATTGGCCAGAACGGACCAACCGACCATCCTTCTACACCCGAAGTTGGGGCCAAAACAGTGTATTGAACAGGTAACCTCCATGATGGAGACCAGGGCCAAAGCAGTGTTTACGACCTGCTCTCCATCCTGGAAATTTGTCCTAACCGGGACCCAGTCTGTTCTCAACTGTCAGGATTCCTTCCTCCAAGGCCTTCAGATTGCACCTCACGGGAGAACAAGGTGCCTGCAAGATGGCATAAGCAGGGTTGACCATTTTGGTCCGGGACTGCGTATTCATATATTCCGCAGCAAACCAGCTCAGTTGAGCAAACCTGCTAATTAGAAACCAGCAAATCTGCCCAACTGAGCAGGCCGTCCTCTATCCGCCACCTGAGGACCCGCCTAGTAGGGGATGGTCAAACCCCCTTAGGGTTGGCCTTTTATCAACTGTGGAAATGTTCAGTGTATCTATAGACCTAGTAGCAATGGTCATTCACCATTCGTTAATTGCCATTCGCTTTTCGTCATCCGGCAATCACTATTTGTCTGGGGCACTATGGCCTTGTGTTCTAGGGCGTACTGCTCGTCGATGGTGCACGTGTCTTCAACCAATGTTAGCCCTACTTCTACTTGGTTAGTAAGTTGGAGAGCTTGGCGGTTGCGCGATGGTTCTCCCCGGATTCTCTAGCTCGGGTGCCACTCGTGAAACTGCCCGACACGACATGACACTGGCTGTTGAAAGTGTCGTTAAACCCCAGTTGAAAAAAGAAAAAAAATCCATTCGCCATCCCAGTAAAAAAAATCCCAATTGCCATTCGCCGATTGGCAATTGGTGAATGGCATTTGACAATTTGCAATTGGCGAATAGTGATTTTTTTACTGGAATGGCGAATGGCATGTCATGTCCGGCAGTTTTACGGGTGGAGGAAGAGCCGGAGAATCCGGGGAGAATCACCAAGCAGCGGCGAGCAACCGTCAAGTTCCTCCAACTTCCTAACCCAGCACTGGTTGAAGACACGTTCACCATCGACGTGTAGTGCGCCTTGGTACGCCGTACAGTACACAACGTCACTGTTCCCCCAGGCAAATAGCGAATGAAAATTGACGAATGGTGAATGACAATTGCCGATATAGCCTACAGTGCAAAAAATATAGATTCTTTTTAGAACCAAAACTGGTTCTAATCTTGTCCCTGAGATGGAACCAGTTCTGTTTAAACAGTATTTATTTGAAATCAAATACATTTATAAAGATTAGCATTCTTTATAAATTGTGCCCCCACCCACCCACTTTTTGGAGCTTCCGCTACCCCTGGGAGCAACTATCAGGTTTCGCTGCTTCAATGAAGTGAAAGAGCTTTTGATATGGAGAGGTCGAGAAACCCTGTGTGGGAGGGAATATATTTCTTGGGAAGGATTGATCTATCATTATTAGAAATGGGTTGTGACTGTGTTGCGTATTGTTTTTATAGGCCTACACAGTAATATTATAGATGTACGGGCAGGGGTGCGGCGGTGCGGCAAAAATCGAATTTTTCGGACAGTTTCATATGTTTGCGGGCAAGTTTGGCTTAATAAAATTATGAAAACAAATTCCATTTTCTCTCATTAAACTTTTCGACCAATTTCAGCATGCAGATACACCAAAAAAGTGACTGGTCTCCGCCCCGATTACAAAGCTGGAAAGGCAGCTAGGGGTGAGACTCTAGAATCGGTTTCAGGCCCTAAAATGCTTCGGGGAGTCCTCTCGGACTCCACCAGTGAGTGTATGGGGGTGGCTGGGGTTATGGGAGCACATTCTCCCACACCACCCACGTCGGCCTTGCGCGCCTCGATGATATGCCCGTGTAATCACCTTTCGTCCAAACTCTTTCACCACCCCACCCCCTCTTCTCACACACAAACACACATACATTAAAAAGTTGGCCTACACGCCTATGTGGCTATAATAGCGGGACGGAAAGACATCAAGGGGCGTGAGGAAGTCTTCAATGACCCTCGGCTATCACTGATCCGCCCTTTGCTATTACTTATTTGACTTTCCGCCCGTAACATGCGAAGGCGCTCATAGATATTATTTTCAGAGTCCCTTTCCACTGCTCCGACCTTTGATGAATTTTGAGATGTCCGGTCAGTCCGGTCGCTCCTTTCGTTCTCAGGCTCGCTTATAAATTTATCCGTTTGGTCAACCTCTTCATTTGTGTTTGGTTTTTGACGGACTTCAAATTCAAACATCGGCAGGAGTTTAATCGGGACCATGCATGGGTTAATAATTGTTGGAATTCTTTTTTTGTTTGTTTGGGGGGGGGGGAACACTACCCCAACCCAATTCCTACGCCACTGAAGACCACCCTTGGTCTGGAATGAAGGATAAAAAAAATTCATAACTGTTATAAAAAATCCATATCAGTTCAAAAAAGAAATGATTCTTGACAATGGACCTTTATAATTTAATAATGTTTCTAGGCAAATTCTATTCTCCGATCGCCATTCGCTATTCGCCAATTGCCATTCGCCAATTGCGATTCGCCAATCGCTTTTCGCCAAACGCCATTCACCAATTGATATTCGCCAATTGCCATGATTGGCAATTGGCGTGTCGCCTCAGGAACGCCATAAATAAGAGTAATTACTTCTGAGTAATTTCTCTTACTGCTCTTCGACTCATCTCGGTAAAAAGGGCACCGACTTCAAGTCGGATGGTAGAGTTACCAAATTGCGGTGCCACGAAACGTGGCTGGTAATTTTGTCAAATGGTTTAAGAGCAATGAGAGGGAGAGCCGACAACCAGTCTCTCGGCGGAAAGGGGTACCAAAGTGGGGTTCCTCGAAGCGTGGCTGGTGTTTTGATAACGTCACTTCCGGGGTCATCCGCGGGGTCCTCAAAAGGTGGGAAGCATACGAGCTATACTACTCACATGTACTGATGCCTTTATAACAGTATGGCATAAATGAAGGGGCGGTGGAAGCTCAAAAAAGTTGGTGGGGGGGGGGGGATTTGTTTTTGTCTGAACAAAATGTTACGCAACTCCGGAAAGGGAACACATGTGCATGGTTACCATAGTCCAAACTTGGACCCAACATCTGTAATATAATTTTGGGGTTTGGTACGTCCAAATGACGTGCGAAACCCATAAATTATTTTACAGACTTTGGGTTCAAGTTTGGGCTAATTTTACCATTACTATAGTTTGTGCTTATTATGACTGGTCGCGAACTTGCGACTTTCAATATCCCAATATAAATATAAATTGGACAGCGACGCCGATAGTATTATGTTGCTAGTTTTGATAGTAGTATCTCCCACAGTCAATATGGCCAAAGGGGTTCAAGGGGTTGTGTGCGTTATATGGGAATATATCCCATAACTGGTAAAAAAAAAGTGTGGGAGAGGGGTAGCACGTGTCCCCCCCCCCCACACACACACTGGCTCCCCCCACCCCTGCGTGAATGGGAAACCTGTTATCCTGAGCTCCTCTTGCCTCGAAATGACACCATTGTGCACGTTCACGAATTTTCGCAAAGTAAGCAATATATCACAAAGATGTTTGCAAATAATCTCAAAGGTTTGCGAATATTTGCAAAGGTTTGAGAATATTCGCAAAGGTTTGAGAATATTCGCGAAGGTGTTTGTGAATATTTGCAAATGTTTGCCAATATTCGCAAAGATGTTTGCGAATAATCGCAAAGGTTTGCTAATATTTGCAAACGTGTGTGAACTATCGCAAAGGTTTGCGAATATTTGCAAATGTATTTTTTTCCCCTTTCCTGTTGGCACTAATGGGCTCCCGTATGTTTCGGTTATTTTGTGAGAAAAATATCCCAGAGAGCAGTGAACTGAATTGTACGGTGTCTTGCAAAGTAGTGAGTCCACTTTGTGAGTTGTGGTAAAAGTCACTCCATTCAATGTGGAGCTGGAACGAAATATTTGGTATTTATGGGTGTATGTCTTGTAAGGTAGTGAATAAACTTTGTGTTTTAGGGTAAACTTCACAACAATCAGCATAGGACTGGGAGGAAAAGAAGTGCGAAAACGCTGAGCTTTTGGGTAAAAAAACACTACAGTATGCACTAGGAGGTACCGGGTACTGGATCAACACTTTGAATTTGGAATGTCAGACAGACACAAACTTTTCATCTTGTAAAGTAGTGAGAAAACATTGTGTTTTAGGGTAAAAGGCACTACAGTAGGTACTGGGAGGTACCGGGTGCTGGGCTGACACTTTGGGATTGGAGTGGGAAGAAGACACCAGCAAGAGCAAGCTCGGACGACGGGACTCGGTTTATATTAGTGCTGGACTGAGATTTGGTGGGCTCTCATAACTAATACGCAACATCAAAGTGGTTGGTTGCACAAGCACTCGACGTATTATCGGATTTTATCAATTTTAATAAAATATATATTATATTATCAATACTAAAAAAAGTAAAGGTATGACACTTTCCAGATCGAAATTTTTAACAATCTCTCAAATAGCGAATACCTCGTCGATCTCGCACAAATAAACGACAAAATATCGTGTAAATCGCGGAGCCACTCAGATTTCGGGCCCAAGATTGACGAAATTTGACTTTTATTCGCATTGATTTCACTTTTTATCGAGTGAAACGACAGAGACGTCTATCCACGACCTCTCTCATCCGGTACACAAGCAAATTGAAGCAATGAATTCAACGCCGCGCGTTCATTGGCCGTCTACTTATAGCCACAACTGCGGGAAATTCAGAAGTCTGTTTATGTTTCACTCAATACAACACAAGACGACACAACAACATAACTTCAATCAAAATATTTTATTCGATCGAAAAACAATGTCAAAACCCATAATGATGGTGTCATGGTAACATAACATATACAGTTATTTAAAATTAACATTACTTGTCATGCTTTTGATATTTTAATTCTAGTGTTGTGAGGATGGGAGGGGAGGGGAGGGCATGGTCGCGTGTCATCCACATGCAAACTACAAAAAATCCTCAATCGAATCTGATAGACAGAATCAGAAATTCACTTAGTTTCTATTGTCATAGTTACTATCACCATAAATAAATGTAGTTTACATGGGAAGTGAAAATTTAGAGGGAGTGGGGGAGGGGTGAGTTGTGTTCTCCTTCACCCTTCCCATCCTAAACACAGGCACTGATATTTCTAAAACTCTTGGAGAGAGATTATCAGAAACCAGAACAAAGTGGGCAGATCATAATACAGTACCAGCTGAAATGTGTTGCAGGATAATCTCAACAGAATTTTAGTAACACTTTTCCTTTGTTGATTATTGCATTATTTGACATAATTCTCTAGCAATGAGATCAAGGACTGGAATTACCAACACAGGAGAATGGGATCAAAAGTTTCTTGTAGTTATCCTACAATTTATTTCAGCTGATACTGTATGTGCATGTTAGAGTGGTGGATCTAGTTGGGGGGGGGGGGGGATCTTTTTCTAAAGGTATGTTATCTCGGGACATAATTATGGCCTGTGGTTATCTGTGCCAAATAGCAATTGATGGTGGACACTTTACCCTTGCCCAAGAATTAAGCAAACTGCATTCTTTGACATATTGAAAATAAATTTCCCTGGGGAGGCCCTTAGTTTCTCATGAAACTGGACCTGGAGAAAGGAAATTATGGTACCAGGGTTTATTCTATGGCGGGCCACCTTTCCCAAGTGCATGGATATTCATGGTGATGCTGAAATCACAAGCAATGATGGGGGGGGGGGGGGGGGTAGGGGTGGGGGTAATATTCAGGTGAAAGTGGCCTTTTTAACTTCACAAGTAAATCTTCAGTCTCTTTACAAATCTGACTCTAAGTTCATGTATTGCTTTTATCAATGTCTCTGAAAATAAAGTAAAAACCAAGAGAAAAAATTAGATAGATACATTTTGTCTAGACTGATATAATGAAACTTTATTATATTTAATTTTTTATCCCCTGCACATGATACAATTATTTGATTGGTCCAGTGCTGTATTTTTCAAATGATGTTTTGAGACACGACATTTCTTTCTCTGGAAAAGTTCACTCGAACAATTATGTCGTTTTTCCTGTAAATATTTATTATTTCAAATAGTTTATTTTCATTTATTGGAGAGTGTCCATTGGCACTGTCCAATAAAGGAAAATAAAATATTTCATTTGAATATACTTTCTATTATTTCCGAAAAATAGCGACACCTTACAGAGATTGCAAAGTCACTATAGTGGCTTTAAGCACTTTTCAGTAAAGCCATGATCTAGTGGCTTCCAGCACTCAACCAGTTGACTGATTGAGTGCCAGAAGCCACTATCAGGGCTCTACTGAAAAGTACTGAAGGCCTCTTTTGTGGCTTTATAATGTTTGCACTAATTTGTTTCTGTCTCAGCAGTAGAGGAAAAATTTATTAATGTGAAAATGTTTTGTTACAATTTATTGGAGAGTACCAACAGTCACTCTCTAATAAATTGCAACAAAACAATTATTTATGAGCAATATCGTGCTAAACTAAGGCTTCTTTTGCTGGTAGTGTGATTGACATCTTTGAAAGGGTTGGAGTGGGCAGTTGTCTGGGCCATTTTTTCAGATTTTTTTTATGAGGGTTTAACGACACATTAACTGTAAAAACTGTTCAAACCTTTGAAGAAATCTTTGAAAAGTAGGTCGACACCAGTAATTATAATGCTTATGTAATCTATTCACACCAATGACAATTAATCCACATTCATTCCACACCAGACTCAAAGGACTCCACTCTACATGTACAGCAACTTACAAAACTAGTTCCTCTTCATTAATACCACCATTCCCTGACAGTTAGACTCAGAAAGCTCTTACTTATTACTTACCAAGATTTAGTGCCATAATATGGTATTTAAGAAAAAGAGAGATCATTCGCAATAACTTATAATTAATTATTTTAAGTGGTAGCCAGAAAATGTTCGTGAACATACAAGTCTTGGAAAAAATGTCCATGGAATCATATAATCACAAATTACAGCAGCTGGAAAAATGAACTGAACACTTTAAACAGTGCTTTCATTCAATTTAATATGAACAAATTGTAATATTTGTGTAAAGTTTTCCAAGAAAGGATTTTAGGTATGGATAGGTTAGGACTACAGGTTAAAAAGATTCAATCCCCACGCAGCAAAACTCTCCGTTGACATATCCCCCTCCCGTATAGAAACTATAGGATGAGTATGAAACTTTTGATTTTTCTTTTGTTATACAGCATGTAAACTGAACATTTTAAAACAGAAAAACTGGAAATAAGATGCTGGATAGATAACCACATTAAAAATTTTGATCTCACTTTTTCCTTATTACAAATATTATTTGAACGTGACATCATTTCTTTGGAAGCTCTCTTCAAGAGCTTCCCAGGAAATGCTGTCAAGGATTGGAATTATAAACAAGAGGCCCCAAGGAGCCTTAATCGCTCACCGGCCAAAGTGGTTCAAAGAAGTATTTGGGGTCACATTCAGTTAGACATGGTTCATCAACACTACAAAGGAATGAAGTCATGAGACAAATTTTATAGAACTAGGGACATGGCTTGAACAAACTTGAATCTTAACCCCCTAATGATGCTGCATACCAAATATCAAATCATTCATCTGCTGGATCTGATGAAGAAGATGTTTAAAGAAAATTCCTCATTTTGAACTAAGTTATCATTCGGGCTCCCACAGTGAGCCCAAATATGAACCCAGGGACATGGCTTGAACAAACTTGAATCCCCCCCCCCCCCCCCCAAGGATGCTGCATACCAAATATCAAAACATTCCGACTGCTAGATCTGAAGAAGATTTTTAAAGAAAATTCCTCATTTTGAACTAAGTTATCATTCAGGCTCCCACAGTGAGCCCAAATATGGACCTAGGGACATGGCTTGAACAAACTTGAATCTTACCCCCCTAAGGATGCTGCATACCAAATATCAAAACATTCCGACTGCTAGATCTGAAGAAGATTTTTAAAGAAAATCCCTCATTTTGAACTAAGTTATCATTCGTGCTCCCACAGTGAGCCCAAATATGGACCTAGGGACATGGCTTGAACAGACTTGAATCTCACCCCCTAAGGATACTGCATACCAAATATCAAAACATTCCGACTGCTGGATCTGAAGAAGAAGATTCTTAAAGAAAATTCCTCATTTTGAACTAAGTTATGATTCGGACTACCCAGTTAGCCGAAATATGAACCCAGGGACTTGGCTTGAACAAACTTGAATATCACCCCCCCCCCCCCCCCCCCCCCAAGCATGCTGCATACCCAATATCAAAAGATTCTGCCTGCTCGATCTTGAGAAGATTTTTAAAGAAATTTGCCTGAGATGCACTAAGTTCGAATTCGGGCTCCTATACTGAGCCCAAATATGAACCCAGGGGGCCGATTTGTACAAACTTGAATCAGATCCACCCCACAATGTTGCATACCAAATATCAAAAGATTCTGCCTGCTGGATCTGGAGAAGAAGATTTTTTAAGACATTTGCCTGAAATGCACAAAGTTCAAATTCGGGCTTCTATAGTGAGCCCAAATAGGAATCCAGGGCGCCGATTTGAACAAACTTGAATCTGACCCCCCTACAGATGATGTATACCAAATAGGAAAGAATTCTGCCTGGTGGATCTGAAGAAGATTTTTTTGAATTTTGGAAAGAAATTCATGGGTGCTATCAGAGTTATGCCCCTTGTGTGTTTAGATAATATTCAATAAACCCTTTGCAGGATGTTTCAAATTGAATTGTTCACTTTCCTTCAGATTGTCGATGCACAGTGGTCAGCTAAATCACATGAAATCTAAGTTCTTCTGCAGATATGATGAAGTCTCCTGGGTCATTAAAATTCACACCGGGTACTGGTAGCAGCTGGAAGAAATCTCCACATAAAATCATCTGAATACCTCAAAAAGCATTTCGGTGATTCCCTCTTATTTCCTCACAAATTGTGTCGATTTGTCGAAAAAGTTTCAGGGAATGCATAGACACTTCATCGATAATAATCACATTTGCTGACAACATCCTCTCTTTTACATCATGATAATTGTCATCAAACTTGATTTTCTGTATTAAAAATGCGTCTGAAAATCTGCCATCCGCCAAAACCAAAAATCTGTGAACATTCATAGAACCGCGAGGCAAATTTGTGCTTGCCATACCTGTTGTGTACCCAGTGAATAAACGTTTTTGTTCAGATGTGTCAGTCCAATGTTGATCTTATTCAGGTAAAATGTTTTCCCACACCAGCCTGTCCAGTTATTATAATACTGTGGCCTTTTTCAGCAGCAATTGCAATTTCTGAAAGCGACATCTTCGAATGAACTTCAGTATAAAATGAGCACGTTTTCATTGTTGATGAGGAGTTATATTTGGAGTTAGAAATAATGTGTTGAATTTTATACTGGCCAATGAACGCGCGGCGTTGCAGTCATTGCTTTAATTTGCTTGTGTTTCGGATAAGAGAAGTCGAGGATAGACGTCTCTGTCGTTTCAGTCGATAAAAAGTGAAATAAATGCGAATAAAAGTCAAATTTCGTCAATCTTGGGCTTGAAATCTGAATGGCTCCGCGAATTACACGACATTTTGTTGTTTATTTGAGCGAGATCGACGAGGTATTCGCAATTTGAGAGATTGTTAAAAATTTCGATCTGGGAAGTGTCATACCTTTACTTTTTTTAGTATTGATAATATAATATATATTTTATTAAAATTGATAAAATCCGATAATACGTCGAGTGCCTGTGGTTCGTTGGAAAATTATTCACTTTTCTGAGGGACAGGGGTTGGTTGATTCGTGTAATTGTCATGGGAGGCATGAATATGGAATATGTTGCAGTCGGAAAAGATGCCACAAGTAAATAAACAGTTTGTGTGATAGGAGAGAATTCAATGTTAATGATCAAAGGGTGACACCGATTATTTTTGCTTATCTCTAGATCTCGACATATTTTCTCGAGATCTCGAGATAAAATAACGTCAGTAAATTAGATCATGCGAACACAACAACGCTCTTTATAACCTTTGAAATTCAAATTCTCTTGACGAACAACGAAGTTTAATAACCGGTGGATTACGCAGATACCCCTTTCGAAATGTTTTCATATTTCTCACACGCCAATACCAACAACTGGTCACATTCCTTCCAGTTTTCTTCCGATATTTCCCACTCATCACAAAATGTTTTTTTCCCACTTGTGATTTTACAGGTAAAATCATGAAGCAACACATCGTGTTTACAACGAAACTCCGAGAAATACCGGTACCCGCCAATGAACTATACATCACATCCCATAAAATTGTCTGGGAAATCAGCAAAATGTTAATCGTGCCAACGTATGATTTCATTTAGGTTTTTTTAATCTGTGCTTCTTATTATCTGTTAAAAAACAAAGAACAAAATTCGACCCAACGGCTTGCTCGGATGTTAACAACGCTCTTTTTAAAAGTAGACTTTTACCCAATAAATATTTAAAGAAACGCGAATTACTGAAATTTAGGTATCGATCGATGGGGAAAAGGGGGGGGGGGGGATTTGTGGGGAAGAAACACTTTTCAATGAAATAGGTGGCTGGCCAGTTTCCACCTCCCTGGCGTAAAGCAACAGTAATTCTCATTCCGAAGCCCCAAAAAGATCACAGCAACCCAAGTAATTACAGGTCTAGCTGTCGCCTTTACAATTTGTCAGTGTGAAACCATGGAATGGATCATCAGTGATCGACTTGTCTTGCTTCTAGAGTCGAACAATCTACTTTGCGAATATCCAATGTGGTTTCAGAAGTTAGAAAAGTATATTGTGGACCATTTGGTCAGACTTGAAACGTTAAGAGTTTCCTTTTTTCTTTTTCCAATTTCCGTCTCTGACGCTGACTCAATGTTTGTTACTGTGATCTTTGCGTTTGTTTTGGTTGATCGTTTTTCCTGTCTGTTGTAGATTTTTGGTCAATGTTCTGTTGTGATTTTGGTGTCTGTTTTCTCTGGATGTGGACTATTTTTTTCTCTGGTGTTTTAGCAGTATTCTCTTGTGTTTGAGTTGACTTCGGTTGATTTTGTGTGGTTTGATCGATGGTAAAAGCTTGTACAAAAGACGGAATTGTCCTGTTGGTAAGCCATGTCCATGGTGTCTGACATTCAACTGATTTCGTTTGTATTTTTTGTTTCAAGGCTGTTGCATAGGTGGGTGATGTTAAATTCATTCCAGGCATTGACATTACAATGTCTCTGGCCTCCTTAAAACTAACTTGCTTCTCACATTTTACTTTTTGTATTTCTTTCTCGCGTTTCCAAACAGGGCAATCTTTGGATGAAGCTGTATGATTGCCCTGACAGTTACAACATTTTACTTCATTATTACAGGGTGCTTGATGTTGTTTGCCGCATTTAAAACAGGTTTCCTGTCCCCTACAATTATTCTGACCATGACCATATTTCTGGCATCTGAAGCACCGAAGTAGATTTGGAATATACAAGTCCACTCCGATGTTCAAATAACCCACTTTAATTGATTTGGGTGGTCTGGAAGAGCCGAAAGTTAAAATATAAGTATTGGTTTTGATTATGTTACCATCTTTTTTGATTTCAATTCGTTTGAAGTCTGTAATGTTCTGTGACTTCCAACACATCCATGTCATAAAGTTCTCGAGTTCTCATTACACCTTTGCTGGTATTTAGGGTTTTGTGCGGAAATGCAACAACCTTGATATCTAAAATCTTATCTAATTTTAATAAATTTCTTGCCGGGAATTCTGAACTACATTCTACTAAAATTCCCCCTGATCGTAACTTTTTTTATCTCCTTCACTGAGCCAGCAATACCTTTAATTGTTTTCTCCACAGCAAATGGATTGACAGTTGATACTTTCTTTCCTCCTTCTTCAGCATAAATGATGACAAATTTAGGCCAATTCTTCTCAATACTTGAGGTTTCACCCTCTGAGGCAGAGTCAGATATTGTCAATTTTGTATCACAAACACGTTTTTGTTTTTTTTTTGTGGTATTTTTTCCATGTTTTGTTTTTTGTTGTTCATTGCTCCGGCCCCCACCCACCACGGAGTCCAACAAGGGGTAGGGTTACTGCTAAGCAGTGAACCCACCGGGTTGCCGGTATTCCCACATACCTGGTATGGAGCAATATACTCAGCCAGTGTTGATACCGATGTATGCCACTGGCTGATTGGCCCGTATGTGGAAGTGCCATGTCTTTAGATGGCGATCATCCAACCAATCACTTTAAAAAAAACACTGCAATTAAGGTTGCCACGTGGAACTGAAACAAACAGTGCAGCAAAACTAAGTATTTGGTTAAAATATGTGTTTAAAAACAGTACACAATGGCAATTGTGATAAATGATTAAAAGAAATGACTGATTGAATGACCACCAAATGCCCCCCGACGTGACACCCAGTACTTTTTGGGGTGGGGGCTCCCGATTGGCCAGAACGGACCATCCGACCATCCTTCTACTCCCGAAGTTGGGGCCAAAACAGTGTATTGAAACAGGTAATCTCCACGATGAAGATCAGGGCCAAAGCAGTGTTAACGACCTGATCTCCATCCTCGAGACCTGTCCTAACCGGGACCCAGTCTGTTCTCAACTGTCAGGATTCCTTCCTCCAAGGCCTTCAGATCGCACCTCACGGGAGAACAAGGTGCCTGCAAGATGGCATAGGCAGGATTGACCATTTTGGTCCGGGGCTGCGTATTCATATATTCCGCAGCAAACCAGCTCAAGTGAGCAAACCTACTAATTAAAAAACCAGCAAACCTGCCCAATTGAGCAAGCCGTCCTCTATCTGCCACCTGAGGACCCGCCTAGTAGGGGACGGTCACCCCCCCCCTCCCCCAGGATGCAAGAAAGTTAAAAATACACCATCGGATAAAATAGCCGACCAGTACTTTCGATTGGAGGGCCATGCTTCCCTCTCCTATGGTACTGCACGCTCGTGACCCCTCGCCCTTATCTAAGCATTCCCCGTCGGTCATCGCTGCGCAATGCCATCGCCTCCCCCCCCCCCCCCCCCACCTCCACTCCCCAATATTATTTCCTTACTGCGCTGTTCTGTGCGAGTTAATATGCATGATCTCCTACTGGCCTCATTGGCGTGTTCCTATGCCTCAACATCTCGGCGTTAATAGCCGTAACGGTTAGTGAAGTCGATGTTTGAAGGTAGAACAGTACCGCCGAGAAGGGGTGGGGCAAAGCTCCCCCCGGGCCCGCTCCAAAATTGTATACAGGCCTGATTCGTCCTAAATTGGGTTTTCATGGATTTCGGTAAAATGTCTTGGGGGGTTTGACCATCCCCTACTAGGCGGGTCCTCAGGTGGCGGATAGAGGGCGGCCTGCTCAGTTGGGCAGGTTTGCTAGTTTTTAATTGGCAGGTTTGCTCAATTGAGCTGGTTTGCTGCGAAATATAAAAATACGCAGCCCCGGACCAAAATGGTCAATCCTGCTAATGCCATCTTGCAGGCACCTTCTTCTCCCGTGATCTGCGGTCTGAAGGCTCCGGAGGAAGGAATCCTGAGAGTTGAGAACAGACTGGATCCCGGTTAGGAGAGGTCTCCATGATGGAGATCAGGTCGTAAACGCTGCTTTGGCCCTGGTCTCCATCATGGACGTACCTGTTCAATACACTGTTTTGGCCCCAACTTCGGGTGTAGAAGGATGGTCGGATGGACCGTTCTGGCCAATCGGGAGCCCCCACCCCAAAAAGTACTGTGTGTCACGTCGCGGGGCATTTGGTGGCCCTTCAATCAGTCATTTCTTTTCATCACACACCATAATTGCCAATGTGTACTGTTTTAAACGTTCTATTTTATCAATTACTTAGTTTTGCTGCGCTGTTGATTTTGATATTAAGGCCGATTACCATAGAACTCTAAATGTAAGCAAAGGTGTCATAAGAACTCGAGAACTGGCAGAAATGGAAGAAAGCGAAATTGCACTGGAACATAAACCCCAAGGTATAACAGCTGTGAAACAGGTGGAAATGAAAAAAGATGGAAAACAAATTAAGACTAATACATACATGTAACCTTTCTTGGGTTGAAATGTTCAAACTCAAAGTTTAAGGCTCAAAAATATGTATTTAAACAAAACAGGCTGGATAACGTAAATGTACAAATTAGTCCATCATTCTTGCGATGTGGTACAATAAAAATATCAGATATATTCTTGCAAATATAAACGGTGAATCACAATATAAGTGAAAATGGAACTCGTGTTACATTTTCAATCTCACTAGATATGGCGGAACAACTCTAGCTACCTGACCCTATGGGTCAAGAATGTGGCGGGGGTTAAAACGTCATGGGAGATAAGTGCAGTGTAAAGTGAGTTGCATTCATTCACTTATTTCAAGCACACCAAATGATTAACCCTAAGATTATGCTGTGGGCAGCAATAGAAATTAGTTATATACAACATATAACTACACAGACAGGGGTTACATCATCCCCTCCTTGCAGAGAAATGACTCCTGTCATTAAAACAATACTGGCATATCTGAAAATTATAAATTCGAATAGGAGTAGTGGTGGATCGTTCACATCAAAGATGGCACATAAAGTGTAAAAGAACCTACAAATTAAAACAACAGATTAATGCTGCAACTACAACCAATATACTGTCGAAAACTGGCTGAAAATAATTCTTTAGTCTACAATAAAAGAAAAGTGGTACATCAAATTAGTAGCAGCTGTAAACAGAATCATATGAATTGTCATTATATCATTGCAGTAAAAATAACTAAAAGTATACCAACCTCTATATGCTACTTATACATGTAGCAGCAAATAGTATCTGTATATAATTTATACAAAAATTACCTCATAGTCATGTGGATTCATTGATGCAATCTGAGGCTGTACCCATTCACCATACCTATCTGGAGGTTTCACTTGTCGTCTGGGTCTCGAAGGATGTACATGTCTTGCTGCTGAGTCGTGACTAATGTGGATATTAGGATTACCAGTACTTCCAGGTAAAGGGTCACGACAAGCATCAGCTGAACCACTGGCCTCTCTCTTGTTGACTCCTTGGGTGGATTCTGTAGTGGGTAACGACATATAAGACCGATCGCGCCCACTACAGGAGTCTGAACATGTGTCTGGTCAAATCTTGTTCTGGGCACCCAAGGTACAGCATTGGGATTTAGTTCCTTTCTTCTTTGTGGTATGATATAAATATCCGACTGATTATCTTCTGAGTCACTGGTGCTGGATATGTCGCAAAGTAAATTACTCTCTCCCGTTCGTGATTTGGTGGGATTCTTCACACTAGTAGTTGGGTTGTTCCATGTATCTGGTGTGATAATATTGAATGGAAGCAGCATGTTCCTATGGAGTGTGTGGTTTGGGCCATTTCGTGAAACTAGCTTGACTTGAGGAATGTCACTATTTGGAATCCTGGTGACCAAATAGGGTTCTTGTTCCCACTTGTCTGCTAACTTCTGTTTCCCTCGAAGTCCAACATTCCGAACCAAACCTATATCTCCCACTTCTAATTTGTTCTCTGTTACCTTCTTATCATATCTTTCCTTATTTCTTTCAGCATTTTTGTTGGCTTCTCTCATTGCTGCTCGGTATGCATGCTGCAATCTCTCTTTAAGTTTCTTTATATATGTTGCAGGCCCTTGCTCGGGTTCTCCTTCTCTGTCCATTCCGAGGAAGGCATCAACCGACAAACGAGGGTACCACCCAAACATTAAATAATGGGGTGAATAACCAGTGCCATCACTCTTTGTCGCATTGTATGCCTGAACAAGAGGAGCAACATATGCTTTCCAATCAGCTTTCTGGTGATCTTGTAGAGTGCCTAACATATTGAGTAATGTCTCCGGTTGAAGCGCTCCACTGACCCATTGCCCATCGGGTGATATGGGGTTGTCCTGGACCTCTGTATATGTGCGAGTTTACACAATTCCTTGGTCAGTCTGCTTTCGAAATTTCTTCCCTGATCACTGTGTAATTTCTCTGGAAAACTAATAAACGATGAAATTTTCATACAATGCTTTGGCAGTTGTCTTGGCAGTTTGGTTGCGGCAAGGAATGGCCTGTGCATATCTGGTGAAGTGATCTGTAATAACAAGTATATGCTCAAAGACCCCCTTGGACCTTTCCAGAGATAAAAGTCTATGCATACCAAATAGGTCTGGAAGTATGAATTGGCACAAGGCATGCAGTTGGCTTAACTGGTTTCTTGCGGCGAATACATCATCCACAGTTCTCCACCTTGTCAGAAACATCTTTGACTAGTCCAGGCCAATAAAATCGTTGCTGTGCCAACCATAGTGTCTTCTCGTTTCCTCTTTTCCTTGATGGCCAACATCATCATGGATTCATTTGAGAGCTCTACTCCTAAAGGAGGGTGGGATAATAATCTGCCCAATCCTCTGGCCATCAACATGTGCTGACCTGTACAAAATACCATTTTCTAAATACAGTCGACTCCACTCCCTTACGAACTTTTGTACTTCTGCAGATTCATCACAAATTCTTGCCTGTCTCGGTTGATAATTCCTTTTTAAAAGATGAATAACCCTGGCTAATGTTGTATCTTCGTCTTGCTTCTTAGCCCAATCAATGTGATCTAAAGTTAACTCCTCCCCACCGGCCGAATGAAGGGAATTACCAGTAGACGCACTCTCCACCAAGGGGTTCTCTCTCATAGCAGCTTAGCATATATATGGCTTTAATTTCATCATTAAAATCTGTGGTTTCCGAGAAAATCCATCTGCATCTGCATTAAGTTTGCCAGATCGGTAAGTGATGGTAAAATTGTAGTTTTCTAGTGCTGCAACCCAACGGTGACAGGTTGCATCTAGCTTCGCAGTGATTAATTTTCTGTGAGGAACCCGAGGCTTGCAGGTTTACTTCGTTGTGTTAAATTTGAAGATATCATACTTTCAGTTAAAACTAGAAGTCCTGTCGTGAATTGCACACAAATAGTACGTCACGCTGCGCGTTTATCAACGTGTATTGACCATAGTGAGGCTAGCTATCCGATTCTGTACATACGCCCCATGCACAAGCAATGTTTCAGCCAAAGGACCTTCGGGTTTAAACCGGAGGTCCACTGGCCAAAACATTGCTTTTGTTTGCTGTGAGTAACCAGGAGAATCTGTCTTGTTTTGGATGCCACTCTATAGGGAAATTCCACGCAATTCCTACGTGCAATTATGTCAAGATAAGCGCATAGTTCGTGACAGGACTTATAGTTTTAACTGTAGGGTGTGAATCCACTGCATGGTGTTCTACAGCAGTAACTAATTAGCGGAACTTGTCTTTATTTTTGTGATGCAGTTGTAATATAGTTTTAAATTCTGAGAGTATAATAAACATTACAAGGACTGAATGTGACATCAGACCTTAACCTCTATAAAACAATGTTACTAACCCTTAGTACACTGTCTAAATAGCAACATGGTCAGCATCACAGTTTTACAGTAAATTACTTTGAAATTAGTCAAAGATATTTTGATCGCAGACCACATTGATCTCTGCCAATCAGGACGTGTTGTTGATTTTCCAGAACATATAACATAATTTGGCATTTCATATAAGAGTTTTTTGAGCTTTATAAATCATGATAAGCTTTCGTTGATTTTCCAACACAAGTGAGTATGGCACTTCTTCACCCTTTACCCAAAGTAACGGTCAAAGCCACTTAGCACTATACACTAAAATTGCCATTCAAAGTCTTATTTTTCATTTTTTTGCTTAAAAAACATAGCTTATGTACCCCCATTGGAACGGGCTTATCGAGTTGTTCCAATGAGGGGTCATAAAAACTACGTTTTTAAAGCAAAAAATTAAAAAAATTTGTTTTTTTGTTTTTGTGAGTGTGTCTGCTATTCATGTTAGGTTATTAAGACAACAATGAATAGTGCTGTGGCCATGGGTTAATTATGATAAAAACGGATGATGCCCATATAATAATAGCCATTATTGTTTTCCTTCACTAAAGTAAAGGGTATTTTATTGTGCAATAAGTAATGGCCATTAATTGTCTTTTTCTGTGCTTTGGATTAATGGTGCCATTAAAATTACACAGGACTGTAAATTGATGGGCCATTGGCTGATTGGTGACTTTTTAATGGCCATGTTTTCCCCCAGTCTATTTTCCTACAAACTAAAGGCCATTTCTTTTTTACTGTGCCACCTGCACAATATTAATGGTGACATTAATTTCTAGAGAAAATATATTAATGGGTCATTAATTTAGGTGAAGTGTTTTAATAGCCATTATTTTACCTCCTACATTAATGGCCATTAGTTTCAGACAGGCAGACAAAATTGATGGTGCCATTAATTATGAAGCGCTGGTATTAATTGGCATTAATTGTTGGATATCTTTATGTCCATGTTTTTTCCTAAACAAAATTAAAGGCCATGAACTCTATTAACAGCTTGAAAATGTAATGGCCATCATTTTTACAGAAAAAATGACAAAAATAATGCTGCCATTAATTAAGGCCCCATTTAATGGGCATTATTTATATGAAGCTCTGGTATTGATGGGCCATTAATTGAGGAATATATTTTTAATGCCCATAGTTTTTTTCCTGGTGAAAAATTAAAGCCCATGATATCTACCAACAGATTAAAGTTTAATGAACATTGGGTGCGTTCGGAGTCCTACCATTGGCAACCAATGGTAGCTATTCGGTACCATCGGTAAAGATTGGTACCAATATTGCCATTTTATTTTCACCAGTGGTACATTTTTGAGACCATGCTCGAGAGTGTGGAATTTTTCACCAACGCGAAATCCAAAATACCGGTAAATGGAAAAGATTATTTCATTTCTATAAAGAAAGAGAAAATTTGTTGGTTGGCAAAAAGTAAGCAATTGACAGAGAATTGTTGTAATGAAGGTGCAAGTGAATATACAGTTATTTCTGTGAGAAATAACACAAAATACCGGATAATGTCCCAATTTCGTGGCATTGAAACGTAAACTTAGGTATGCACACGCCATTAATCCGTTTCCAGAGGCGTCCGAAGCACGGGGAGCTGCTCGCCTTCGACACTTTGCGTAACCAGGGGTGGGGAGGGGGCACAAAGTTTAGCTAGCCCAAAAAACATTGTCAATGTCATTGGCCCAGTGCAAGTTACACACAACTTCAAGACAAGAGCCTCAAAATGCTCTCCAACTCGGTCTACGCATACTACATTTGCCACAAATTCGATCTTGGAGCACTAAACTTTGCAAACAAATTTATTGGGGGGGGGGGGGGCTTTTTCTCACTGGGTCCCTCAGGTTGCTACTCCCTCTTCCCAGTTACCTGTCCAAACTAAGAACATTCTGCCTTGCCACTCCCCCCCCCCCCCACACACACACACTCACACTCCTCCCACTTCTAGAAGTGAAGGAAAGTGGGAGGAGGGGGTAACGATTGGAGGGTCCTAGGTGGGACTAGGGGAGGATCCCCAAACATCCCAGCAACCTTCCAAATATCATGGTACCCCCCCCAAAAAAAAAAAAAAAAACACAAAAAAAACTTGCCAGGTTCCCTAATTGTACAATAATGGCTCTGCCCCTGCTTCGATATACAGCAGCAAATGGAGCCAAAAGATGGATTGTTTTGGGGTTTTTGTTTTTAATTATTCCCTTTATACTTAAAACAGCCAGCTCTATAGTCTATACGCCAAACTCGCCATTCAAATTCTGTTCTTTTTCAATTTTTTGCTTTCAAAACATAGTTTACGACCCATAATTGGAATGAGCTCATTCTAATGAAGAGGCATAAGGCATGTTTTGAAAGAAAACCTTACAAATTTTGAGTTGTATCAATGTATGAGAATTTTTTTGGATGTCAAACATCCCATCAAAGTCCAAAAATAAGCACCATTTTAAAGACCACAGATTCATCCTCGAATCCCAAAGCACTACTCAGGAATTTTTAAAGGTGTCTGTAGAAGCCCAGCAGATCCCACCAATGAGAGATAAACACTTCCTCTCCTTCCATTCCGTTTTCTGGTGTTCAGGATATTAATTATTATGCGGGTGGACTGTTAATCTCTGGATCTGGGTGTCACATGTATCCTTTCCCAAATTTATGAGTCTGCCGCTGCCTTCTCGACCTACTTGGTCACTCCTCTTTGTACACATTTACAAAGATGAATGGTAAGATGTGAGGGTGGGCCATGTCATTCTACAATGAGTATTAGTTATTCATCATAGTCCCCATAGGTCCCTACTATGTACAGTGCATTGATTAGATTTTCCACATGACAGCAGTCCTGAAAATAACCAGTGAACAATTGTTTAGGTTCCGCACAGGTTACACCAATTGTAAAAGATGCGAACCACTCACCAGGCCTGGCATTCTCAAAAATGCAGGAGGGCTACTATTCGCCCCTTTCTCATAGCCTGTGGAGCAAGTAGCTCTCCTTGAGCTTACAAAAGCTGAAAGTGGCAAAATTAAGTTCCACATTTAATGAATTCTACCGTTCATTCGTTTTCTTTGGCGCTGCTAAAAGGTAGTCTCTGAGAGACGGCTGCACTGTTCTTCTGACATCGCCGGGCTTCGACGAGGCCCGGGGGCGTGGGAAAGGGCGGTGTGGCTGTCTTACAGAGATCACTAACATACATGTAGTAGTGATCTAAAACAAAGTGGATTTTAGGAATAGGCCATTCTTGTAATCATTATTTTTATAAGGCCAGGAGGGCTAGCTTTCGCTCTCCTTATTTTTTGTAAGGCGAGCGAATAAATCGCTTTTATAAAAATGCCAGGCTTGACCAACGGGTTTCAAGAAACCAATACCTCTTAAATTCTTAATCCTGCATATTTGCCACACAGACTAGACAATCTGTAGTGACGAACTTTACCCAAAGGTTGTCTAAGGCTGCACATTCTATCCACATGGACAAATATATAAATAGAATGGCATATTATTTACTTCTTTTAGTTCTACATCTTCACAGAATTTTCGTATTAATAAGTAGCCCCCCCCCCCCTCCCCCCACCCAAAACGCGCGATCTCTGTTAAAAATAAATTGCAAAAACTAACACGTGATCTCGTAAAGCGAAATCAAACCTTAGTTTTTGCAATTTAATTTTGTGAAAAGTTTTTGAAGACCTTAGGGTATGCGTAGTGTAGTAACAACAGAGAAGGTGGAAAACATGACATATTTTTTCTATAACCAATATCACCATGTTATGTACATTGTACATGTAGCGTCACCTGCTAACAGGTTATGGGGTAAGCTCTTCATTTCCAGGCATGTGACAGGTATTTGAATTCACCAGATTCTTACAAATTGTTATAAAAAATGTGTGACATTCTAATCATTATCGTTGGCATGGGGCAGGAAATTATATTCACATGATTTTGTAGAAATTCTACCTCCATGTTCATTACCGTAATGCGATGTGTCCTTCGTTAATGTCAGGTCAGGTAACTCAGGTTCCACCAGTGGCGTAGATAAGGGGGAGGGGGCAGGGAGTCCCCCCCCCCCCCATTCCACCAGCAATTCCAGCAGTTTTGTAGGAAATTTCAGGTGTAAAATTATTGGGACCATTCTTAGGCGAATTTATGCCTAATAACATTAAAATGCTGGCTTTGGGGATAAAGACATACCATTTTAGTAAATTGTGAGTAAAAAAGACCAATTTTCAGTACATTTGCAGTAAACAACGGGTTATTTCTGTTTGTTTGGGGTTTTTTGTTGTTGTTAAACGGTTGGAAAATTTTCGGTCGGTCGGAAAACTATGGGCTTGCCCCTCCGCCAGCGAAAAGCAATCTACGCCACTGAGTTCCATCAATCAAAGGATAGCTCCACTAAAACAAACACTGTTTCGTGGTGGTAAATTCTTGTGCTTGTCTGATTTTTCTCCATCTGTACGAGGTGGAGGACATTATCATCCATGTATCCCAGTGGGAAAGCTGGGAAGTGGAACAGTGCTTGTTCGCGGTGGTAGTCAAGCTTACTTTCATTGGAAAAATGGGACACAGCGACCAACAACACCTTGGTGTGGAAGTGGTAACATATATTCGTTAGACAGTTTGTTGGTGACCTACATGTAATATGGTATATGATGGTGCCAGTTAATTCTAGATTGGACTCGAGCTTCGCTCGCGTCCAGTATGAAATTAACTGGCACCAGATATACTCTATAAGATCAATTTAGAACATTGGTCACTTATACTAATGTACATACCAGCAACTTTGTTTATTTGTTTCTATTTTACTGTTTACAGCTCTTCTTTCTTTCTACAATTTCTCTACCAAAGTATCCAGAAACAGCTGACCTACTCTGTCTCCACCACTGTCATACCAGCGCAAAAATGCTGTAAGGACAGAATCTGGCATAGCCCTGCCTACATGGGAAGAAGCACTACGGGTGTGATCCGCTGTCGCTCTATTTACTCTGTTGATGCTCTCACTCCTAAAGTATGGATATTAACTTGAATCAGTATCGCGCGACAGTGGGTCTATTCTGTGGCGTTGTGTGTTCAACATGCGGACCTAAACGTTCTTCTGAGATAAATGCATGCATTAGTTTATTTTGGCTAGGCTCAGTTGCCTCTATAGTTTCTATAGGGACTGTCTTTGTTGTAAGTCTTCTAATAAAACTTTGTGGCGACATAGCATTGAACCCTGGGCCCAGATATTAGCACAGGAGGCAGCTCACAGTCGTCTATCAACATTTTTCACTACAATATACAAAGCATTCGCAACAAAATCGATGATTTAAAAGATATGCTGGATGAATATGACATTGTTTGCTTGACTGAAACTCCTTGAACATTCGTATTCCTGGATTTCAAAACCCCATAAGACGAGAAAGAAATCAATATGGTGGTGGTATCGCAGTGTATTTCTCTGATGAAATTTATTTTAAATGGCTACAGACACTGCAGTTCGAAGATGATATTTTATGGTTTGAGGTCGGTACGGTGTCACGGTTTTTGCTTTGTGTCACCTATAGATCAGAAAACTTTTGCTGTCCAAACTATTGGAACTCACTTAGTTACAAAATTGAAGAGGCTCTATCAATAAATCCGTCTGTAATAATTCTTGGTGACCTCAATTGTGACCTCTCCAAATCTAATGGCCCGTTGCAAAACATCATAACTAGGTATAATTTGACGAACGTGATCAATGAACCTACACGCATAACCCATAGAACTCAGACATTACTTGACCCAGTACTAATAAGTGATGTTGTTGAGGTAAGAGACTCGGGCACTTTGGACTTTGGTCTCTCAGATCACAAAGCCACCTATGTAGATGTATCGGTAACACGACGACATGATAGGGCTATACAAAGAATAATCTGGAATTATAAAAAGGCCGACTTTGAGAAACTGAATAACTTACTAAATGAAGTCAACTGGGAACAGCTAATAAACAATCCTGTTGATATTGACGTTTCTGTCCAAAATCTCAACTCGGTTTTCCTCCAGCTGGCTGAAGACTGTGTTCCAAAACACATGGTAACAATCCGCAAACACGATAAACCCTGGTTCGATGGTAACCTCAGAAGAGCAACACGTCAGAGAGATAGGGCTCGAGTCAAGGCAAAAAAACTGAACACTGAAATATCGTGGCAAAAGTATAAAACTATTAGAAATAAGGTAAATAATATGAAACGAGTAGCCAAAAAAATCTATCTGGACAAACTAGACGAATCCCTTACAATACATTCTTCTCCTGGGCAGTTTTGGCAAGTTGTTAAAAAATTCTTGAACAATTTCTCAAATGATTCAGCAATACCTCCCCTCCAGTTACAGAACGATTATGAAACAAAAGTAATTGAGAATGACGGCGAAAAAGCTGAAGTTTTAAATAGAACGTTCTTAGAAAATAGTAAAGTAGATTCATCTGGTCATGACCTGCCCCCCTTCGAGCCTAAACGTGCTCACCATTTATCGGATATAACTTTTACTGAACAAGATATATATGACATAATAAAACTGCTACCCGCCAAAAAGGCAAGTGGACATGATGGCATCGGTCATAGATTACTAAAAGAAACTAGGCATAGTATCTGCAGACCTCTTTTTCTCTTATTCAAAAAGTCTTTGTCGGTTGGCATATTCCCAAGTGAGTGGAAAAAAGCAAATATAATTCCCATATTCAAAAAGGGTGATCGCTCCAATGTAACAATTATCGACCTATTTCTGTGTTACCTTGTATTGGGAAAATAATGGAACGAGTCGTTTTTAAGTACATGTACCGTTACTTCCATACTAACTCCCTTTTTTACAAATACCAGGCCGGTTTTCTCCCACAGAACAGCACAGTCTACCAATTAATAGAAATATACCACAGTTTGTGTAGTGCAATAGACAATAAACTATTTACTTGCAGTGTGCTCTGCGATATTTCTAAGGCCTTCGACAGAGTCTGGCACACTGGACTTATATTCAAGTTAAAACAATATGGTATATCGGGAACACTCCTTCAGAGGTTTGAAAACTACTTGACTGATAGAAAACAACGAGTCTCAGTTAACAATTATTATTCAGATTATAGTGCGCACCCACGCAGTGGCGTGTGCGCACATAGGTAATGGGTATGTGTCCATGATTTTATAATTTTTCTATATACCATGCAACAGAGTTTGGGGTGCCATCTGGCGGCGTGGCTCTCCCACTGGCAAAAAATCCAGAATCATTGTAACGGATACTTAATTGTTTTGGGCCTTTCAAAGGACATTATGTAAAATATATTGTTGCAGAATGCTGGAAACTATGATAAATAATCAAGTAACGAAGTGACTTTCGAAGTTAGGTAGTTGTTGGCGAGTTAGGTATTATTTGAAAGTTCTAAGTGCCAATGCCGTCCGTTGCCGGTTTCGTCAGATTTGAAGCCCAGTTTCAATTTTAATTGAGAACGTACACTTCACAAATTGTTGACAACGAATAAAAAATAAAACAAGTGATTTATTGACACTTTTAGTGGGCCTTTTTTCATTTGTGGGGAACTTAAAGCGATTTCCTCAGAAACAGCCGGAGTTCGGATGAATTCAAGTTATGTTGAGTCAAGGTCTGGGGAAATCTTTGTTCTCAAAACACGGGCATGCAGTCTTGTTGTAGTAAAATTTTACAGAAACAGACATGCACGCGAACAGCGATACCTATTCATTTATTTCCTAGATTTTTCTTCACAAGTTCACAGGATCCAGTCTATGAACTATTTTTACCAATGATATAATACAATGTCAGTTTAAGACTGTCAGAATTACAGTGTAGCGTCCAGATAATTTTGTGATCCGACGTTTTTTCCTGAAGACTAAATACCAGAATCACTCAGAACTCCAATTTAAATTACACGCACACTTCCTCTGTGTTTTGGTAAACAATGTTTTAATTCCTGGATGCTTTAGGCATTGCAACCAGAATAGAACTGAATTCATCTTCAAACTAGTCAATGTCGCCCTCCTCGTCTGACCAACATCTGGAGGTGGGGATTCTGATAATGATATTTAGTCTTGAGTGTGTTTCTCCAAAAATGGCAAAAAAACTTTTAAAAAGCCTAAATACCAACCTCCCCAGAACTGACCTCTAAATAATATTTGGCACTGCACTACAGAATCAATATTTGATGGTTTCAGGCATTTTAATGGTGCTATGAGATAACATATGACCTGCACTGTCATGCTGTTGGAAAAAAATTCAAAAAATCAATGTGTAATGTTTTATCAGAGACATACCATACCAATGACTCAAAGTACCTTAATTAAGAAATGTGAGGGATTTAAAAAAAAAAAAATTTTGTTAAAATATTGCAAAATATTCATCAAACACAATGTGAAATATCTTAAGAAGCCAGAATGTGATTTAAAAACTATCAGAAATGTAAAATTTAATATCATAAGAGGTTTGTTTTGTGTCAACATCAATTAATTTATGAATTATATCATAATTTGTGATGAAAGTAGGTATGCTGGGGGTCCAGGGAACACATTCAGGGCTATATTTTACCGCATCAATATGTAGAAGAAAATTTGACATAATTTGATAGGATAAAAAGGCACTGTCTATTGATATTGGAGATTTATATAGCTGCAACACCAGTTTTTAAATCAAAATTGACATTCATTTTGTGTGGAGTGGAGGGGGGTGGGGGTGGTGAACACCACTCTTTCTCTTGCAGTATGGTTAAATGAAACAGATTTTTCCCCAAACTATTGTCTGCTAATGCCGATTTTAGTTTTATTTTGGGATTGGGCTAGTTTTTAAAGAAAGCAGTGAATTCTCATGCAAAAATGACTCTTTTATCAAATGAAAGAGATAAAATGTATCTTTGGAAGGATTAGAATGTAGATTAAAATCCCCCCTACAAAAAATACCCCCAATCATTTTTAAACACTTAGCAAAAATTCCTCCCACAGTTTTTGAGTAGTACCACATTCTCTCACATTATTTTAAGAGCAGTACAAAAATCCCCCACCCGGCCTCTTACACCAAAAGATTAAAAGGCAGTCCAAAAGGATTTAAAAACTTATGTATTTAATTTGTACATTACATAAACACTCATCACTATTTACAAGAAAACATGCCTCAATAACTATTTATCAACACAGTTATTTAGTTATTCGAGTTTAAGGACACTTTCAACAGCCAGTGTCACCTCGTGTCGGACAGTTTTTTGGGTGGAGGAAACTAAAGTGCACTGAGAGAACCACCTGGTAATAGTGAGCAATTATCCAACGTGCTAACTCCACACAAGCAAAGTTAGCATTGATTGAAGCGACAAGTGCTCGGCCTCAAGTGGTAAAAAGCTTTGGACATTTTTGTGTGGCTTTAAATATACATGTACTTCTAAAAAATTAGGGAGGTGGGGGGGTTTGTTCACCAGAAATTATGGAGGGAGGAATTTCTGTTTACCTGAAAAAAACATGGGGGGGGTGATTTTTGCACATTGTGTGAAAATGATTGGGGGTGGGGGGGGGTGGGATTTTTGTCAGGGAAAAGTTTTGTAGGTTACCCTTCGAAAGGTTTGGGTTTGATTATAGGAAATAAGTACATGTACATTGTAAATGTACATTATTTTGGCTTCCAACACTGATTTAATTATATTTTTTTGGATATTACACATATTTCACTTTTAAATGTTCATTCGAGAACCACAGACTGAATAATACTGTTTTATTTTTGGAAACGTTATATTTTTGTCACAGTCGGCAATAAAGGCCATATATTGCCAAAAATAATGCAGTTAAATGCATCTTGAGCAAGTGTGGCATCCAGAACTGAGAAGCACACTATAACCTCTGGCAAATGACAAGTACATGTACACATGTAACCACCTTTTTTACCCTATTAACACATCTAATGAAACCATGCTTTCCCCTCATTGTACTTGTGAAAGAGGGGATTCCAATTATATTCCAATCCTCTCCCAAATCACCATCCAAACATTTAGCCAGAAAACCCATACTTTACGTGTATTCGCTGAACAAGCTCATTCCAATAAGGGTGTCACTTGTATTCGCCCATACTTCACTTGTATTCGCTGAACAAGCTCATTCCAATAAGGGGGGCATAAGCTATGTTTTTGATGCCAAAAAATGCAAAAAAAAATTAATATTGAATGGCAATTTTGGTGAATGGTGCTAGCCGGTTTTGGCCATTACATTGAGTGAATGATTAATAGAAGCTTTCTCCATTTTATGATGTTAACCCTTTACCTCACATGAAAAGAAGATAGCACTTTTGAATAACTAATTTCTTTTCAATTTTTTGCGTCAAAAACATAGTTATGACCCCTACTGGATTGAGCTGAACAAGCTCATTCCAATGAGGGGTCATAAGCTATGTTTTTGGTGCAAAAATAATGAACATTGAATGGCTGTTTCGGTGAATGGTGCTAGCCTGTTTTGGCCATTACATTGAGTGAGTGATTAAAAATGTTGAAGAACAATTTTTTCATTCACAGAGTATTTTGGAACATAAATTTGGGGAAAGGGGGTGGGGGTACAGTGGGAAAAGTAACAAAGTTGCAAATGTGAATGAATGGCTTCTGTGCACAGCTACCAATATAGTAGTCTGATACTAGTGCTGTTGGTCCCCATGTTATAGCACAAAACTGCATTGACAATTGTCCCTCTACCACCCATACTAAACCCTTCAGCTGATGAGAAAGTTAACAGCATGCACTCTCAGTTTCCTATGATTTGCTTTAGTACTGCAGCACTCGGGTTCACTGAGTTTTTTTCTGTTTTGATAACCCTGTCCTGGCTCTTCTCGCTATATTTTTCATTGTATGTTAGTCAGTATTCCTATGTACATGTAGAATGTCACTTTCAAAATATGTGATTGCATGTCTGTCTGTCCATTATATCATTCCTATGTACATGTAGACTGTCTCTTTCAAGATATGTGATTGAATGTCTGTCTGTCCATCATGCAAAGTGTTGGTTTGTTTCCATTTGCACAGTTCTACATTTTCAATAACTGGCAATTGACCCCCCCCCCACACACACACACACACACCCATACACACACATACACAAATATATTAAACATAAAAGAGCACGACATTCCTGAAGCAAATATTTGAGTCATCCTCACTGGATACTAGGCATGCATGTATTTTCCCTAATTTCACTCTTTTTATCAGAATGGGTGCCTGCGGGGTTTAAATCCAAGGTTGTAAATGAGCCCTTGAGGGTACATGTACTTGTAGGACATGCACATCACTACAGAATCAATATTTGATGGTTTTAGGCATTTTAACAGTGCTATGCTATAACATAGGAGCAGTGCTCAGCTGGTCATGCTGTTGGAAAAAATCAGTGTTTAATGTTGTGTCAGTGCCATACCAATGACTCTAGGTGTCTTAACTGAGAAAGTGAGGCTTTTTTCACAAGAATGGCAAAACATTCATCAAGTGCAATGTAAATATCTTCAGAAGCCAGAATGTGATTTAGAAATTATCACAAATGAGAAATTTAATATCACAAGCAGTTTGTTATATGTCAACATCAATTAATTTGTGAATTTTATCCTAGTTTTTGATAAAAAGGGGCATACTAGGGGGACACCTTCAGGGCTATATTTTGCCACATCAGTATGTAGAAGAAAATTTGACATCAGTTGTTAGGACAAAATGGTACTGTCTATTGATATTGGTGAATTATATAGTTGCAACCCCAATTTTTGAATCAAAATTGACATTTATATGGTTTCATGGGGTTGGAACACCACTCTTTGTCTTGCTGTATGGTTAAAGGAGACAATGTTTTCCTCAAAGTATTACATGCTGATGCAGATTTTAGTTTCATTTGGGGATTGGGTTAGTTTTCAAAAAAATCTACATGAATTCCTTTAGGTAACAGGGCAAAACAGAGTAGAAAAATGTATTGGAGGCAACAGCAGTTTTTAAGCCATTTGACACAGTTTGGACAGTTTTCTTTAAAAGAACAAATTTCCCATGTTTTTAACTCAGTGGAAGCCAAAAGTTGAATTCTCATGCAGAAATGACTCTTGAAAGAGGTAAAATGTATCTTTGATAGGATTGGGGTTGATTAAGGAAATACATAATTTGGCTTCCGAACCTGATTTAATTATTATTTTGAGAGATTATTTCACATTAAAAAATTCATTGGGGTACCACACACCTTACAGTACTTTTTTATTGTTTTGAAAAGTATGTTTTTGTCATCATCAGCAATAAGGGCTATATATTGCAAGCAAATTCACATCTTGAGCAAGTGTAGCCTCCAGTGGCACACTACAGCCCCCAGCAAATGCCAAATAACAACCTATTTTACCCTACATGTACACATGTATTAACAAATGTAATTAAACCATGGTTCCCCATCATAGTATTAGGGGCAGAGGGGGAGTCCAATCTTCCAACCCCCTTCCAAATCACCATTCAAACCCACAGCCAGAAAACCCATATTGCACTTTTATTTACTGGCATTTAGATGTTTGCCTGAATTATACTGTTAACCCTTTACTTACATGTAACATGAAAAGCTGATTACCCTTGCCCACAAACTTATTGACTTACTAATTTTTTGTGTCAAAAAATGACTTTTTACACCATTGGAATGACCCCATTCCAATGAGGGGTCATAAGCTATGTGTTTGACACAAAAAAACGAGAAAATAATGAACATGGAATGGCAATACTTGTGAATAGCACCAGCAGCTTTTAACCATTATATTTGGTAAAGGGTTAAAAAGTGTTAAAAAATAATTTCTTCATTGAAAGAGTATTTTAGAACACAAATTTGGGGGTGAGGTACAGTGGAAAAAATAACACAATAAAGTTGCAAATGTGAGTGAATGGCATTTGTGCACAGCTACCAGTAAAGTAGTCTAGTACTAAATTTACCCTCTTATTTGATGCATGCCCCCCTGTTTTGGGGTCGGAAAAAGTTCTCTGAAGGGTTATACTTGACAAAGATATTTGAATCCCAAAATTAAAGAGATGCGATCAAATTTTGTTCAGATCGAGCGTTGTCACAGTTCCCATGTTACAGCACAAAACTACTGTAACAGCTGTGAAATATTGTTCTCTCCTTGAATCAAGTCCCCCCCCCCCCCCCCACCGCCCATACTGCAGCCTCAGTTGATGAGAAACAATAGGAAAGACTGTACAGTATGTTTTGGAAACTAAAGTCAATCTCATACTCTCTCAGTTTCCTATGATTTGCTTAGGTACTGCAGAACTCAGGGTCCATTGAGGTTTTTTTTTCTGTTTGACAATCTTGTCTTGGCTCTTCTAACAAAATTTTTCATTGTATGTCAGTTTTTATTTCTGTGTAGACTTTCAAAACACTAAAAAAAACAAATTTTTTAAGCAAATATCTCATTCATCCTCCTTGGAGACATATTTTCCACAATTTCACACTTTTTATCAGAATGGGTATTTGTGGGGATTAAATCTAAGGTTGTGAAAGTGCCCTAATGGATACTTGCTGCTCAAGCACAGCACCACAGAATCAATATTGGATGTTTTTAGGCATTTTAACAGTGCTAAGAGATATCACATGAGCAGTACTGGTCATACTGTTGAAAAAAGCAGTGTTTTATGTTTTTGTCAGTTCCATACCAATGACTCTAGGTGCCTTAACTGGGAAAACTGGCTTTTTTAGCTCATCTTGACAAGGTCAAGCTGAGCTAATCTCATCGCTCTCCATCCGTCAACAGGGTTCATACAAAAATTTGCTCTCAAAGTTCAAGGGTTTTTCAAGGGCTTCTTTTATTTCAAGGGCTACATATACTATTCAGCTTGTTGTATGAGCTCTAAAAATCTAAGACTCATGTGACACGGAACTGACTTGGGAAGTCAGGAAGTTATTTATTTATTTATTTATTGGTGTTTAAGGTCACATATTTCTGCACAATGGCTAATCATGACCATGACAGTTTTATGGGCGGAGGAAGCCGGAGTACCCGGAGAGAACCACCGAGCAACGGCGAGCAATTATCAGCTCCCCATTTTACTGACTCCACACGAGCAGGGTTAGCATTGGTTGAAGACAGTGCACCATCAACGTGCAGTACGCCTTAGTACACAGCGTCGCCGTGCCCCCACGTGGGTAATGGTTGGCGTTCCTGAGAGGAAAAACCCCTATTATTTTGGACTCACTAGGTCAAAGGTCAAGGCCACAGTGACCCTGAACATAGTAAATCAAAACAATTGGTTTCCGGATGATAACTTGATAATGGTTCGACCCACGTTCATAACACTTCATAGGTAGGATGGCATCAGTGAGATGAAGAACCCTGTTTATTTTGGACTTGCTAGGTGAAAGGTCAAGGTCACAGTGACCTTCCACATAGTCAATTGTAAACAATTGGTTTCCGGATGCTAACTTGACTACGGTTGAAGCCACATTCATGAAACTTCATAGGTAGGTTGGCCTAGGTGAGTGGAAGACACCTATTTATCTTGGCCTCGCTAGGTCAAAGGTCAAGGTCACAGTGACATTGAACATAATAAATCGTAAACAATTGGTTTCCAAATGATAATTTGACAATGGTTCCACCCACGTTCATGAAACTTCATAGGTAGGTTGGCATTATTGCAAGAAAGAGCCCTATTTATTTTGGAATCAGGTCAAAGGTCAAGGTCACAGTGACCCTTCACATAGTATATTGTAAACAATTAGTTTCCGGATGATAAGATGATAATGATTAAACCCACTTTTGTACTGTCACAACTCGACATTGGATCGGTGATCCTATCGGAATTATTTTTGTTTTGTGGGGGGGGGGGTGCCCCCTGAACGTCCCTATGGCTGCGCCACCGTTTCCCCACTTGACCAATCGTGATTAAGTGCCTTGCCCAATGACACAACGCAGCTACCCCTGCTGGGGATCGAACCGTGTATCTCTCGGCTTGATGTTAGTAGTAGATCATGTACCCGATCGACCCACATTGGCCGGATCTCATGTGACGTCATAGACACATGGCCCAGTTATTTCATTTTTGGTTGTCATGGTAGCGTGCGTGAGCGCCATCTTGTGACAACATCCCCATAGTGATACGTGGTCCTAGTGTGCATGCGCAGCGCGTTTTGTTGAGGTGAGACGAGTGTACGTCGTCCATTTTGTATATCCGAGGCTGCCATCTTGGTTTCTATGGTAGCACATGTTTTCTATGTGACCCAAAACCTTCTAGTAGGAAAGGGGTGTGTTCGGAGGGTGTGTTCGATTGAATAGGAGTAATTTTAATTACAGCAAACAACCCGACAATCCCCCTTAATAATCCAAAACTACCGAGACGGACTTAGAAAACCCCCACCTAGGGTTTATAATAGTAGCACGTAGTGCTAAATGAATGATGAGAGGTCTCATGTGGATAAATTGAAGTGAACTAGAGTACATCGATTTACCACAAACATCCAGCCGATCTCTCTAAACCATCAAAACAACTTTATTTGGCACGGATTCCTCAATACTGGACTTAAAAGAGTAGCATACAGTGCTTTAAGGTGCGTTTCCTGGTATGAGTAATTGTATTTGTTCGAATACTTTGTAAAATTACCCAAATGAATCAAACAGTTCTTTTACTAGTGCGGATTTCCCACTAAATATTTGATTTCTATCTGTTGTCCCCTAGAATTCTTATTTTTGCCCAACAATAGACACATTCCTTTGTATAAGATTAACTTTATTGTTTCGGATGTGCACCATAGTCTCGGTATTTTATCTATCCCGATATTTTCTGTGGTTTATCCTATTTCGTGGCCTGTTTTGCCTTTTACTGGTCCCATTTCTGCCTATCCCAGCAGACTATTTTGTCTTGGCCGTCTCTGTTTTTGCCTTTCCTGTGTATAACGAAGTGTCTCTATGATCCTCAAACCCAAAATACAATCAAGCAGGGTTAGGTATTATTCGAACGACTCGAATCTTATCGAGCAAATAAGCTTTTGAGCAGTCACTGAAAAAGTCTCTACTCGAACGACTCAAATCCCATTGAACAGATGAGTATCCAAAGAGCGATTTCTTTTACGGCTCTTAATGCTCATCGGGGTATAGGAGGATACCTATGACATGATGATGTAGTACTGTATATACCTGATGATAATTTAGCTCCTAGCATCAGCCCAGTTCTAGACCACTCCATGTACTTCATATCTCGAACACCACTATTACTGATTTTCCCAATATTGCCATCGTCTGTCCTATGATTAGCTTTTACAGTAGTCACCAAATCCCGCAGTCTTCTTCCACTCTTGCGGCCTTGTACCATTACTAGCACTGGTACAGGCTTGCTAACCATCTCAGATTGCTCGAAGACCAGAATCCCATCGAACAAATGAGCCATAGAGTAATTGCCTGAACGACTATTTTGCTCGTCTAGGTATTGAAGGATGGGAAGGATCTTGAGAACTAACAACGTGATATAATAATATTGAAATTGACGTACAATCCCACTTATAATATAGCCTTGGTTTTTGAAAGTGTTGTTAAACCCTAATGAACCTATTTGCCATTGAATTATGATCTTTTGTCAGTTTAAAAAATGAAGGTTTGTTTTACTATAGCTTGTCTGAAGTTTGATCCTTCCGCAATCTTTCAAAATTTCTCGATTGCCATATTTGTCGCCACAGTAACATATGAACATACATGCGTGGTTCTGTGTTTATTGCATGTCACTGTACAACACGTTTTGGCAAATTGTTATATTTCACATAACCGCTGCTATTTCTGCGATATATACCATCTCTTTCCTGAAAAATCATGCTTGGGGCCTGCAATATTTATCGAAATTAACAATATTGGGTGTGCACCATTACGTGTCACGTATTTTCATATTAGAACTGTTCCTGCTGGTGTCCCCCAAGGATCTGTTCTTGGTCCTTTTCTCTTCTTGGTATATATAAATGACATTGCAGACAACTTGATATCACTCACGAGACTGTTTGCGGATGACACTTGTCTTAGCAATAGTGCCCCAACTACAACTGACATATCTAGTGTCGTTAATAAGGATCTGTGCACAGTAAACGATTGGGCACAAAAATGGCTAGTTAAATTTAACGCTGAGAAAACAAAATCTGTATTGTTCACTTTAGCTAGAGATGTCACCTATCCAGATATAGTTTTCTCAGGAACGTCTCTTAAATTTGATGACGAGCACAGACATCTTGGCCTCATTATTCAAAACAACTTATCCTGGGATAAACACATTTATTCAATATGTAGGAGAGCCTCCTCAAGACTGTCCCAAATAAGAAAGCTCAAATATTTAATGAATAGAAACACACTCGAATGAATGTATGTCTCGTTCATTCTGCCAATACTTGAATATGCTAGTCCCATTTGGGACGGTGCCAGTGCGTGTCACTTGAAACGTCTGGACGACCTACATTATGATGCTGCACGGATCGTATCAGGGTTAACCAGATCAGTTCCACATGAACAACTATTATTAGAAGTGGGTTGGCACTCGCTTCAACAACGTAGATATGTTAGGAAAATGTGTGTATGTCATCGCATAGTCCATGGTACGGCACCCGCGTATTTAACAGACCTTCTTCCATCGCTTGTTGGGGACCGTTCGCAATACAATCTGAGAAATACACCAGATTTCAGCCCCTACAGTATTCGGACTGAAGTCATGAAACGTTCTTTCTTTCCAACGCGTGTGTCGATATGGAACTCCTTGCCAACCCCAGTAAGAAACAATAAACTATTACGAGAATTCAAATCAGAAATCAGCCCTCCACTTTTCAAGCCACCCGGTTATTTTAATACAGGGAAGAGAAAGTTGAATATTATTCACAGTATGATCAGAAATCGCTGCCGTGACTTGAATTCGCATAAATTCAATAATTATATATCTGACTCACCTTACTGCTCATGCGGACCATTCATTGAAGACGAACATCATTTCTTTATGGTGTGTTGCTTCCACAACTTTGTCAGAGCTGAGCTTTACATTGTAATAGGGCGGTTTGGTATAAACACAGTTGATGAACTCCTGTTTGGCGTGCCGTCTCTAAGATATTCCGATAATGTAGCCATCTTCAGAGCTGCCCAAAAGTTTATCGGTGATTCGGGTCGTTTCAACAATTGAGCTTCTTGTCATAGCACGTGGTAACACATTGAGAGTTGAACGTTTTAGGTTATTGACACGGTACGTGGAGGGCGGATTGGTTCTGCTCCGCGGTATGGTGGATGACTCTCCCGGGGTATTAAAACTTTTAAATGAATGTTCAAGGGTTTTGGCGGTTTGTCTGCCCATGGACCAGCGGGTGTAACCCGCTGGTCCGTGAGCTGAGGGTTTGTCTGTAAGTGAATGTCGGGTGAGTGATCCGCCTATCGCGGTTCGGGGGATTGTTTGTGACCTGCCCATCCAATACTGTACATCGATCGATCAGTTGGGTTCTGTCTTTCTAGCTTTAACATGATAGTGGTGGCTTTCTGGTTACTTTTTCTTTTTCCTTTCCTCTCTCTACCTTTTTTTTCTCTCTCTCTCTTTCTTCTCTACTTTGTTCCTCAAAGTAATTATATATCATTTTTGTTTGCTCCGCCATTGTATCAGAATTACATTATTGTATTTGGAGAGGAGGGATAGCTAAGTGTGAAGCACTTGTCCTCCAATCTTCTTTGCTTAGTATGCAAATAAAATATATTTAAACTAAAACTCTATAAGTCCATCAATAAACTATGTAACTAATAATATATGTTTGTCCTTTAACTGGTTGTGTGCTGGAAGCCGCTATGATGGCTTTAACAAAAGTGAAGGTACAATACTGAAGTCTTCACATTCTTTGCTAAAGTTTCATATTCCATCCCATGCAAATACATGTACAGTTTTGTTCATACAGATTTGCTATTAAAAATTAATGGCGAGGCACTCTGATAATTTTGAAAGAAACAAATTTAATGAACTAATTCTGCTTTCCAAAAATAAGCTAGCACTCGCGCCAGTTAAGTGCAGGAAATGTGCATACTTTGATGAAAAAATATGGTTGGCAGGGCTGGTGGAACAAAGATTGGGGCAGTTTCCCTTGTCCTCAACCAAGGAGCAGTGAGTACCCATACAGGTTTCTGCATCAGACTAATGTCAAAGTGCCTGATTATGATGCCCTTGTTTAAAAAGTGAAGGACTGGTTTTTGATTGGAACCACACATAGTGCTATTGTGAAAAAACCAAAATGCAAAAAGAGGACTTTAAGAAGTACACTTTTTTCCGAGAAGTTGGCCCTGAAAACAGACCAAACATCACAAAGTTTAGTTAGGCTCAAATATTGTGATCCATATGAGTGGAAAGTCACTTTATGGATCACAATATGTAAGCCCAAATAGTTAAGTTAGTTATGTTCTGTCCATTATCAGATTAACCTTCCTCAAAAAAAAATCGTTGTTGGCCACAGAAATGTCATTCTCGAAACCTTTACCCCTGCCCTCCACTTTCTTCTGCAACCCTGATCATAAATTAGACTGTGTACAGTTCTGATAAGGCTGATGTCATTTGGCTCACTTTTGGCCAGTCCACTGAGCCCTATGACAACTCAATACTTCCACGTTTCCTAAACATCATGATTTATAAATATTATTCTCGTGTCTTTTCAAATTTTCGAGTTATCAAGGCCTATTTGGGAGGGCCAAATGGCATTTCGGAGGAGATGTGTTATCTTGACGTCAATGTGTCAAATACCGATCAAAACAACTTTGTTCTGAGAAGTTCACCTGTCAAGCAGGCTGCTGCAGCTGGACCTACACATTCGGGTGAACCTACACGCCCTGATATGCAGCGGACAGCTGCACCAGTTGCATCACAGACACAGACACAGAGCACATCCTAGGAGGATTCGTCCAGCACTCCTCTACATGAAGTAGCTACATGTACTGTCGCCACACCCACAGAACCCTCAGTGACTAAAGAAACCGTAAAATGGACCTACCATGAAACCTTAATATTGCTCCAGATTGTAAAGAACCATATTAAAACCTTGAAAAAAACTTTCAAAAATGTCTGGACATTAATTTCCAAGAATTTCAATGAAGAGTGTGGAACCTCTACCTTTGACAGTGACCAATGTAGAGAACGTTGGTACACCCTCAAAAAGGCTTACAAAAATTATCTGCGCAAATGTAAACAGACAGGCAACAAGCCCCCAGACATTTGCATGTGAAGAAGAAATGGCAGCTATTTTAGAGGGAGACCCATCCATTGATCCTGTTATTGCTCGTGGTTCCCAGATTTCTCCACCTTTAGTGAATGAACTAAATGGACTCAATGAGTCACGTGACAGTTCACCATCACTTGAGGATGATGCTTCATCGACAGCATCTTCCTCTGCTTAGATAACTACTAGTAACCCACCCAAAAAGAAAAAAAAAATATTTAGTGGAACAATTTAAGGAATTTATGCAAGAAAGAGATGAAACATTTCTAAATGCGCTTGATGAAATGAACAAAAGTACCAACCAGCTTCTTGCGAAGCTCACAGATAAAATTTAAACCTAACCTCCACAGCAAAAGAATTACATGTAGTTACATTCAAGAAACTGGCAAAATTTTACGGAAATTTGTTGCTTTTGGTTGAAAAGTGTATTGAGATTTGAATAGAGCACCCCCGTGAGGGCACCGGGAAGACAGCACATTAGAGCTTCTGTTCATGCAATTATTTTGTGAAATATTCTTGAAGAACAGCGATGTCATTGGAATTAGTCCAGTCAGGATGAATGATATCGTTTATGAAAAATTCAAAAATGCATTTGTTCGTTATTTTGTTCTTGTGACATTGGCGAGACACAGTCCCCTGGTGGAGTCAGTGGAAAGGTACAAAAAGAGCGTATGTTGTGGGGAAGGGGTGGGAGAGATGTTTGGGACTGGGGGGGGGGGGAGTGTGTACTATGTAGTAGGGGAGGATACCAAATTCAATAAGTACTGAGGAACAAAGTTGTAGATAAGAGACAATACAGCAAAGGCGTCGATTTTGCTGTATTGTCTCCTATCCACAACTTGTGTTCCTCACTAGGTGCTCGACAAGTTACAGAAAAATATTGGCACAGAGATCTTATCCAGACAGTAACTGTCCAAACTTAAAACAGAAGTAGAGTTTAGTTTAAACAATATTTTAATTCCTTAATTTGACAGAAAATTATGATACATTTCAAGATACATAAATGTGAAAGAGGAAAGAGGATTCAGCATATGTAAGCTGTCTCCTTGTAACAAATTACTCATACGAAGCAACACAACGAAGGAAGTTCAAACACAAACGATGAAAATGTGAAAATAAATTAACGTACACGGGTTGAACATAACAGAAAAGAGTAAGAGATATGATGAAATGAGAGAGTGTGAGGAAAGGAATGTAGAGTGAAGGTATAAAGAAGGAGAAGCCCAGGTTGTTTGGAATGGTTCCACATATAATGTAACAACTGTTCCCACGGGGAAAGCGTCTGATACTGGTAACGTTAATTAGTCTTGGTAGAAACACCGGTTGTAGCTTGGTCAACCGACCTGCACAGTATCCTGGTTGCACTGTCATCCTGCCATAGGACGAGACTCACTGATCTCTGGACCCGCGAGTTGTAAATAAACGAGAGGTATTCGGGTAACCAATTTGGACATTTATCATCATAGAGTTACTTGAGGTACTTGAAAAGACAAGAGGGACGGATCGTGATTGACCGAATTGGAGAGGGGCGTGGATGGGGTTTGAATGTATGATATGTACCACGGTTGTAAAAAACGAAGCAAACAAACAAAAAACTTGTGGGTCCCTACGGTAACTTGCTAGCGTGATAACCACCATTCAGGCAACGTCACATTAAAATCTACTGGTTGCCTCACTATATGCGTGGACGCATTTGAATATTGTCTCATTGACTTCGGGGGGATAAGAGGTACTTCCGTATAGAAGAGTATATGTGTCAATAGTGTAGGGTAGGGTTTCGAGCGTTTCAGTTCTGATGTCCGAGTACAACTGGCAGTTAAAGAAATAGTGATCAGTCGTTTCACGCTCTCCACACCCACAAAGGGCGAACTGGACAGATGATTATTATAGAGGTGATCATTTAAATTGCTACAACGTAGCCGTAATCTGCAGTGGTGTATTTGGGTTTTGCGTGACTTTAGGAAGTAAAAAATCTTGGGAGTGGGTAATTTGTCTCTGTTTAAGTACAACGTAAATTGGTAAAATGAACTATTCTCCCTGATCTCAGTGGGTATGCTATTCCATATCTTGGTTGTGGAGGGTATGAATCAATCTTGATGTGAGGTAGTACGACAATAAGGAATAAATAGATCACTGTTCCTACGAAGGGAATAGCCATGAGCAACCGAAGAGGATGGGGGAAATAATGTTGATAAATAACCAGGGACAAGGTGGTGGTACATTTTATAAAATTGTTTTAGTTTATGTTTTTCTCTTCGAGTTTTCAACTTTTCCCACCCCGTCTCGGCATATAATGAATCTTTATTGGCACTTTTATTTGCTCCGGTAACTATTCGGGCAGCCTCAACTTGAATTTTTTCCAACTCTGTTACTTCCCCTTCGGAACAGTTATCCCAAACAGTGTCCGCATATTCGAGCACGGGGCGTACAAAGGCAAAGTAGATTTTTTCCAGGGTTTTACGCTCGAGAGAAAATTTATATTTCCTGAGAAGGGATATTCTTTTCCAGGCTTTCGATGTTATATCAGCGATATGATCTCTCCACGAACCACGGTTGTTGAAGATTAGACCAAGATGTTTGTGACTGCTAACCTCTCGTATGGTAGTGCCTGACATACTCAGGGGAGGATGTATTGCTCCAGAAACTCTACGCGAAATTATCAGTGATTCAGTCTTAGTCGGGTTAAAATCTACTAACCATTGACTTGCCCAATTCTCAATCCCCCTTAAGTCATCTCCTTTCAGTTTTCCTGTTCTACCAGGGTCTTCAGCAAGGAGGTAAAGGGATATGTCATCCGCAAATAGACTAATGTTACAGAAGACGTTGTCAAGAATGTCATTTAAGTATATTAAAAAAGGAGGGTACCCAGTATTGATCCTTGGGGGACACCCACACAAACTTTTCTCCATTCGGAGGAGTGGGACCTGATAACTACACATTGTAGTCTATCCTCCAAATATGACTTGGACCACCGGAGCAATTGTCCTGCAATTCCTATCTTTCCAATTTGAATAGTAATCCCTTGTCATACCTTGTCAAACGCCTTACTGATATCACAGAAAACAAATCGTATTTCTTTCCCCTCATCAAGGGCACCACTGATCGTATTGTACATTTCACTCAAGTAGAGTTTCAGTCAATAGACCTCTGAGTTCATCCTGGAGGTCCATTGGCTAAAACTTTATCTATGATTGTTATGTTTCTAGAGTTAGTGGCTGGGTAGAAACATCAGAGTTCTGATGCTTTGTTTTTAGAAACTATGAATAACTGTTGGGTGGAAAATGTACCTCACAATGACTTAATGAGTGATGGAGCCTCCACGCACTGTACTTTTATATTAAAGAGGAACTTTATTGATTTTCTCTTTTGAAAATTTTAATGATTTTACTGATAGTATTTTGTTGTGAGTGTACCACCCATAATGTTTGTTCTTAAATGTCAACAAGCTGCTGCATTAACTGTTGCCTCATTCGCACGCCATTTAACTGATTATCTTGAACACTTTGCGACGCATTGTCATTCTCTACATCAATATCTATTGCAAAGTTCTAATCATCATTTGATGTGCAAATGGTATGTAAAACACATCCACTTAGAATAGTATTCACCATTATCTCCATGTCTGAGGCATCAAGTCTGAGTAAGCGTCGGAATCGGCATTTCATCAACTCAAATGCCCTTTCAATAACTTACCTCCCCTTACAAATATTTGTGTTGTAAAGTTTCTGTTGCTGAGTGAGATTTCCAAAATCCTTGAAGGGCGTCATTACCCATCTTAGTAAGGGAAACGCGGAATCGCCAATGATGAAATATCCATTCAGCACTATTTCATCCCCATGAACAAAGAGTTCTGTGTGTCTCAGAACACCAGCATCATGAGCACTTCCAGACCATCCAGTAAATGCATAAGTAAATTTCAAATCAGCATCACACACAGCAAGTTATAGTAGAGAGGTATATTTGTTCTGTTGAAATATGCCTCTTTGTGCTCTTAAAGTGCCTTTATTTCAATGTGTGTGCAATATGTTGCACCAATGATACACTGTAATTGAGAGATTTTTCTGAACGTCTTGGCATTGTTTTCAATTGCCCCCCCCCCCCCCCCCCCCCCCCTGGGACACCTTATAACATCATTCATAATCTCTGTACTTAATACCAAGCTAACAACTTTTATGGTGTCATGAAATGTGCTTTTGGAAACATCAAAACGTTCTGCCATAGATCGGAAACATTCCAGATTTTCTGAAAAGATTCGCATTTAAAAAACAATTATCTTCATATTTTTTTGTACAGTTTGCCAGCACTTGTTTGTAAACTTAACTTAAACAAGGGCTGGCATGTTGACAAAAACATCCAGCCCTATGTCAGCAGTACAGAAATTACCCCTGTACCTAATGCTAGTAGCAAACGATACTCGCAAAAAAGTTTCTTGTTTAACTAAAAAAAATTATTTTTTGCTTCCAAAACATATGGTATGACCCCTCATTGGAATGAGTGACGCGCTTGTTCCAAATAGGGGTCATAACAAGCAAGCAAAAAATGAAAATATAAAAAAAATGAATTGAATGGCGATATTCCTGTATAGAGCTGGCCGGTTTTGGCCATTATGTTAGGTAAAGGGTTAAGTAAACTGAGCATCTATTATATTATATCTTGTTCGACATAGCTCATGAAGCTCTGTCGGACAAGATATAATAGATTAAATGCCTATCTTGGATGTCCTGGGGCCAAATTGGTCGATAAATGAGGGGAATTTGGTGATTGTCACAATAATTTTTCAACACATTACAAGATTTTTTATACAATTAACAGGAGTTGACTCTGCGACCCATACGCAATTAACAGGTCAAATTTGTACTGAAGGTATGATAAATGGTTTTGTGTTTAAAAATTATATTCAGTTAACAGGGTTATTCGTTTAAGTGGTATAAAATTAAGTGGGGCTCTACCTTATATCCTGTTGGGAAACCTGAAAACCCATAATTCTACATCAGTTTTATGTTTTGAAGATGACAAATAGTCCTGAAGATATTCGATTCGATATCCATACCCCTATTCGATTCGATATTCGATTGGACCCCAAAAATCTTATTCGCCGGCCGTACATGTCTGTGTATCAACCTTGGTAGATTTGTTCTCCTCCATTATAAAATATAACCTGGCAGCCAATGTCCCTCAGTGAGTACTGAGTAGGCAATATAAGGACAAAGAATTGGTAGAAGTTGTCTTTATACTTTCAAATGTGTCTTATGTCGTGTCATGATATTGGCAAGATGCTAACTATTGATGATAAACAATAAATTTACCAAGGAAGTGGAGTAATGCTTCTTCACTCTAGTTAACATAGCTTTTTTTTCTTTTTTTTTTCCTTTTCTTGTTCGATGTTTTCTTCTTTTTCTCGTTTGCTTCTTTCTTTTCTAATTTTTCTCAAAATATTCCTGTTGTAGTTGATACATTCCTGCACATCTTTACCCGGGGGTCTGCCCTCCCACTCTTGCCTCGTGTATTCGGTCTGGGTCTTGAGACCTGGCTCTCGACCCCAATTGGTAGCTGTGTCTTGAAGACAGAAAAATGCCTTTTTTCGAGTCGACATTTGGTTCCGTGGGGTGGGCTGGGCCCGCGGGTATTGATGTGTACGTGTAACTACTGACTGACACCACCTGCTGAGTGAATTGATAAACGAAAGAGGGAGACGACTTACATAAGCTGTTAGCTTTCCGTCGAATCCCTCCCATATACAGCGATCTATCTTCGTTTAGCTTTGTTATTTTGTGTACTGTTGTACATTGTTTTGCTTGTTCTTCTTTGTACCTGTTGCGTACTGTATACAAATAACATAATTTCAAATAAATATTGTTTAAACTAAACATAGCTTATGAACCCTCATTGGAACGAGCTCAACGAGCTTGTTCCTATGAGGGTTGATAAGCAATGTTTTTGAGATAAAAAATGAAAATATAATAAAATTTGAATGGCAATATTGGAGAAAATCACTAGCCGGTTTTGGCTGTTACGTTGGGAGAAGGGTTAAGAAACATTACCCTCCTAAGGATGCTAGATCATTGCCTGACTGCTTGCTATTGCATTGTGAAGCTTGCAATTGTCCAGTATTGCAGTCAGCAATAATAAGGCAATAGTTATGAATATCTGTAAGGGCAAGCAAGTTATTGAAAGGGCATTTGGGTTGATGAAATGCCGATTCTGACGCTTACTCAAGTGTCATGAAGACCATATTCTTGCAATATGCTACTGGCTTTTGCCTCCTGGCTGACAAAACACCCACAGCAATATTTTCCCCGTAAATTAGTGAAAGTAACTGTATGCTTCGAAGCCCGATCAACAGTTCTTCACTACCTGTTGCACAAGTGTTTAGCAAAGTATTTGTTCCTGAATATTGCCCTATTTTGGCAACATCATGGCAATAATATGGCATTATAAGGCATTAATTGCTCCAACAGCATTCCACTTCATTACATGCTATACCGTATTGTGCATAAATTAATGGGGACTTATTCTCGATTTAACGTTTCTTAATTATCATTTCCACGATATGAATAGTGTGGTTTATCACTAATAAACGTGTAGGGTGGATCTTCACCCTTCATAAACATATTTGTTCTGAATATGAAGATGTTACTTTTAAATAAATTTTGTTATAATTCTTCTGATATCGTTTGAGTATTGTTTTGTACAGTGTATTTCATGCCTCTACTGTTATTATTGCTAACATTATTGTCAGTTCAGCTCCCTTCCTATGCATGCACTTTCTCGTCCTATTTTTCAGGGTGAACACATTTTAGTGCATACGGTACATGGAGGGTGGATGCTGACTAAAACACCACAGGAGGTGGAATTTTTACCGCCTTTTAATGGCCCGTGGGAACCTCAGGAACAGAGGCAGTGCTTGTTTACTATGGTAAACTAGTTCTGTTATACTGGTAAAATAGGACCCAGTCACCAATGCTTGGGGTGGAAGTTCTCTAAAATGGGCAGCATGGGGGTATAAGCGATTCACTACACTTGACTTTATCTCCATGTGTCACGATTAGCCATTGTGCATAAATATGTGACGTCAAACACCAATAAATAAATAAATAATCATTGGTGATGGGGGTGGGGGTGCACTTTATCTAGGCCTACGAGTCTTCAATCAATGAGGGCCGTGGAGTCACTTTTCAAATCTTTCAGCCCCACCCACTCCTTAAAACAATTGGCCCATTCGCCTATGAAGAGCAGATAAACAGTGGGAAGTCATGTATGGATGGTCCACGATCGATGGAAACTTCGTCATGGAATAGTGGTGTTCTTTGGGTTTTCTGCGAAGCGTGGGGAATAACTAGATCCTGTTTCACATCACCACGGTTCGTAAATTTAGCCTACAGTAACAAACTGATCACTTTTATTTACCAATGTACCACAGAAACATCAGAAGATCCCTCTCTGCACATCTCTGTGGCCCATCCCGCCGCGTATAAGCGGTACATGTTTGAAGTTTTTAAAAAGGACTTCAAAGGTTGTCCGAGACAAGCGAAAATGCATTCGAAAGTCATCCAACGTGTACTGTTGTTCTACGTTTTGTATGTATTTTTTTTTTATTTTGTGACAAATTTTCGTCTGCAAGCTGCTGCATACATTCTTTTTATGGGAGGGGGGAGAATCGGTCAGAAAGGCATTTCTGCGCAAGTGGTAACATGCACATGCGTTTGAAACACGTTGGGAACAAATATTCAGAAGTGAAGCGGCGATTATGCATTTTCTTTCCGCCATGTTGTTACCGATGGCTACCAATTTCCGTTCGGAGTCAAAATACACCATCGGTCACTGTCGGTATACGTTCGGGTACCTGTGGTAAATGCCGCTTGTTAGCAATGGTGGGACTCCGAACGCACCCATTATTTTATAGAAAGACGAGGGAAAATTAATGCTAACCATTAATTATGGCCCCTTTTAAGGTGCATTATTTCTTTATTCCAGTCATTTAATGGCCATTATTGGAAAAAAATATTTTAATGCCACTTAGGCAGAATGATTTAATGTCTATTATTTTTAAAATTTTAATGGACCAAAACATTTTATTTAAACAATTAATGACCATTAAATTCTCTTAAATTTTAATGAAATATTAATGATATTAATGGGGAAAATATTGATTTTAATGGTGGTTAAAGGGACCTAAATTAATGGTATGAATTTTAATGGATTGTTTTATTGAGTGAGCAACTTAAAAAATTTAGTGAGGAGCTATTTCAGCTTTGTGACGTTAGACGGATCATGAACACTAGTTAAAGAATGTGGCTTTCTGGTTCAAAGAATTATAGGCAGAATCCACCTCGGCAAAGGGTCACACAACACTCAAATGAGTAATCTATGATACAATATTACACTCCAGTCAAAATCGTTTCTTCTTATAAGGTTATCATTATTGTAGACTGTTTTGGAGCAGTTGCTTGTGACGTCTGAGGCCGTACGTTTCAGTGGTGATCCACGACTGTGGGTTTGGGAAGGGGGGGGGGGGGGGTGGGCGCAACATTTCAATAATGGGCCGTGGTGCGGAAGATCATCAGACACTCGAAGACTGGACCTGGGGCGAGAACGGGGTCCAGAGTAGAAAATTTCGAAAAGGGAATGTTCGTGTGGCCCATAGATGGCTTCTTTGCATATGGCCACTATTTTTGCCCACCAAAACATACCCGGTAGTTCTATCCAGGCACTCCGGTTTCCTCCACCCGTAAAACTGTCCAACACGAGGTAACCCTGGCTGTGGAAAGTATCGTTAAAATCCAGTAAATAATTTTTTGTTTGAACTCGTTCATATTTGAAAAAAGGAAAGCCAATATATAAATGTTCACGGAAAACCGTAGCTTTACCTGTATGCATGGAGTACGGTATTAACCGAGATAACATATGAACATCAACTAACAAAGGTAGTGGATGTCCATATATTGTCGCCGATAATACCATGACCTTCATTTTCGGTGCTAGTGTTCAAAAACTCGGTTACCAGGCCATTGCCCCGTCTTGATCAGCCCAGGCGTTTGGAATCAGTACAGTCCTCCGCCTTTGTGAATTGCGGCGGTATTCGTGCCTCTGTACGAACTTGGTTAATGATTTGCATGTCAGTTAATTAAATCTGTTATCACATTTTCCAGATATGACAGTCAGTAGGTTAGGACACTGAATAGCTGATAACACAGGACGTTATAAATTAGAAAAAAATACAATAGACGAAGTTCATTGTAAACATAGCTGGAAGGATAATTATTCAGGTAACACAGTATGTCCACATTGTTTTCGTGTAGTACAAAAAGGAAATTAACAATGTCAACAATGTAGTCAAAGAAGTGTGTTAAGTAACATGTTGTTATATCCATATACAAGTAATATACTCAATTTCCTTACAAACAAACCGTCAACTACCGAACGATGTGTTCATTGTTGTACGACCGTGGAATGTTTACATTATAATACTGGTTAATCATTCTCACTCAACCAAAATAGGATTGAAAATTAAAAGTAAACTTTGAATAACTAACTGCAATTACAGTGATATAAGAATGTATGAAGAAAACGTATTTCGGAGAGTAAATTAGAATGCTGGATTCAGAGAAATAAAAATAATATTCTCGCCTAAAGAAATAGGTTGTCAATTCAGTCGTCAGTTCTCAGGTATATATTCAGACAGTCAATTCGATCGATGGAATAGGACGCTCTGCATGTGGATGTTCACGGATTATATTGGAAAGTCCTTCATAGACATTGCGATAAAGGTACGTTGTAGGGATCAGCGAATCTTAAATTGCGGCTGGAATCGAATAAGGTAGAGCCTTTCCGGGAATGTTGTTGGGGAGGTACACTAAATGGCGATCGACGATCACTTTTTTTTAAAAAAAATGAGTATCAAATGGACCTCTGTGGTAGCATCTGGGAAAATATTATGTGAAATGTAGGATTTAAAATATGTGACTGTGGCTCAGTGGTTACAGAATTGAACTTCAAACCGAAAGGTCCACGGTTCGATGAATGCAGGATTAACTACGTTGTTTCCTTGGGCAAAGCACTGTGGCGCGGTGTACTAAGGCGTATTGCACGTCAATGCTACACTTTTCTTCAACCAAAGCTAACCCTGCTTGTGTGGAGTTTGTACGTTGGGGAGTCTGACAGTTGTTCGCCGTTGCGCGGTGGTTCTATCCGGTTACTTCGGCTTCCTCCGCCGTAAAACTGTACGACACGATGTGACCCTGGCTGTCGAGAGTGACGTTCAATTCCAATATATAAATAAATAAAATATAAGCATTATTACACTATTGTATGTGAATAATTACATACAAAATAGATTGATAAGGGTAATATTATGTTATTTTCCAGATATATATTATACCTATCTGTGTAATTATGTTTTGCTTTACTCAACCCCAAGTTGAAGAACCCTCTCAGTTTGGAACTTTGACTATTCTCATGTTTGACCAATATGATATCGTGTTTTGCTGATTACCTGTACATATTGGTATCTCCGGTACACCAGGGCAGACGGTGCAGCAAAACAGGCTTTAAATAAGCCTCTCGCTGACTTTACAATTCCCTTCAGTGACAAGTCTCAGCCAGGCACTTGTTCCCGTCTCCCAAGAAGGAAAGCTCAGGACAACAAATGCATGAAAACGATGTCTGTCTGTCTGTCTGTCTGTCTGTCTGTCTGTCTGTCTGTCTGTCTGTCTGTCTCTGCATTGGACTCAATGGCTGATTTGGTCATAATGATTATATTAGTTCCAACGGGGCCTTCCAGTCCTCCTAACTTCCTTCCAACATTCACGAATGTAACGCCCTAATCAGAACTATTTATAGTATATGATCCATCAATTGTTGCAACGAAATGAGTACACTCTTAAATCAGTTGGGTTAAAAATTAACACAAATCAACTGGATTGGGTGAATAGGAACCCAAAATGGGTTCATATTCACTCAATCCAGTTGATTTGGGTTAATTTTAACCCAACTGATGTAAGTAGTGTATTAAACCAACTGATTTTAGAGTGTATGAAAATTGAAAATTGTTGATGTTTTATTTTAGTCTTTGTATTGAAGATTCTCACAAGTTATTGAAAAATGGACTCACACACATTCTTGAAAATTCTTGAATAATCCCGAAACGATCCATGAAAGTGCTTTTAGCGAGATCTAGTCGCTGAACGGGGTAACCTGTCTTCGGCTGTCTTTGTACGTCAGTGTAATATGAACAGGCAGTGAATTATTGCCAATCTTCAGGCAGCCATAATTTAAAATGTCATTTCCTTTTTAAGAACGTACTCGACAGAAGTGTATAAATCAATTTTATTACCGCTTATCAGACCAACATCTTGTGATCTTCCCTCGACTTATCGTCGTGCAAAACTTCAAGTTTTCAATGGTGCATACTAAGTTGTACCGAGGATGCCTAATGTTTGTGCTGTTGGAGGCATCTGACTCCCATGGGACGGAGATAGTTACACGGAGCATTTAAACAAGACTGTAATACGCTAATGTGATACCCATTCATAAAAAGGGTGCTATCAATCTGAAAGAAAACTATAGGCACACAAGTCTGTAATGCGCGAATGTGATACCCATTCATACAAAGGGTTCTATCAATCTGAAGGAAAACTATAGACCGGTTTCACTGACTAGGAGTATTAGTAAAGTATTCGAACGAATTGTCTTTAGGCGTGTATTCAGCTTGCTAATACAGCACCGCTTACTTACTCCCCTACAATCAGGTTTCATCCCATGAGATAGCACAGTTTACCAGTTAATTGATATCTACCACAATATAAGATGTGCCCTTGATCAGAATAAAGAAATACTGCTTGTCTCCTGTGACATAAGTAAGGCTTTTGACCGTGTGTGACATGCAGGCTTAATATTTAAACTAAACACAATAGGTATAAGGGGCACACTGTTGAACTGGTTTAAAGACTACCTAACGAATCGGCACCAAACAGTTGTGATAAATGGTCAGAACTCAGACATTAAACATGTTGTTGCAGGTGCACCACAGGGATCTGTTCTTGGTCCTATTCTACTCAATATATATATAAACGACATTGTGAATAATATACAGTCGGACATAAGGCTATAAGCTGATGATACCTCATTATCTCTTGTAATAGAAAATCCCAATGTGGCAGCTGGTATCCTTAATTCGGATCATCAACTAATCAGTAGTTGAGCAGATGAATGGCAAGTGACTTTTAGCCAGGAGAAATCGGTTACGCTTACAATCTCTCGTAAAAACAACCCTGAGCCCAAACCACCCCTTTACCTGAACAACAAAGTCCTAAAAGAAGTGGAGAGTCACAAACATTTCGGATTGACAATCCACTGTAACGGAAGTTGGGACGCTCATATAAATGGTACCATAAATAAAGTAAGTCCTATGATCAATTGTTTCCGTAGTCTTAAGTATAGAATGGCTCGCCCGACGTTAGAAGCTATCTATAGCTATTATATATTACCCAATTTTGACTTCGAGAATGTTATTTGGGACAACAGTTCGGGAGAAAAAGCACAGGTATTAGAAAATATTCAGCTTGATGCACTGCGAACGATATGTGGTGCCCCACAAGGTACGAATCATGACGCTATATATACCGAGACAGGATTTATTACACTGCGAGAGAGGAGATCCCGACACAAGCTTGAGACTTTATATAAAATGAAAAACGGGTATGCGCCATTGTACTTGAGACATTTGGTACCCCAACAAATTTCTCAGGTCTCCGCATACAGCTCGAGAAATTCTCATTTGCTGTCAAAACCTTTTTGTAGAACTTTTGTTTCTTTCCTGCCGTCGTCTGTGAGGATCTGCTGGACGTCTCCACGCGTGTGATGGAAAATGTTGATTCGTTCAAACGTTTCCTGAGACGGGACGACCTGGCTGTTCCAGAATACAATAGAACCAGCAGTCGGGAGACTCAGATAATTCATTCACAGTTGCGATTGCGATGTAGTTACCTCAACGCTCACAAATTTAACGGATTTGTTTCTGACTTTCCGTCGTGCCATTGTGGATTTGGATACGAGGATGAGGAACATTATATATTTAATTGTAGGTTGTTTTCATCCCAAAGGCAGATCTTGGTGAACAAAATCGGTCTTGAGCAATTTACATTAAAAAACCTGGTATGGGGTAACCCTTCATTCTCCTCGAATGAGAACAAAGCTATGTTCGCAGCTTTACATGAAATCATAGTGGATACAAAACAATTTCAAGACACGTTCATTCCGCATGTTAGAAATTAACATGATGACCCCCGTTCAGAAATTAGCATGGGATGTCTGATTCCAAACTTAGTGTTATTCCTACATCCAAATAACCCAATCTGATACCTGGATTTATTACATCTTTTACATAGAAGATGATTTTGATTGTAATGTCCCTGTGTTATGAGAATGCATGATATCCTCTTTGCACAATGCACTTACACCTTGTTAGTCATTTGATGTATGGTGGAGGCGTTTATATAGGCCATACCTGTTCGCCAAAACCAATTTCAATTAAGTGAAATCAAATTATTGTTTAAAATTTTTTTTTTTTAAAATGTAGAAACGGAACATTCTGAGACAATGCAATGTGCGTTGTGTGAAAACTGTGCTCACACAGACCTTTTATCACGAGACTCGTTCTAGGGGACGTATAGCTACGAGTCGCACTTGCGTGCCGAGTAGCTATAGCTCCCCAAAAACGAATCGATCCGCGATAAGAGATATTATATAAGCACAGTGAGCACATAATACTTTTATGTACTATACATTCAACGAAGCCTGTAACCATAGACTTCTTAAAACAGTCGTTAACAAACAAAAAGTCACATTCAACTGATCAAAAAATGGGTCTCCGTTTTCAATTCTTTCAACCCAATGGCAAGTGAGTAAAGTTCAACAACATGAATGAAATTGTAGACGGTATGATACAAAATAAGTCCAAGTATGGTTTTTGTGTTGGGCTGCTTTGGTAATGATATTTCGAACCAAATTCAATTCAATTCATAAGGTCACCCAAGGGATAGGTGGGTGGCTTGTGAAAACAATCAGGGAATTAAATATTTGTAGTGAGCAAGAATCTCTTTAAATACATAACATCACTTCATTCATAAATTTTAGAAGCGTGCAAACCACAATGAGATTGACATCACTTTTTAAAATGTTTTCATTGACACTTTCAGTGATTGCGATTCGTCTTCATAATTTGTTTATTTCTTTTTTTTTTGTTTTGCTGTGGTGTTTTGCATGGTGGATTATTTTTGCACTGGTTTGTGCAGTTCCCTGCAACATGGAATGTATGTTATGGTCAACTGTAGACACAACGTTCGTTGCAGTTCCGTTCGTTATAAAATGGAATGACTTATGATTACCAATACCACCGAAATAGTCTTTCAGGCGAGCGTGCGTGCGTTCGTTTCTCGCGACGTCATGTGATGTGAACTGTCACTGCAGTAATGTTGCAAGGTCTTTTATTTCCTAATTTTTATCGCCACTGATATTGTTGTTCGCTAAATGGTAGATAATAAAAAAATATCCAAATACACTGTGTTCCTCAAAGGCATCATGCCTACAAAATACTATCATCTGTTACTGGGAAGGTTTTGGGATCTATTGGCATTTGAAGGAAAAAGAGTAAACAATGTCCACATGGGCATCGCTAGGGGACTTTGGGAAGTATCCCCCACCCCACCCCCCACCCCCCGATCCGCATGCTTTTTCTAGTCGCGATATTTTCGTCAGTATTGAAGTCAAAGATATCAATTTGCTCTTGATAGTAATCAGGTACTGTCTTAGAGTAAACACATGGTCATACATACACAAAACGACACGCGTGTGAATGGGTTCATCGATATGGCACAAGCCTCGAGTTTTATCCTTCCGCGATGGCACAAGTGCTATATCGATTAAACCATTCAACCGCATGTGTCGTTCTGTGTTTATTACACGCCTTCACGTCTATAAAAGCAATTATTAGAAGGACACTCGGCAATTCATTTGACATCTCGTCCCCGGAGTTCGTCAACCAAATTTGCGAGGGGAACCCGTCTTACTATTTTTAGCTGTCACTAGCGATTGTAATTGCGGTGCACGATTTGTAGAAAATTCCAGTGATATTCCGCTTCTGTTTAAAAATAGTCCGTCAACGATTTCCGTTCTGCACATGTGTGCGGACAGATTTTCATTTTCCACATGGTTTAGTGTTGCTGTAGATGGGGATATCATAGAACAGGCGTGTAATAAAATGGAGGTATACAGCTCTCAATCCTGGCTGTTGGGGGCCCAGCATGACCAATTTGGAGTTCCGGTACGCTACGTGTTAATTAAACAAGAAGTTGTTTTAGGACTTCTACAGTACGTGGAGGGGAATTATCACCAAATCACCCATGGTTTGTAGGTACCGCTCAAGGTACTACTCTAACATTTTGTACAGAAACACAAGAAGCACAAGCAAAGTTTCAATCAATGGACCTCCGGGTTTATAACACGAAGGTCCATACGCTGAAACTTTGCTGATGCTATATACGCTTTGTAACAAATTAGCACTTATTGCGTGAGAGAAATCACCACTCCACGGGTGATTTATTGATAATAAACTCTCCATGTACTGTACATATATATTTTATCTATTTGCTAATAAATTTGCAAGAAGTCTTGAGTTTTGTTTTCAACTATAACCCCAACCGATTAATATCCCACTCATCATCTATGCATGCCTTCGCTGAAGTTGGAATATTAGTCAGTCGGGGCTTGAGCCATCACAGACTGGACAAATCAGGATTACACCCCTCCAGTCGGTCATCTTCGCCCCTGTCTATCATCAGTGTGTACACTGACGCACTGTCCGTCCACAAGCCCACTTGTCTTTCTGGAAGTTCCAAAATCCCTCAGCAGACCACCACGTTCGTGGTCACTTTTAGAAATCAATATTAGAAACAGTGATTGGAATATCGTTAACTTATTAATTTGGATTAGAGGAACTTGTTTATTACTAATCGTTTACTGCTTTCAGGATCCAGATATTTAGGAAAATCACGTATTTCGCATAGGTGGCACAGACCCTTCAAATTTACCCAACGCATATCCAGTTGGTTGAAGATTAGAAGGCAATAAACAACGTGTTTTGTGTCTGCGGTCGTAGAAAATGATACTGGAAGACTATTGACATGATTATTGCATGATACACATTTGCAAAATACGTACTTGGCTCAGAAGGATAGACTTAGCAGTCAATAGGTGGAATCTGATATGAAAGACATAATACACTTTTTGAACACGTGTTGCACATTCCATGCCTGTTTGCTGTGGAGTTACAGACGGGCTCATGAATAATAATAGACATAACAAAGCTGAAGACCTGAAGATATAGACAGTGTTTTTGTCGAAAGAAGGTACATATTTCAGTGGTGTGGATCTTGCAGAGAGGAACGAACCATGTCCTCGTTCGATGCTGAACCAAAGATTCCCGTTCGAATGAACAAACGCACAATGTATAGAGTAATACGTGATTTGAGCGGAGACATGTTACCAATGATAGCAACTATTCCTAAAGCGGAAACAAGTTCCCGGATACGTCATCACACGTTCAAGACAAAGGTGAAGTTACGGCAGATAATGAACAGCTGGTATGACGGGCATATTATTACATTAAATAAAATTAATAGAGACCAGAGAAAAATGCAACAGACCATGCTTCGTTTACATTATGATAAACTAAAATTCAGAAAACTGGAAGAGGCAAAAAAGGAAGCAGAGATGAGGAAGCAGTTAGAGGACGAGATAAAACGTAAAATAATGAGGAAAGTATTTACAATATTAAAAGAAAATGTGAAGAAACAACGAAAAGACGACAGTATATTGGTTAAGAAGGAGGGTAGCGGCATCCAAGGCTATCCAGGCGCTGTCAGTACTCAAGATGGCAACAGCAACAACTGTTCGTCAAACCCCAATAAGAATAGTCGTTTCAACGAAAGTACAAAATGCAACAATAACAACAGTACAGAAATGTTGAACCACAACAAAATCAACAGTTCCAGCACCTACCTCAAAAACCACAGTAAAATAATCAAAATCTCTGAAGACAAAAGGAATAACTTGGCAGTCAATAGGAAAAAGAATGGAAGAAATTCAAATGATAAAAACAGCAGCAGAATTTCAATAAATAACAATGAAGAAATAATCAACAATGAAACGTGTAACAACCACGAAGGAAAGGTAAGCATTTCAATATATGGGCGAATCCGCCTCATTCCCCTCCCCCCCCCCCCTATTTTTAGAACTCTATTTTTCACACGCTCAGAGAATAAGGGATACGGTATTATCTGCAATAATACATGGACATCCACTACATCTGATAAGGGTGAAAAGCACGTAAAAGTATCAGTTCTAGATCTGTGAGCCAAGCGGTGTCACTTACTGTAAAATCGCAGAAGAAAAGTCTGACGTCTCATCCAGTTTGAATTAACACCAGTAGTACGGCTCGCACACTTAAGGTCAGATTTGCCGGACCCAGATCCCTAACCCCGGAAGTGACGTTATAGTCACGTTACCCAGTGACGCCATGTTGTCTTGTCATGGTAACCCGCGTAAGTGGCCATGTTGTGACGTCATTATCCTAGTAATACGTGGTCTCAGTACCCATGAGCAGTGCGTGTTGTTAGGGTGACACATGATTTCGACATCCAAAAGGAGCGCCAACAGGCAATTTCTAAACAACACATATATGGTTAGCCCACCTCTGTATTCAGCTTATGTTATGAATACTTTCTGATCATTTGTGAAATGAGACTTGAGAACGTAACTGAACGTGCGGTATTGGATTCTTGATTCATGCTTTAAAGTCTTAGACTTCAATAAAGTTTCAGTGCTATTTTATATTTCGTTTTCAGAGTATGGGGGTTCGGGACTAATGAGATTCTGAGAAAAGCAAGCGAAGCCAAGCATCACCTGGTGCGGTTTATTCTTTGCATCACTAAGTTCTGTCAGAAATTTCATTGTCTTTATTTCCACTCATAACTCTCATAACTTGGTCATTTTGTTTGAAAGTGGGTGTCATAAAGCATATTCTTCATATACAACTTGACCGCAAATTACTTATGGACGTGCGTAGACCATTTTATTATATGCTAGCCTGTGAATTATCGTAAATTATTTAAAAGATATTTCTCGATATCCATCGACTCGATGGATATCGAGGAATATTCCTCAGTAGCTTCCTAAATGACGTCACGCTACGCTGCATCACGTCGCCTTGAAGGAACGATCAGCTGATCTTTGTTATTGTTTTGAAACGTACTCATTTGGGGTCGATTTGGGCTGAATATTGTGCAATAAAATGTCTCATAGCATATAATAAAAAAGAAAATCTACTCTATTCTCTATTCAGTATCTAGAATTATCTCGTGAGTATGGACTTGAAAGTTTTATTTTCTACGAGCGCTTGTGCTGGTGAAAAATAATATTTTCAGGTCCACATGATGAATTGTTTTCAGTACCTTCATAAATGACGTTACACTTCGGCGCATGACGTCGCCTTAAACGTCGCCTTGAAGGAACGATCGGGAGCTTTTTGTTGTCTTGAAACTGTTTACAGTCGAATTTGAGCTGAATATTGCGCAGTAAAATGTCACGTAGCACATAATAAAAAGACAGTCTACGCTGTTTTAGTGAATATCGGGAATTATCTCATGAGTGTGGACCTGAAAGTTTTATTTTTCACGAGCGTTCCGCGAGTGAAAAATAATACCTTCAGATCCTCACGAAAACAACGTAGATATCATCTATTTATTCACAACGTGAAAAATAAATTCGACATTTCAGACAAAATCCACGATGGAGGGGGGGGGGGGGGGGGGGAGTCCCTCCTAGAACTACGTCATTTCTTTAGATTATTAACACTGACCATCAGAACAAAATGTAAGAAAAGGTAGAAGACAATGGCATTTCATTCTGATGTTTTATGATATTCTTGGTATCAGTTAGCATGTATTCACAAGAATTATTAATCAGTCGCAATGTTTCGACATTTGCTGTATAGGCACATTATAATTTCAAAGATAGTTTTTTGACGCTTGGGGTGTAGCCGCATTGTTAACAACAGAGCGCTGAAGGCAGTATGGACTACTAAGCGGTCTGAGAAGTAGGTAGGTTTTCATCCCATTTTTACATTAGTATTCTAAGGAGTCTTGTTCGTCTAGGAAAATATTTGGGGCATTCTAGAATGTAGTGTTCCAAGGTCTCCGTTACTCCGAAATTACACATTTGGCACACTCTTTACTCGCCTTTCCCATTTCTCCCCCTCATCTCCAGTGACTTCGATCTCATTTTGAACAATAAAGACCCCACTCCCCCCTCCCCCGCTCATACGATCCATCTAAGTACTACTCAAAAGCTACGGCATCTTTTTATACAACCCGTCTAGAGAGCTCTTGGACCTAATTCCAACTCGCCAGTTTCTATTGCAATCCATCAGGACCCTTCCCCTGATAAGGCTACTCCCGAGCACCAGTCCCTCTTCTAAATCTTCAGTCTCTATAGGACAATTCTCCAGGAGCTCCCTCGCTTTCCTTACCCACCCTGTCTCAATGTTAGTGTTCCATGCGTGGTTAAACGTCGTTTTACACCATCTGCTGCTTGGGAGGTTTACCAGATAATTTAGTTAGCATAATGTTCCCATATCAATTCTATCGTTAACCGGCATCCATCCGAGTTCCCCTTTGACCGCTCCCAACGCAGCTGCGTTACTTGATCCGATTATCCACCGAACCGCATCATTTTGTAGAATTTACTTCTGTTTGATTTATAGGGATCACATCCGTTCCATATATTATACTTGGTAATCCCACCCTCACCCAAATGTTTTTCCAAAGAACACTTTGTAAAAGCTATTAATTCCAAGTAGTTTTAAGTGATTGCGTATCATTTTCCCCTTTGTCTTAAGTTTATTTGTGTGGATTCTGCATATGCCTCTACCTGTAACACATACATTCACCCCCAAGTATTCATATTCTCCCGTTTTCCTCACTGTTATATCCTTGCATTCATCTGTTATAGGTGAAGTGAATTAACAGTTTACCCATTTAACCCTTTGAACTCTAATGGTATTTTCCATGCAAGTTCAATGGCATCAATTAGAAGAGTCCATATTCATTGTTTGGGGTAGACCAATCAATATTTTCAACGTGCAGCCTCGGAGCTGCACGTTGAAAATATTGATTGTCTACCCAACACATTTACGGAACAGCCATCCTAAATAATGACGTTATGACGTATCATGTTCCTGAACCTCGAGTTCAAAGGTTTAATCTGATTCTTATCTAAACATTTCTTTGTTACTTAATCTTTTTTTTATCTTTTTCTTTCATAATCCTTCTGGAAAATAAATTATTTGCTCCTAATTTATTTTGTGTGAATAAACAGTGCATAAATAATAATCATGAAATTATTTTGTAAACCTTCATAATAGCCTTTTATTTTTTATTACCCATATTCTTATTATTTGTGGAAATACTAAATTAAAATGTCATACTTTGAATGCAACAAGGCGTCATCTACAATACGTTAGCATTGCAGGTGGCGCCTTCTTGCACTCAAAGGACGACTCATGGATTAATTGATTTCATTTGGCACAAAAATATATTTCATTTGGCACCAATACTATCCTTTGACACCGAACAGAAATTCCACTTGGCACCAAGAAATTTAGGGCCAGCTTGAACACTGGTCGGAACAAGCAGGTGTACCACTCAAAAACGATAATTTGCGCGACGCTCCTGCTGAGGTTCCTGCGGAAGAATCGATTTGGTTTTAGTTTTCATTACTTTTAAATTTCGGTGTTTTCACAATCTTTCAGGTCAATAACCGTAACACCGAGAAGCCGCCAGGAGGTGCTTCAAGTTTTCAGGCAGATGAACATTCTTCAACGGTTTTAGTCGTAAAGAAGGGAGGCAACCACTCGTCAGCAACATTAATTGGTAAAACACAAAGGGTCGAATCGCATCAATCCAAACTACGAAAACACACAACATTGACAATTGTCGCCGGGAACAATGACGTTTTGGCCAGAAATTGCAATGAGAAGATTCCAACCATGGCTAAAATATCAGAGGAAACACAGAATACGGAACATTTATCCTCTGATAGTAAAACTTTTCCCTCCTCCAAAACAACAGACAATATAGCAAGCTCCATTGACGAATTGTGGAATAAACCCACTTGGGCGTCGAAGTTTCATTTTCAGAATGAGAATTCTGAAATTAGCACAAGGGAAGAATTTAATGCCGAAAAAGTTACAGGCGGAAAAATAAATGCGAAAATGAACACACAATCACTTCATGAAAACCTGAGAAGTCCGTCTTCGCTAATGGAGAAGGGTCAGATTGTGCAATTGGAGAACCAGCCTTTCTTACTAAATCAGTCGGTGGCAACAGTCAAACAGCTGCCACCATTAAGAATGCGACGCATTGGTCGAATTAGGTTGTCGACGGAATATCTACGCGGAATGATGAGTGAGCTGCATACAATTAAAGAAGATAGCGCTGGTGATGCCAATAATTATTCGAAACATGGGCATGATTCGCTAACAACTGTCAAGGGCGAGGTGCTGGACAAACACAAGGAATCGCAACCTACTCGTGAGTGTAAGAAACATGTGTCCGTAAATGACAAAACGAACTCTACGTTTTTAAAAGAAATTAAGGAAAAGTATGATCCGAAATGCGTGGAGAGGAAACGGTTGTTCGACCTCCGAAATGAAGAATTTATTGTTTACAAGCGTGACGATCGTGGAGACATTGTGGCTGCTTCGGGAAAACCAAAATTGAAGTCATTTCTGCTGCCCTTTGAACAAGAGAGGTATTCACAGAGACGAGCTGAGTATTTGGATAAATTAAAGAGAATCTCGGAGGACCAAGAACAAAGAGTAAAAGATTACATAGCAAAGCTTCCAGTTGATAAAGAGACAGGTAATCAACAAACCAGTGTAATTTAATTTTCTTAACTGGTAGAGTGCTAAATTATTTTTGGTCCTCAATTTTTGCGTGTGCATCTTTGCCTTGTTACACTTTATGGAAGTGCATAAATTGTAACAAGGCATATCATCCTAACAGATATAATAATATCACTTCAAAGATATATTAAGCACATCCACAGAATACGAAGCCTTTAGATTGTGGTACCGACACTAAAGAATAAAGCCCAGATATGGGCTTCCAGCTCTCTACCAGTTAATGATATCCGAGTTGGTTGCGTGTGATTGGTCGAGGTGAGTTTATCATAACTGGATGAATAATTCCCCTATCGTTTGAATGTTTCTGCTTTGTACCGGCTATTTGTCAAATGAAAAAAATATGAGTGTGATGACTGGTGTAATTAAACTGTAGTTACTGCAGGTGGGCTATTCGCATTCACGTGGGTTGTTCACTCAAGGTTTTTCTCTTCAGTATACGAGACTGCGTGGAGTAGACGGTGTTGTAAATAATAAAACTGTCGAGTACACAAAAGTTGATATGGCTGCAATGATATTAATGACGAAAACTTCTTCCTCGTAAGAGAACCTTATAATACAAGCAAACACTCTGAATTAAATTATAGCAATTCTTATATATACATTTTTAAAAAAATATCGGAAATGTTGCATAATATAAGAAGAAAATAATAGTGTATTTTTCACGGCTGGGGAAGTAAGACGTAAGCAATACAGGGGTGTAACCAAGATAAATGAAGTGGAGGTCATTTTTCTGCTGTCAGCGTGTATATAAAGTTGCCATTTTTCACGAAAAGTTAGTGGGAGGGGAGGGGGAGGGAGTATGAATCTTCTTCCAAGTGGATGAAGAGTTAAACGATTCTGGCACCCAGTGTAGTTTTATATTTCGTAACTGCGTCCGACACTTGCTTATTGCCGATAGGACTTGAAGAAAAAACAGCTAATCGTGAGCATGACCGGTACGATTTAAACTTGAGATACAATTTGCGGATCACCTTGCATTTGCACCACTAATCTCTGTAGAACTGGTTTGCTTGAACAACGTCGCAACTCAATCTGCCCCCCCCCCCCCCTCCCTACAACATCCAAGATGGCGTCAGGTCAACGCGATAACTCCTCCCAATCCATGACGTTTGATGGCGTGGAAGCTGTTACGCTGTGACAACTTTCACTTCAGCAAAGGTCATAGTGTTTACCTAACACGAACACTAGTAACAGTGTTTCAACGTTCAAATCTCGGGACTTGCTTTTTATCAATAGTAACTAACATATGTTGTAAATATTCATTTTGTATTACAACGACAAATGTGAACATCATCAACATATTTATTTCTCACTGACATCAAAGTATACTTTTTAACCGCGATCGGAAATTTCCTGGCGTCAGAAAACTGAACACCTTCGAGAATTTTGTTGTTGTTGAGCATTGTTTATTTATAGCAATAACCACCCCTCCCCTCCCCTCCCCCCCCCCCCCCCCCCAGATAAAGGCGGTTGGGACACTTTTTCGTGTGTGACCAATGAGCGTTCCAGAAATCCAGTTGTGGGGAGGTCAGCGATTTCCACTTCGCACGCATCAATGGGTTACTCGATTATACAAAAGTTATCAAGTGTTTTTACCAAATTCAGTTTGGACTGACTTTAACCGTTCCACAAAGGGAACTAAATACAACACGTGTTAATTTCTAAGACAGTGATTAACTGGGTAAAGACGTTCTTTTTCATGTAGCTTCCCTCGGGTCTGAGCTACTGGAACAAACTTAGTGACACTCGACGGGTGACGACCGGACGACTGGACTAGACAGAGTGATGTTTCACGAGGAACAATACCTGCAAACACTTCCGTTACATTTGCTGTTTATTGGCGTTTAATGACACTTTCAACGGCAAGAGTCACAATGCATTTGTCAGACTGTTTTATGTTCAGATCACTGGGACTTAAACCGTACCGTCGTGGACATAAATGGTCTTCCCCTGAGGATTATTGATTTTAGTTGTTCTCTGAGATCCAGCCATCTTATCGCACAGATCACTTATATTGGTATTACCATTTAGTCGGCAATATTTTATCCAGACGAAGTCGGTAAGGGGATATTGAAATGGTGTGCGTCTGTTCGAAGTTCGGTGTGAAGTACAAATGTATGAGTATGAAGTGTTGATGCGGAAAGGAAATTAATATTCCGCACTTTGTTTCCAGAGTTGTGACACTTTTTATCGCCAAATGCCTTCACAAATATTTATTCTTTAATTCCTATCCTACATTTCATGATTTTTTAACTCCTACATTTTTATGATGGTTGGTGTGAAATATGAGTATAAAGTGTAAATGTGCATGTGGAAGGGAACTTTTGATTTTTTGATATTTCCGCAGTTTTTCCTATAGTTATGGCCCTTTTTATTGTCTACACAGGGGGCGCGGTGACTCAGTGGGTAGAGATGTAGGCTGCAAGCCGATAGCTCCTCGGTTCGAATCCCATCTGCGACAACCGCGTTGTGTCCTTGGGCAAGACACTTCACCTCCATTGGCCGCGTGAGGGCACGGTGGCGTTGTGCACTAAGGCGTACTGAACGTCGATGGTGCACTTGTCTTCAACCAATGCTAACCCTGCTTGAGTGGAGTTAGTATGATGGGGAGCTGGCATTTGCTTGCCTTTGCTCAGTGGTTCTCTCCGGGTACTCCGGCTTCCCCCACCCGTAAAACTGTCGTGGTTATGGTTAGCCATTGTGCAAAAATACGTAACCTTAAACACCAATAAATAATTAAATAATTGTCTGTACAGAATTCTTTATCTGCTTTAATCCTTCAACACACATGGGTGTGAGTTTTCCAAAACGTGGTATGAATGATGATTACGAAGAAAATGGAGCTGAAATTTGATTATACAAATTTACAGTGTCAGTTCAGAAATGATCATTTTATGAATGAAAAAGTCAGAAAATCTAAAATCCGGCGGTGGTTATTGAAGACTTTAAACTAACGTCGTAGTGATTCATTGAGCTGTAGACTGATCAAATATTTGAATTTCTTAAGATGTGTCGAAATTGAAAGTGTGGTAACAGAATGAAAACAAAAATGGAAATTAGTGTCATTTTCAAAAAGCGGCGAAGATGATCTTGAGACACCACCTGCTCAAAGAGGGTGTTTTCTAGGGTTCTATCGCCACCTGCGTATCTCAAATATCGGGGTGAATCGAATCTCCACGCGAATGATACGGATGATTTCCAAACGAATCGAATCAGGAATGGAATGTTTCCGCTTTTCCATTTAGAGATGTTGCACCTTTTTACAGTGCAGTCGCCGTGGACTGGTCACTTTCCACGGGTGGCCACTATTTCTACGGACGCAGTAATATTAGAATCCAAACATTAATTATAAGAATAATCATCAAAAATTTAATTAATGAAGCACCGGTGCTTCATTAAGTAAAATTTAGCTGATAATGAATTTTATTACCTGATAAACGCATGCGTGGCCATCACTGCCCATTCGTGGATTACGACCAGTCCTCGGCGACTGTACTGCACAAACGTGGGAAAAAGGAAATATTGTCAGTCTTCATTGGAGTATTGTATTCAATAGCGTCTCGTCTATTTGGGCAAGTCAATCAAAAAAGGAAATATTTCAGAAACGGAATCAAAGCAAGTTCGAACCTTCTTGAACTCTCATTTCATTGTCAGGTCTCCTATGCAGGAGACCTGATGGCGGAAGATGAGTTGAAGAAGGTCACGTGCTAGGAGTATGAAAACACTTCGAAAAATTTCCGAATCGGATCCGATTCGAATCATCAGGATAATCTCTTATCGAATCGAATTTTCTTCACTGAGCCCAAGTGTTCTTAACCCTTTACCTAACATGAAAAGCAGACGACACTTGCAAATAAAATTCTTGAATAACTATTTTTTTTCATTTATTGACTCAAAAACATAGGTTATGACCCCTCATTGGAACGAGCTCGACGAGCTCGTTCCAAAGAGGGGTCATAATCTATGTTTTTGAGATAAAAAATAATGCAAATTAATTGGCGATTTTTGTGAATAGCGCTGGCCGGTTTTGGCCGTTACGTTGGTTAAAGGGTTAAACTCAACTTGGACAATTTTCAAACGATGGATTCTGAAAGGAGCAGGTGCTATTGATACCAACCGACAACAGAAAATACTGTTAGTGTAAATTAAAAATCTTGTGGGTACACGAGTTTTTACTTCCCTGTCTGGTTGTGAAATGCATCTCACTATCTTACCTTCAATAAAAGGTGTGTGTGCGGGGGGGGGGGGGGGGGTGGGAATGTTAAAATGTGCCCCACGTCATTGTTCTTCGCAAATGCGAGTGTTTATATCTCCTCCTTATCCGCCTTTATCTGGTTATGCTTTTAGACAATGGAGACGGGAGTTCAATTTCGCTCCTATGAATAATATTGTTCTGGGAGTGACATTTTATAACATGTTTCAGTTGTCTCTAATCACACCTTATTCGGCGGTTAGCGCCCTTTTCGGGATTTTCGTTTGACAGGTGTCAGTAAGCCTTTTGATATTACATGCAAAAAATACATTCACGTGAAGAAAATAACCCGCAGTTCACAAAATCGCATGTCTGCGATGACAATTTCTGCTACCCAGTAGAGAAAAGGCGGCACAGATCCGCAACCATTTCAACCTGGCATTTGTTTTATTACACGCCTGTTCTATGTAATCCCCATCTACAGCAGCGCAGCACTAAACCATGCGGAAAATGAAAATCTGTTCCGCATATATGTGCGGAACGGAAATCGTTGACAAGACAATTTTAAATAGAATCGAAATTTCACTGGAATGAATTTTCTACAAATCGTGCGCCGCAATCACAATTTGAATCGCAAGCGATAGCTAAAACATCACCCCGAGTTCCAATATGTTCTATGCGCCAGTAGGCACATAGAACACATTGGAACTCACGGGACGAAGTAGTAACACTTTTTCCCCTCGTAAATTTGATTAGCGATGAAATGTGTTCTTTTTGTTGATAGTTGTCAAATGAATTGCTGAGTTTCCTTCTAATGAATGTTTTTATAGACAGAAGGCGTGTACTAAGCTCAGAATGACACACACATGTGAATGGGTTATTCAATATGACACTTGTGCCATCGCGGAAGGATAAAACTCGAGGCCTGTGACCTCTCGTTTTATCCTTCCGCGCTGGCACTCGTGCCATATCGATTAACCCATTCACATGCGCCTGTCGTTCTGTGTATTTAATGCAGACTTCAAGCATTTATAAGAAGTTAAAAATGACTGTACCTTCAGTTTGGTACGGCACAATATTTTGAAAAAAGATATAGTTTTAACTATAATAACTGTTTTAAGACCATATACATTGGTGATGTTTGGTATAATTCGATGCCAAATTTACCAATCAGTATAATATGAAAATACCTATCACTAGCTGCCCCGGAAATCTGATGATCGCTATTTTTCAACTTGTATATAATACTAATGACTGGTGAATTCTGCATGGAATGATACCAAACTACGCCACTGTTGTGGTCTTAAACAGTTAAAACATATTTATCTACGAGAAAATGATTGCCATCTTGAAAGTTGCCTTCTAAAACTAACTAAAAAAATTGCTGTCCCGAATTGGAGGTACAGTCATTTTTATTTTCTTTTAAATGCCTTAAGGGGCTATATAAGTAAAGGAATTTTGTTCATTTTGAAATTCCCACCTCTGATATTCCTTAAATTCAAATTAAATATACACAAATTATACACCAAAATGAAGGTTGGGCGATAGAGAACACGAAAAATATATGAAATCAACTCATAGAGTTGACAGCAGACACCAATGGTTCCTGAAAATCTGCTACCGTATTAGTACCAGAACTGATAATAAAATAATATTTCTTGAGAACAACTTGTGACCAAATGTGCTTCACATATCCAAGAACAATGCTTGGGCATCAAAATCCTTCAAAACAGCGACAGAGCTACATGGGGTAAATTCTCAAAGTGTCTGCTTTGTTTACATATAATTTAACTTTCGATTTCCGGTGTAAGTCATCGGACGGGAAAAGCATCGAAAAACAACGCCGTCTGAAGTCAAATAATGAGAAAGATCGCCTTAATACAGCATACTATCATTATATATACTAATATAGACTGCAAAGTTGCCATATTCAGTGCAGGGTATCATGAATTACGATTTTGTTTTTTGTGGAAATTCGTGGTATCGAGTGATTTGCGCATGTCCGTTGAACATGGAATCCATCTTCAATAAAAAAATGCAGAAAGTGTTGTTCTTTTCCCAAATGCAGTCCTATCGCTGCATTCGAAAGTGTTTTGAATGCCTAGCTTTGTTCTTGGATATGTGAAGCACATTTAGTCACAAGTTGTTCTCGTTAAATATTATTTTGTTATCTGTTCTGGTACGAATACGGTAGCAGACTTCCAGGAACCAGTGGTGCCTGCTGTCAACTCTATGAGTTGATTACATATGTGTTTCGTGTTCTATGCATTTCAACCTTCATTTTGATGTATAATGTGTGTGTATTTAATTTGAATTGAAGGAATATGAGAGGTGCAAACTTCAAAATAAACAAAATGCCATTACTTATATAGCCCCTTAAGGGTCTTGAATAATGCATTCAAACAAGTGCCAGGTCAAAATGGTCGCAGATCTGTGTTGTGTTGTCTTCACTCTACTAATCTTAACCGCGAATCTTAAACAGCGTCAGGGGCACTGTTTTTAGTCACCTTGTTGTAACAGAAATGAAGCAGTGCATCAACGTGATCAGGAAATTTACATATAATACGTTCTATTTCACTAGCACAAAAAACAAGAAGAAAATGTCAAAGTTATTGAGTTCAGCGATTGTTTGGATGTTACGATGTTTATAAACAAAATTTCGTTTCTAAACCTCTTTATGTTTGGTCGTTAGAACAACGTTAACCATTAAAACATATGTTTCTATCGACATGTGATTGAGAAATCAACTAATGTTCCAATAAGACTAATATCCTCATCGTCTGATTGCATGAGACCTCGCGTAGTTTCTTCTATATTTACGGCTCCAGTAGCAGAAGTAGGTCAGCGTTTGAAGGCACCACGCGAAATAGTGTTGAAATGACGTTGCACGTTTTGTAATTATTTCATCAACGGGGTGACTTGCAGACCGCTTAATTTTTCTAGATTTTTCACACGTTCAGCACTCCATATTCCAAATTGAGTGTTGTTTAAATTACACAAATCCGTTTATTTATTTATTAATTAATTAATTTATTTATTTATTTATTGGTGCTTACAGGTGAATCGATTAAATCGTTTGAACACTACTGATCCTTTCATTGCAGAGTCTTCGGACAAAAGAAATGATCAAGAACAGCCCCAAGACGGAAGATATTCCAGAGCATCTTCATTCTCACCGGAGAACGTCGAAAGGAATGTGCGAAAATTGACCTCGAAAAGTCGGACCAAGAGTTTCGCAAAGCAAAATGTGTATGACTCTTTGAAGAATTGTGGATACTTGAGAAATGTTGTGAAACTGACGGATGAAGAAAAGATGTCAGCAAATATAAAATGCACCAGCTGGTCTCGTCCAGCAGAAAGGCAACAACGGACATATTCACCGTTCGCTTACAGTCTCACGTCCTAAATTACAGATGTTGGTGTCTTAAATTTTCATGGAACTGAACAACCCTGTAACATTTCAATCAAATTATTTTTTTTTACAAATTACAACGATTTTTCAGGTGAAATAAAGACAGTATATCGTCACTGCCCGTACTACAAATTCATAAGTATCTGTTTTACCCAGCGTTATACCCATGGGGTGGGGGGAGCTTGGTACATTTCAGGAAAGTGGGTGGAGACGTCCACTCACTTTCCTGGAAATTGTCAAACTTTTATGTATTCAATACCAGAGCCTGAACTTCCGAAACAGATTCATGTGTTCGCGCCCTAATATTTTTTGTTCATTTCGCTAAAGTTATATATCCAGTTTCTGGGTAGTTTGGCCTTAAAAAGTGACGAGGGTTCTCCAGCTGGCATGAGCAGTGATTTCTTTTTCTGGGGAGGACCACGAATCCACACCTATGATGGATACATACTCTCTTTACCAAAAACGAAGTGAAATGAAATTGCATGCAAATTAACTTCATGGGCAGAAGAAACAGATTTTTAACTGTATGTTCCACTTTAAAGGACACGCACCTTAGGCATAGATCACTACGCCATCCTACACCAGAAAAGCAGGGGCCAAGTGTTAAATTATAAGGAACTGTGTGACAAATAGATGGAAAGACACCAGAGTTCTTTCTCGTAGTGGACCATGTAACATCATCATTCTTTGGGTACAGGCAAAAAGCTATTACGTATTAACCCTTTCTATCACAATTACGGTGTGTATTCAACGTTAACCGATACAGTACAGACATTGAAAAGTTTGTTGGGTACAACACGCTTAGAATCCGACCTACGTGTAAGTGCGCCACGTTGGAACGTATGTGATTGGTGCTTATCCATCTGACTGACTTTATGGCGTGAATGAAATGATTCGACACAAACAATGTCAAGCAAGAATGTTAACAGCCACCTGAAGGTGATAATTTTCTTTAAAAATATCAGCTTTATTCACTCAGTTCAAGTTTAATCCTGGTATATTGGTATAAATAGATAGCAACCTCGGCGCTCGTGAAATACAGGAAAAACTCCAACCCGGATCGTGATTCCAATGAAATTGTTTTTTGTAACATCTGATTTTTTCTTCCAGATTTCGTTTTTAGTCGTATTAGGTAAAAGCAAAAATAAAACTATTTATTATACGCTAAACGATAGATTATCCAAAAATGCGGACAGATAGAAATCGTATCTCCCACTGTGAAGATATAGAAATTTTAACTTTCACGGTATCAAACAAAATGGAGCCTTTCAAAGCTTCACTTTAAGGTGAACACGAGTCAAATTATCACTGAAAATGATCAATTTATTCTAAAAACGTGTAATGAAAAGAAAATCTAGTGTTTCTGAGTGGATACCGATCATTTCCAGCGATAATTCAACATACTTTCACCTTGAATTGATGCATGAAACCCGCCAGCTGAATCAGATCGCAAGACGCTACCTGTTCCGAGTACCGGATCAAATCACATCCGCGTATCAATGCGCAATTTACTTTCATGCATCAATTCAAGGTTGAAACGAATGGAATTATCGTTTGGAATGATCAGATTCTAAAAAAGCATATAATAAAAAGAAAGAAAATCCAGTGTTTTTGAGTGGATACTGAAAATTATTTCACTCGTGACAGAGATAAGTTCTCTTCGCTCGTTCTAGCGAAAGATAAAACACTTGTCTCGGCCACTCATGAGATAATTTTCGGTATCCACTCAAAACACTAGATGTCCTCTATTTATTTAATGACACTTCTTGTCACTTATAGAATCTATGATTATATCATGACTGGTGCACAAGTGTGAAGCCAAGTTTCACCCATCGTTCATATCATGCTGCCCACCTCCGAGAACTTCCACCCGAGGCGTTTGTTACCGGGTACTATTTGACTAGTGAAACAAACGTTGTTCCCCAGAGTAGACAGACAGGCTGCCGCTTTCCAGGATTCCCACTTCGTAAAGATCTAAACAATAGCCGAAAACAACAGTGTGCACATTGTACTTATGACAGGGGCGCGACCACTGATCTCTATACAACTGGATTGCTGGAAAACGTTGCACCTCAGTATACACCCCCCCCCCCCCCTTCAGATGGCGTTAAGTTAATTAAAATGATAATGACGTTTGATGACATGACAGCTGTTATGCTGTAACTGAAGTCGCAGCGTAACAGCAGCTTTCACTTCACCAAAAGCCATGGTGTTTTCCTGGCACGAAAACTAGTAACAAGTGCAGTGGGTTGAAAAGAAGAAATATAGTTTAAACTTATGCGACTCGGTAATGGTGCGATTGAAATTCTTTTTCTGCTTTGTGATCTCAGTACAGAACGGTCGTCGTGGACTGGTCACTTTCAATGGAGAAGGTAATATTTCCACGGACTCAATAATATTAAATTCCAAACACTACTTACACGAATAAGCATCAAAAATGTTATCAATGAAGCACCGGGACAACGCGGTGCTTCATTAAATAAATTTTGCTGATGATGATTTGTATTACCTGGTAAATGCATGGGTGGATATCACTGCCCACTTTTGGATTTTGACCAGTCCACGGTGCCTGTGCTGTACTATATGACCTCTCATTGGAATGAACTCAACAATCTCATTTCTATCTGAGGTTGAAAGCCGTATTTTTGAAACTGAAATTGAAAGAGTAATAAAATTTGAAATTGATTTTTTTAAAAGTGCTAATAAGTTATGGGTGTTACATTTATAATGGGATAATAAGCATAAAAGACAGAGTCATAGTCCGAAAGGTTAGCTCTGTCTCCCACACTTTTTTATTATTGTCATAAACCACATATCTCGATACAACTGGATTGCTGGAATGTTAGCAAAAAATGTTGTGACTCAGTCGCTCTCCCCTCCCCCCCCCCCCCCCCCAAATATGACATCAGGTCAATCAATGCAATAACTGCTTCATTCAATGATATTTGATGATGTGAAAGCTTTTATAGTGTGACTGCAGTCACAGTGGAATAGCTTTCACTTCATCAAATATCATGTTTTTTACCTAGCACGAAAACTAGTAACACTGTTATCAACTTTCCAATGTAGGGAGGTGGTGTTTTATGAGAATGGATAAAGTGTTAGTAACCTGATGGTAGGAAGAAGGGGAGGGCAGACTGGAATGCCTGCCATTGTAATATATATCATTTATTTAAAAAAATCCCCGGTTATGATTCAGGAAGTTAGGGAATGCTGGCCAACCATTCTAATATATATATTTTTTTTCGCCGTGTGTATGATTCATCTAATGACTTTTGACTGTGAGGTAGCCGTTACCCGTGTCCTGTCCCTCTGGGGGTCCGTCATAAGCGGCTGGCAGCGGCGGTAGGGAGGGCAGGATGGCATACTTCCATCCCCTATGACCAAATATCTTACATCACTTTGTAGAAAAAATCTTGTAATACTGACGCGATGTCATATCGGTCACACACGACTTACACATTCCTTTTTTGTTAGAGGATAATATGCGACCAGAATGTGTTCCTTGCCAGTTCTCAGGGGGGGGGGGGGGGGGGGGGGGGCACATTCTTTTACATTGCACTGATTTTAATCATGTTAGAAGGCAGTACTTCACAGTCGGAAGCTAAGAGATCTGTTTTATCATACAAGCCCGTATAAAATTCTATCACGTCTGAACCATTTAATACATTTTAAAATTGTTTTTATACTTTTAAATTAGAAACTTCAAGTCTAAAAATGTTCAGATTGATTTGTAGGTATTCACATTCTTTGTATCACCACTATCGTCTTTGACATTTCTATTGTTATTCTTTCATATGATTATTATTCAACCGTTTTACCTCATAATTGACATTTATATTTTTAACCGTCTTCTCCCCACGATATAGCCTTAGCTGCTGATGTGGCGTTAAACACAAATAAATAAATAGGATGGCATACTGGCTATTATAATATACAATTCAAAGTTTGCTAAGCACCAAGTATATCCAACTACCTGTTTTACGTTTTAGTTGAAATTTTGTTATGCAAAATGTATGTATTTTTTATTTAATTATATCTTTAATGATTTAAGCACAGAAAGTAAGATTTTGTTTGCGTTTGACATTATTGTTTAGCTTTTGAATACGATAACCATGGAAAATGGATATTATTGGTAAAGGAGGAAATTTTTCAAATTTGTCAAGAAGTTGACGGAGCCAACTGATATGGGTTCAATATCGAGTATGAGACCCATTATTATTATTACAGCTTTACAACGCCTTTTCATACACCCAATCAGGTTCCAGAGGGTCCTTTGTGGGATGTTGTTCCATTCTTAGACCAGCATGGCACCAGGCTCCTAGACACTTCTTGGTTGGACTGGACGGACTGAAATTGCAAGCTGCAACTCATTCCAGATATGTTCGATTGGATTGAGGTCAGTGGATCTTGCTGGCCAGTCCATACGCTCAATCCCCTCCCTCTGTCGGTACTCCCGGACAGCATGGGCAACATGAGGACGGGCATTATCGTCCATCAGAATGAATCTATCACCCACTGCACGTGCATACAATCTGACGTGGGCATCTAGATCTCATCAATATACCGCTATGCACTCAATGTACCACGGCCAAGAACACAGAGCTCTGTACATCCATCCCAGCTGATGCCGCCCCAGACCATTATTGACCCTCCAGCATAGCGGCCATGCTCAGCGATGCTGACTGCATGGAATCGCTCTCCTGGTCTTCTCCGTACCCTAGAACGCCTATCTGTGTTATCTAGGCAGCACCTTGACTCATCTGTATAAAGGGCAGGTCGCCAATCTTCTCTGGTCCATCCAACGTGATCCATGGCCCATTTATATCGTGCCTGGTGGTGGTTCTGGGACAGCTGAATGCGAATACATGGTCTTCTCGATCGGGGACCATCATCGTGCAACCTAGCCCGGATAGTCTGCGTCGAAACATTTACCCCGGATGCATTCTGAAGGTCACTATGAAGCTGGGTTGCTGTGCAAAAGCTGTTCCTACGGGCCTGAATGATCAAAAACCGGTCTTCAGCTGCAGATGTTGCCCTGTCCCTGCCACCACCATGTCGTCTGTCTGGTGTGCCATACTGCTGAAATCTTACCCTGGCTCTGGTGATCACCGTTTGGTACACATCAATGGCTTCACCAACCTGTCGATGGGTAGCCCCTTGTTCCCCAATCCATACAGCATGCCACATTTCTGTTTCAGACAAATGTCTTCTTACATTTGCATTCGCCATATTCAGTCATTGAATCACAAGGGTTTGTGTTGAAATGAAGACTGAATACCCTACACATCTCCTGTACATTTCGACTGTACACGAAAACATCATGAAAATCAAGAGGTACATGCTTTCCATGACTGTCACGAAAAGTCTGCCTGTCAAGAGAGCTAATGTAAACACTGGGGACCATCTCAATACATTCCACAATCATATCCACCAAGAATATCGCAAATAAGTCACAAGAAAATTTCACAATGATGTGTCAAATATGTGGTGCTTAGCAAACTTTGAGTAGTATATATATCATTTTTAAAAAGAAAACTTGCCTCTTTGTATCTTTCATCTAATTCCTTTTAACTATGTTTTCCCCTTTTCCATCTCGTGACCGTCTGCACGCGAGTCCGGAATTACCTGCCACTTACAAACTGAACTTCATAATTATGCTGCAGTATTTAACCTTACAAATGGAAGATTCCATACCGAAAGAGGCTGCCTTTATGGTGTGACAAAAATACAGACCGCTCTTTCCTGTATGGACAATCCATAGTTTCTTCTTATATAAAGGGCCACAAGCGATAACCATTATATTTTGCTCATAAAAGATACACGGGTAAGCACCCAAGTAGATTTGACTTCACTCTGATTTTGTTAAAGAGACTGATCAAAGAGAAGAAAGCACAGCAAGTATGATTATTGCTTTTAGAGCCAGTAAAACATGTTTGCAAATTTTAGGGGCCAACACAACTCTATTCTGTTTAGCGAGGCATCCTCATTCATTTACAATAGGGTTAAAAGAAAACAATGTATTCAATGAAAGTCACACAAATTGCTTTGTTACATCGTGAGAACATTTTCAAAACATGAAAGTTAACCAAATGAAACAAACATTGAACTATGTATCTCAAATGAACAAGAGACAGTGAAGTTGTGTGTCTGATTAAACATAGCTTTCTCTGTTCAAATATTTCGGTAGAAATCAGTTCACCAGTGATGATCACACCAAAAATCCATTAAGACTATATTTACGTGCAAAATTCATGTTGATGTATAATTTCTCCACCATTTAGGTCATCAGAACATGAAAATATTCAATAGAAATCTGAAGAACATTTGTTATGTTGAATAATAATTTCCACCACCAGTGCAACCACTGAAATGATTCAAAACATATCAAGTTTCAAATTTCATGTGTAAATAACAGTTTCCATCATAATCCAAGTGTAGAATATTCATCGCCTGGAAAGACACATAGAAACACAACTCACCTAACACAAAGTTTACAAAGTTTTACAACTTAAAATTTACTAAGTCCGAGAAAAACATGAAAATTTTGACTGAAAAAAGAACATTTCCGTTAAATTTCTGCATACAGTAGGGTTAATACCTACAGTTGTTATTGAAATATGAAACAGTAATGAGAAGTTAAAGCAGCACAATCTGCACAAAAGCTGACTTTAACGCAAATTCTTACAACATCTAAACGCAAATTCTTACAAGTTTTGGCAGAAAATTTTAGGTAAAATTTGGAAAAAAGCCGTAGTAACAGGGTTAAATACTGTTTTGATAGTCCCCTACAACCTACATATGCAATATCAAAGGCCTGAGCCGACTGATCTTTTGAGAAATTAACCTTAACATTAAATCTTACAATATTGGACACGCCGGACGCCGACGCTGACGCCCGAGGTCATCATATAAGCTCACCACTTCTAATAGAAGTAGGTGAGCTAAAAATGTTGTCTTTGCAACAGTGTCTCCATGACTGCAACAAAATCATCTATGGGTACTGGAGGACTGAAATCAATTCAACTAAAAAGGTTTCCGCCGATATCAGTCTTTCGACGCTCCGTGTCTAAAACCATTAAACAGGAAGACAACATGATTGTTTTCCTAAAGTTTTAAAAAATCTCTCCATAATTATCCTCAGTGTCACGCCGAAAAATCAACTGATTTCCGATCCTCGAAAAATAATTGCCAATGGTAATCCTGGAGAAGATAAATCTAACCGCAGATATAACAATCCAAGAGATATCAACAAAATTAGTGGAACTTTGCCGCGTAACCATAAAACTACAGCCTTGATGAGCCTTCATTCATGACTATTCAGTTTACAAATATGTCTTAACAGTAATGTAATGTCATAAAAGATTCGATCAAATCAGTTCGCGATTGGAAAACTAGAGCTGAAACGGTTAAGGGGTTTTCTTGATCGATTAATCACGTGGATTAACCTTGGTTAACCGATTAATCACTTGTCCAAATCGGTGTCTGAATAATTGCCATACCGTTGACGATTTACAGCATGAACCCTTTACCCAGCGTAACAAACAACACCGACTAGGCCTATATACAAAAATCTCCATTCACATTTATTATGTTTTCAATTTTTGTCTAAAAAACATAGCTTATGGCCCCTCATTGAACGGTGAGCTCGTTCCAATGAGGGGTCATAAGCTATGTTTTTGAGACAAAAATTGAATTTTTTTAGTAATTCATGAATTTATTTTGCAAGTATTGTCTGTTACCCGCAATGGGTAAAGGGTTAAGAATGCCCATTTCCTGCCACTGATACAGTATGATGATCATGAAAGTAAATAAGTATGTCAGCAAGTAACTTACATGCTTTACTCTGTCTCATATAATTCATGTGAGTCAGTGTGACAATGTTTGCCTGTTTTGGAGCAAGTTTGTTCCTTTGTTCATCCATATAATACAGTAGTTGAAAAGTAACGGTTAATCGATCAATTAATTTTTTGGATCGATCAAGATATTGATCATTGATTAATCGGTTAACCGTTTCAGCTCTATGGAAAACAGTCCTTGTGTTATATTAAAGAAAATTAATGTTTTTTGTACATTCAGATTCAGTCGGATTGAATTTGAAACATGAGGGACAGTGAACCATTTAAGGGCTAGATTGGTTCCAGGCCATAACAACGCCCAACAAGACAGTCTAACGACATCCATATCCCCCGCCGTCTTTTATGTTATGATAGGAATAAACATATGAGGTGACCAAGGCAGATGAAAAGATGGATGAACAAACACTGAGATGGTGCATGGACTTCATTGGACAAGGTCAAATGCCTCATTTGGTTAATTGCAACTGAAGGAACCCTATGGATCGCAACTGAAGATATCTTCCAAAAACCTGCAATTTTGGTAAATTCAAAGTCGACAAGCGCTATAACTTTGGAAAAATTCTTTCTTTCTTTATTTCTTTATTGGTGTTCAAGGTCATATACTTCAGCACAATGGCTAATCATGACCACAACATGGAGATAAAGTCAAGGTCAGTCAATCATTTATATCCCATGTTGCCTATTTTAGAGGACTTGCACCCAAGCATCAGTGACTGCGTCCTATTTTACCATTATTAGTGACTGGGTCCTATTTTATCACAGTCAACAAGTACTGCTTCACTTCCGGGGGTTCCCGCGGGGGGTGGGGGTGGGGGGGATTATTCGAATAGAAACTTCGTTTCCATATGTACATGTACACATCATACTGATACTGCACGCCAAGTTTTGTAAAAATCCAAATGGAAATTTTGCTATTTCCAAGGGCCGTAACCACGCAACATTTGTCGCATCAGAAATTCGACCACATGCACATCTACACTTGATACTGATACTTCACACCAAGTTTCGTAAAAATCCACTGAAAACTGTAGGAGTTAAGTGGACAAAGTTTGTGATGAAAGGACGGACTGACAGACGGACTCAAACCATTTCAATATCCCCCAATTATGAAATTTAATGGTGGTTTGAGACCCGATGAAACTCATACATATATTCCAGACGACTGAATCTGAAACATGGGCGATGAACTTTTAAGGGCAAAAAAGTACAGCCCCCAAGGACTGGTCGTAATCCATGCGTTGGCATTGATGTCCTCGTCTGCGTTTACCTGGTAATAAAAATGGCCATCAGCAAAATTTTAATTTATGAAGGACCGGCTAGACCCGGTGCTTCATTAATTAAATATTTGATGATTATTCCTATAATTAGTATTTGCAAACTGATATTGCGTCCGGGGAAATACTGTCCACCCGTGGAAAGTGACCAGTCCATGGCGGCCGTACTGTAGAATGGTTCCAGGCCATAACGGCATCGAATTTCTAACAGTGATAGTGAGAGCTTGATGAAACTCATACATATACCGAGTCAAAAAAGAAAGTATAACAAACTTTGAGGAGCAATTTGTTTAGTATTATCGACTTTAATCCCAAACAAATTATTGTAAATTCATATTTCGAGTCTAGCTGTTTGAATTTGCATAATTTCATGTTCTTACTGTTGCCAGCGTCACGTCAGGACGTCGCAATTAAGACATGGGGTGAAATGAAAAGTTCAAACATGCAGTCAACAGCGTGTATGTCCACCGTTTGCCTCTTGGACAGCAAGACATCGACGGCGCATGCACCTGATAAGTCTCTGGATGTCACCCTGTGGTATTACGTTCTACGTTAGAACATTACATATATCGCCTAACGTCTGAAGATAATGAAGTCGAACCCGAAGGTCCAATTGATCCCAAAGATGCTCGATTGGCGACAAATCTGGCGAAAGTGTGGGGGGGGGAGGGGGAGGGGGAGGGTAGGGAAGTTCGATGCTCTGTTCCTCAAGAAAGTCACGACAGATACGCGCCACGTGACATCGGGCATTGTCTTGCTGGAATAACTGCAATCCGACGTTAGCGTTGAAGAACGGGACAACAACAGCGTTAAGAAATTCGTCCCCATATCGCTGTCCATTCAGATTACCATCGATGAAAATCAACGGCGTTCGATGGTGCAAGGAAATTCCTGCCCAAACCATTACACTACCCTCGCCAAAACGGTCGCATTCCCACACGCAAACATCAGAAAACCGTTCTCCTCGTCGGCGATACACTCTTGCCCTACCATCAGCGCACCGTAAATAAGATCGTGATTCATCAGTAAAAAGAACTGTGCTCCAGGAACGCTGCTGAGTCCAACGAACACGCTGACGTACCCATTCCATTCTGACGGTACGATGATGTTGGATAAGGATTAGTCCGTGGTATGGACGCCTACTGCAGATGCCGTATTCAGCGAGTCTCTTGGGGACAGTTTGTGCACTGATTCTGTTGTAAGTTCTTCCATGAGTAATTGGTGTTCTCGTGGCCGGAAGGAAGCGATCCCGCAAGTGAGACGTCCTGATGTGTCGGTTTTGTGCAGGGGTCGTAACAACTCTTGGTCGACCTGAACGCGGGCGGTCGGAAGTAGATCCAGTGGTTCTATACCTTCCAATGTGACGGAAAATAGTGGACACAGTGACTCCGAACTCAGAAGCATCTGGAGGTATCCCAGCCTCATGCATACCAATGGCACGCAACCTCTGATTTTCAATTAACCTTGACATTTTTTAAAATGTCCGAAGACAAAAACTAGCGTGTTTTCTCAATAACCTATGCTCTCCTGCACAACATAACACAAAGAAAATCGTCGATCACCCATTCAACTTGACGTTCTTGGGTAGCACGTGCTATTTTGAAATCCGTAGCAAAATTGTATACGGTTGGGTGGACAACAACATGTCATTAAACTCTTTGCACGACTTCTTGTCCACAAACATGCAACATTAAAACTATTATATTTCATCCTTTATGCTATTTATTCACATTTGTTTATATTATACTTTCTTTTTTGACTCGGTATATATCATTAATATTATTTATTGGTTTTTAAAGTCGGCACTTTAAGGCTATAAAATTACCGAAACGCTCAAGTATGTTATCAAGTTTTGCCTATCGTCCATACTTTTGCAGCCAACATTAGGGGACTCTCATCCCATACATTTGTTACAGATTACAATACCAGTAGAACAGAATTTGTTTCCACAGTTATCACGGACCGCCCTATTTCTCGTGATTCCCACAGGGAATGCAAAATAATGTCCGTGGACACGTTTATGTAAAGTGGTGAAGATGTCAAAATAATAAGAAATGGATTGGTTTCAAAACGGCCAGTCCAGATGAATACAAATGACATATTCTATTCTCTCATGCTGCACATTTTGTTTGCTGCCTGGGTTGCAAGCAAAACTGGCTTATTTCTTGCACGCCAGGCTGAGGCACGTCGCGATGATATTGTGACCTCATTGCCCGTCGACAATAGTTCCTCTTTCCTTTCAGGCACATAACTACTCGCGTAGCAACATCGTACTATGTTTATAAAAACCCACCTTCGTGTGACCATAATTATTAATTGTAGCCATAACAGCGTCTGAGTTGGGACAGAGACATGACATGTGACCTTAAACATAAGTACTGAAGGATGGCCTTCAACTTGAGGATACACAAGCAGTATTCACAACACGCCATTGGACTATCCTTAACATTTGCAATAAGTTTGATAATTACGTCACTCACTGAAGTTGAAATGACCTGTAGCGATCGTTAGCCTTCTTAAGGCAACCATGATTTAGGGCCTTATTAGATTCCCGTGAAATTTGGAACACATATAGTCCTTTCTTTCTAGTTCTCACATAAGACAGATATTTTATTTTATATTTTTATTCAATACAGTGCACAATTAGCCCTTTTGAGGGATCTTATGATTTTCAACTATTTTTATTGAGCGTGTCTTTTGGAAATTCTGTAATTGTATTCTCCTATAAAAGACATATCTCAAAATTTAAATCAGACCTGGGAGATTCCGAACTTTTAGGGCCGAAATTGGCATTGACGTCATAGGTCGGAAACGTCCAAAATTTTGAAATTCGGCTGAACTCGCCGAAATTCTATAATTTTATAGAGCTTGAGAGATAAAAAGGTGGGTGTTTTGGATTTCTTCATTAAACATCATTTTTAACGTTTTTACATAAATTTTGCCCTTTTTGCACCAAAAAAACTCCCAGTTGCCTGCCTAAAACCATGACCGCATTACTTACAACCACCAAATGTCGCATCCCCTTTGGTTAGCACGTCCTATTTCAACACTAAAGGAGAACTTGTTCACCACAGTAATCAAGCACAGCTTCAATTCCCAAAGTTCTCAAGGAACTGTATTACAAGTGACATTGCTGGTTCCCAAAATCAGGATAAAAAAATGATCAACACAACACAATTATTTGAAAAGAGCTATATTCTCTGAAGAAAAGCATATACAATACAAAAATAATACAAAACTAAACAACTGTAACAACGCTTTATTAGGCCCAACAAAGTAGATCGTCTGTTTCTCAGACCATTTTTGCAAAATTGCATGTGGGCGGGCATTTTTTTAATTTTATTTTTTATTTTTGAATTATTTCTTTACCATCAAAACTTCACGTTCTTGGTTTGCTTTGTGTTTAGGCCACATAATCTACCGAATAGCATGGTGGTGGTGTATTTCGTCCCTTGAGGGCAAGAAGACTGTGCAATGCTAAGGACTGCAAAGCCCTGTTGCACCCAAATGACATATTTATCAATTTTTGAAATATCAAACATAAACTATTTAATTTTTATTTTTTTAAAGTTTGCATTGGTTATAAAGAAGACATGTGGCAGCCAAAAGGACCATGCAGGATGGCCCGAGAAACATATTTTTAACTTGTTTAGGCCTAAGAACGCTTTATTAGTAAATTCACATGGAATGACACGTTGAGAATTTTCATACAAACTTACAAAAACAAAATGTCAGTCTGCAGCGAGGGGCGTAGCAAAGGTGACCAATTGGAGGTGGGGTAAACCTAATCTGGCCCATCTGTGATTGGTAAAGAACAGACTAATTCAGCATCGAGGCATAGCTTCGTTAAAGGCATGTCTTGGTGCAGAATTTGTAATATTAATCGAGACAATATTTCAAAACTCAGTTCTTGGAAAATTATTTCTGTATAAAAATACGTGTGGTGGTCGTGAGGCGTCAGCTTCCCAAAGTCTTGCTTTTAACATGTATCACAGCCGAGTATCGTACTCCAAAATTGGTCATGCAGCGCTCTCGGACAACCCAAATCAAGTGCCACAGATCTTCATTTGTATGACCATTTTTTTAAAGCTTATTTGTTTTACAAGGATTATCGAACATGTTATGCAACTTATAATTAAAGCCTCTCCTTGGACCGATGGCACAGGTGAGTGGGATGACCTCAGTAGCAACAACTTCATTGCCTCGCTCTTCTCGACTACTATGAAAGGATCTTTAGCCTCCACAGTATCTCTCTCCACACAGAGAACAGCCATTTTAGGTTTCCCAACCCGATAGGACTGTGCACTGTGACAACATTAACCCCACAATTGATGCTGACAAAGAGTGTCCAAATACCTCGAGGACTTTCCCTGACCCAGGATCGATCCGGTGACCTCTGGCATGAGAGACCAGCACACTTACCCACCCGGTCAATACAACTGTATGACTGACAAGAGACCAAGTATCAAATCTAGCCTGTAAGAAAGTACATAGCAAGACAACAATTTAGACTAAAATACTGGACTTTTTTCTTTTTTTTTTGTTTTTTTGTTTTGGTGGGTGGGTGGGTGGATGGGTGGAGGTGAGGATGGTGCCACACTCTACACAGCCAAGACTTTAATAATTACATTCGAAGCAGAGAGAATTTGATAATTGTCTCAAAGGCTTTCTCACAATTTCACAGAGCAGCAGCACATTTCTGAGGCTACGGAGTTGACACAAGGAAATTCAATTGTTCATCAAAAGTTAGCTGGTTGGGTCCTACATTATTTTTGGCCATCAAACTTTTTTCACGTGTCGCTACCTTGTTACAGTTTATGGGAGAGTGCCCACAGGCACTCTCCCATAAACTATAACAAATCAAATCCACTCAGACTAAATATATGAAGCCTTCAAGTAATGGTACCTGCACTTCCGAATAAAGCCCAAATATGGGCCTCGAGCACACTACCAGTTAACTGACATATTTGTGAAGAACTCGACCCTTTCCAATAAATTACTTATTGTTTATTCGGCTTAAGGTAACATTCAGCATCTATGACTATATCAAGAAGTAATACAAGTCAAGTTTATCAAATCGTTTTTCATATATACCGATTTTAGAGTACTCACAGCAAAGGCATTGGTTACTGGGCCCCATTATACAGTAGTGGCAGTATTCACTAGTTTTTGATTCATCAATTTTCAGAATTTCTTACCGTTACTCATTACCCTTTGGAACCAATTGCTGACTGTTTGATAGATTACAGTACGATGATTGTTCTCACAAGGAATGCAATGTTTTTTTTTAAAAACAAAACAAAAAATACACAAAATATTAATTGGCCATTGCAGTTTTTTTCAAGTCATCATTAGTAATACATCACCTCACAACACAATAAAACAAAATAAAGGGAGAAAAAAACATAAAAAGCATAAAAATGTGGAATGGGTTTATAATACAATATGAATTTCACCTTTGCGAGACACATTATGGTGCATGGAGAATGGATTATGACTAAAAAAACCCATGGAGTGGAATTTCCACCACTAGTATCTACACAACTAGTTTGCTGGAACACTCATTGGTGAAATTGAGAAAAATGTCTTCACAGCCGCCACCTTAGATTGGGGGCATATTGTTATAAATAAATCTCAACAACACACAATTTCTTGAAAGGTTTTCAATTTGCCGGACGCCTCTCAATTGCCGATCTCTCTTTAAAGAGAGGTACATTGATGTCTGTGAAAAATGAATATGTTGATGACGTGCACATTTTCCATGTCAATATACATTGAACATTTACAACCATATTTTAGTTATTATTGATTCATACAGTGTTACAAGTCTTCGTGCTAGGTAAAAAACATATTTGATGAAGTTAAGGCTGTTACACTGCGCATTGGTTGACCTGATGCCATGTTGGGGGATGATCGCAACTAAAAAGGGATGTCCTTATCTAGACATTATACTGAGTCACCCTACCAAGTTACAATGAGATCCCTTCATAAATACGACCTGTAGTCTGAGCTAAAGTTTTTTGGGTTTTGGGTTATGGCAGCCATCGTGGTTGAATGGTCGTGATCGAAAGGGGACATTCTCTCTGGGCATTATTTGGAGTCATCCTACCAAGTTACAATGAAATCCCTTCATAAATATGACCTGTAGACTGTGCTAAAGGTTTTCGGGCTTCAGGATCCTGTAGCCATCAAGGTTGACCAATCATGACCAATAGGGGACGTTCTCATCTAGACATTATATGAAGTCAACCTACCAAGTTACAATGAAATCCTCCATAAATACGATCTATATAGACTGTGCTAAAGGTTTTCAGGTTTTAGGTTCGGGCAGTCATCACGGTTGACAGATCGCGACCAAATGGGGAAGTTCTTATCTAGACATCATACGGAATCATCCTACCAAGTTACAATGAAATCCTCCCATAGTAAATATGACCTGCAGACTGTGCTAAAAGTTTTTGGGCTTCGGGCTTGGGCAGCCATCACGTTTGACAGATCATGACCAAAATTGGATGTTCACATCTAGATATTATTATACAGAGGCATCCTACCAAGTTACAATGAAATCCCTTCATAAATACGACCTGTAGACTGTGCTAAAGGTTTTGGGCTCGGGCAGCCATCATGGGTAACTGATCACGACCAAAAGGGAATGTTCTCATCTAGACATTATCTGGAGTCGTCCTACCAAGTTCCAACAATATCCCTTCATAAATATGACATGTAGACTGTGCTAAAGGTTTTCCGGCTTCAGGCCCCTGTAGCTGTCACTGTTGACAAATCGCGACCAAAAGGGGACGTTCTCATCTAGACATTATATGAAGTCAAACTACCAAGTTGCAATGAAATCCCTCCATTAATACGACCTGTAGACTGTGCTAAAGGTTTTCGGCCCAGGCAGTCATTACGGTTGACAGATCGCGAACAAATGGGGAAGTTCTCATCTTGACATCAAACAGAGTCATTCTACAAAGTTGCAATGAAATACCTCCATACTAAATATGACCTGAAGACTGTGCTAGAAGTTTTGGGGTTTCGGGCTTAGGCAGCCATCACGGTTGACAGATCATGCCCAAAAGGGGACGTTCTCATCTCGATATTATACAGAGGCATCCTACCAAGTTACAATGAAATCCCTTCATAAATACGACCTTGTAGACTGTGCTAAGGTTTTCAGGTTTTGGGCTCGAGACCAAAAGGGGACATTCTCATCTAGACATGACACCAAACTTGCATATGAAATTTCGTGACGATCGGACAAGAACTACGGGGTGTAGCCTGTGCTAAAGGAAAATGTGAACAGACTCACAGTCTAACAGACTTCTGCATGTGTGATGGCAATAGCTTATCTTGACTTTGTCAGGTTAAGCTACAAATTGACAAAACCTGTTTCTTGTGAAGATCCTTTCCCCATTGTTCTCTATCAGCATACCAAAGATCATTTAAATCAAACATCCACTGACTGAGATATGAAGGTCCAAAGTTGTTACAGACAGACAGACAGACAGACGAACAAATGGATGAACAGATGAATGGATGAACGAACGGATGGACCCCATTTCTATATCCCCTGCAAACTTTGTTTTGGGTGGGCGATAAAAAAGTATTGGGGACACAGCTAACCTTTCAGACTATGACTCTGTCTTTTATGCTTATTAACCCACTATAAATGTAATACCTATAACCTACCAGCACTCTTAAAAAAAACAATTTAAAATTTTATTACACTTTCAATTTCAGTTTCAAAAATATGGTTGCAACCCTGATAGGAATGAGGTTGATTTCATTCCAATGAGGGGTCATACAGTACTGAGAACACAAAAGCAGCTAAAGAATTTTAATCAGACAATTACCGAGTCACAAAAAGTTTAAACTATATTTCTGCTTTTCAACCCACAGCACTGTAGAATCTCCCATAAACGCAACAAATGAAATCTGAGATGCAATTTTTGTTTGTTTTTCATGATGAGAGCGTCATTTTGCAATATTTTATTTAACTAACTGGTGTTTAAGTTTGTCACATTCCAACTTTGATCTGATTAAGAAAAATACCACTGTTGTGATCGCTGTTCTGTATGTGTTCAAGGAAAATAAAGGAACAGTTTTAGTATTCACAAGATTTCTTTGCAGATGTCCTCCTGATATTCATGTTGAGTAAAGGGTAAAACATAATCTGGGTGTTGTTCCTGGGATGAACAACAACTGCATGGTTCTTTTTTATGATCATCAACCTACATGTACTGCATATCATATTTCAAAAACAAAAAAACGACCAAAAACATTGGAGTTGTGGAGTGAAAACTTGGTTCACTTGTCTCAATTTCAGTTTGGTAAATTAAATTTTCTCTGAGAGTTTTCTAGAAAACAATGTCACGAGCTGCTACTGTCCAGAGGATAAAAAAAAAAAATGTGCGTGAACTTCTCTTACCATTATCCAACTATACATTTCCACTCATATGAAACCTAAACCTATGTTAAAATTTTGAATATTTTATTTCTACATTATTTTTGTTGGATTACATGTACACACTCCTATATAATGCTAAAAACAAAAAGTTTTGATTATTATTGTGAAAATGAACCTCCTCATTGGACGTTTCACCACCTTGCAGTGTCTTCCAATATTATTACAAAATCAGGAGTCTCGAATCTTTTTACACTTTACTGATTGAGGTTGCCTCAGGTAGGTAAGTTAAATCTGAAGACTATAAATAAAGATGTAAAACAGTAATATTTTAAAAATTAAATGAGTTTATTTGTATTATTATGCTTTATTTGTTGTGTTTTATTGGGGTTTAATGACACTTCCAACAGCCAGAGTCACCTCGTGTCAGAGTTTTATGGGTGGAGGAAGCTGGAGTACCCACAGTGAATCAAGTAGTGGCCCGCAATTGTCAGACTCCTCCAACATACTAACTCAGCATCAACATGCAGTTCGCCTTAATACACAGTGCCACTGCACCCCCACGTGAGCAATCAAGATTAAGTGCCCTGCCCAATGACACATATTAGTATGCACTTTTTATATTTTCTACATGTACATGAGAAAGAAAAGTAGAAAGCCTTTCAAATCTATATTCACTATATCCCAGAAAAATAAAAATGAAACCCTCCCTCGCTGATGTGAAAAAAAAAATGCCTGAGAATCAATTAATTTATTTTGTGTGGCCTGAACATGAGATTTTTGTGTGGTGTACTTATATTCTGTGCACTAAATAAAAGAATAAACTTCACTTCTCCATTTCTCAGCAACCATACTGAAATTAGAAAAACAGACTGAAAATTTCGACCAGATCCCGACTCTCAGGATCTGATCAAAATTTTACAGTTTTACTGTTTGTGCATAAACTGATCAAACTATCTTACAGGATGAGAACTGGACTAGTAGCTCTTATTGACTCTTGTCACTTAAGTCAATCTAGTGAAGGGGAAAATGCACAGTTTTCTCATCATCACATTTTTTTACCTTATTGCCTCATCCAGCACTAATGGAGAAAATGTGACAATGAGAACACAATATAAATTAGATGAACTTTATTCATTTGTTACCCTAATTTATGTTATTTACTGACTTAACCCTTTACCCAACGCAGACGATATTAAAATTTATTATTTTAAATAACATTTTTTTTAAATTTTCAAAAAATTTCAACAAAACCATATCATGTAACCCCTCGTTGGAACGAGCTCGATGAGCTCGTTCCAACGAGGGGTCACATGATATGGTTTTGTTGAAATTTTAAAAAAAATATTTTTTCAACTGCTGAATTTGCATATTACGCGGGCGGATGCAGGCGATTCGTTGGGTAAAGGGTTAACAGACTGATCCCCCGGAACACCAAAGAATGATCAAAGGGAAGTTAGGCTCAACCCTGTTTTGTGGTGAGTGGTATCGTGCAAACTATAGCTGATTTTTTCCAAGTTAAGGAGTCTGAAGTGCTATTTAATATATATTCTTAACACATAGAAATACTGAACCAAAAATGACGTTTTTTGCGGAAAATTAATCAAAACTGAATCTGAAAAATCAAAATCTCCCAACTCGAATGAACAATTTTCTCCCCACAAAAAACAATGCAGAATCTCATCTGTCGATAAAATAAATGTAAGAACATTAAATCTCAGAGAATCCGGAATCTCAAAGAACACTTAATCTTGGGGAACACTGAATCTCAGAGAACAGTAAATTTCAGAGTACACTGAATCTGTGGGAACACTGAATCTGAGAGAACACTGAATCTGAGAGAACAATGAATCTGAGAGAACACTGAGTCTCAGAGAACACTGACTCTCACAGAACACTGAATCACAGAGAACACTGAATCTCAGAGAACACTGAATCTCTGAGAGCACAGAATCTTAGGGAACACTGAATCTCAGGGAACACTGAATCTCAGAGAACATTGAATGACGGAAATAGATATTTAAATTTGACTCCATATACAGAATGAAGAGAGTGGATTACGACATATATTCTCCACTCGAAAAGTATTTATGATTGTTCATAACAGTACAAGAAACGGGTGCGACCTGGTGATCCATGTGATGGAAGTATGAAAGTGCTTCTTGTGTTTTGTCCTTAGAAATTGTAAATAATTAATAAGTGCAAAATCTATTTCACAGCGATTTTGTAGTAATCCACCCTCCACATACTGTAGTCTCAATATTCTTTTTCTGTTTGATCGGTTCAGTTTGTGATTTCAGTACCGACCTCACTAATAGTGCATTACAGTTTGCATTGCACAGCGCAAACGGTCTTGTGCATTTCAGACTACTTCATTCCTCTGTAGTAAGAAGCATTTTAACTAACAAGAATTTTCTGCACTAATTGTGATAGATCTTCTAGTTTCAACTGTGGATAACATGAAATCTAAAAAGATCTTAAAATGAGATGATCAAGTGGAGAAATGTTTAGCAGGATTTGATAATCAGATACAAATATGTATCTGAATACTGAGTGGAGAAATGGATGTGAGCATTTTATAATCAGATACAAATACAGAAGTCAACGAGAATGAACAAAAAAAATTGTGTACACTCCTGCACAAAAAATATACTCACATTTACTCAAATAAACAAATTATAAAAAATATACAAAACATATTCATTGTCAAGAATGCTCAGAAATATAGATTTGTGATAAATAAAGGTTCTTATAAAATACAATGATATCTGAATCATACCATTTAAAAATACTAAGATTTTTCTACAAAATACAGAGGAACCTTTTCAACTGAATAGCCATTTTGCCAGCGAAAATGAGTAAATTCAAAGGAGCAATCATTGTAATTCATTTTTTTACAAGCACAGATACCAAGGGACACAATATTATCGGCAATAGCACATGGACATCCTTTGGTGGTGGATTTTCATGTGTTACTGCTGATAACACCATACTCTTATGCTTTAAATTGTAGACCTACCTCCTATGTGGGTTAGGGCTGCAACGATACGCCTCACTCACGATACGGTATCGCAATTTTTTTTCATGATACAATTTTTTCACGATACGCTACATGCAGTACATTGAGAGTGAATTATCAGTAATAAAAGGCCCACAAACTGCACAGAGTCCAACTTTCATTTGACCAGTAACATCTAATTTCTTTTTTAGTGCTTGAGAAGGACAAATGAGTTTCAGCCAATGGACCTCTGGGAGTCCGGGTTCAACTCGGAGGTGAGTGGTCTGTTGCCTCAATCTATGCTTATAATTTACACAGAGTTGATATTTTACTGAAATACAATTGAACAAGTGGAATTATAAGTTGGAAAAGGACTTGTTGGACCTGAAAATGCAACTTCTCACATCATGCCGATCTGGAAGTGTATCGTTTTGTATCATGATTCACATGAAACGATACAATATGCGTATCGTGATCAAATGCATTGAAATTGTGGTGAATCGTTACAGCCCTAATGTGGGTGAGCAAAAGCCAACAATTTCCCTGCTCACATTTCATATTCAGTCAAACCAAAATAATATTTTGTTAATATATATGTTTTATTACAAATTATTGGAGAGTGCCTGTGGGCACTCTCTGATAATTTGTAATACAACAAATTTTGAATAACAAATTGAGACCAACAAAAATAATCTAGCCCTCAACCAGCTAATATCCATAATTAAAACTTTTCATTTTTTGATTCCATTGTTGGGTCATAAGCTGTGTTTTGGAGGAAAAATTGTCAAAAAGAGCAAAATTTAAATGACAATTTTTGTGAATAGCATCAGAAGGATATGACCATATCACAAGGTGAAGGTTGAAAAGAAAAGAATATTTTACAAGTGTCTCTTGAGACTGAAAAATGCCAATAGGATCACCGATCCAATGTTCAGTTGTGACTGCACAAAAGTGGGTTTAATCAGTATCAACTTATCATCCGGAAACCAATTGTTTACAATTTACTATGTGAAAGGTCACTGTGACCTTGACTTTTGACCTAGTGATTCCAAAATAAATAGGGCTCTTTCTTGCACCAATGCTAATCCACCTATGAAGTTTCATGAATGTGGGTGGAACCATTGTCAAATTATCATCTGGAAACCAATTGTTTACAATTTATTATATTCAAGGTCACTGTGACCTTGACCTTTGACCTAGCATGTCCAAAATAAATAGGGCTCTTCCACTCACCTAGGCCAGCCAACCTATGAAGTTTCATGAATGTGGGTCAAACAATTATCAAGTTATCATCCGGAAACCAATTGTTTATGATTTACTATGTTGAAGGTCACTGTGACTTTGACCTTTAATCTAGCAAGTCCAAAATAAATAGGGTTCTTCCTCTCACTGATGCCAACCTACTTATGAAGTTTCATGAATGTGGGTCAAACCATTATTAAGGTATCATCAGGAAACCAATTATTTTGATTTACTATGTTCAGGGTCACTGTGACCTTGACCTTTGACCTAGTGAGTCCAAAATACACGGGGTTCTTCCACTCATGAAGGCCAACCTACCGATGAAGTTTCATGAATGTGGGTTGAACCATTATCAAGTCATCATCCGGAAACTAATTGTTTATGCCCGCCCGCCATTCACCAAACTATAAGTCGAGTTTGACTTCATCACAACTCGACTAAAAATGGCTTCTAGATTCTGAAACACAGTGGTGGGAGGAGACATGAAGTTAGAGATCTGCAAAGATTTGAGATTCAATTTGATTATGAATCTTAAGTTGGAATTCAGTTCGATTCAAAATCAGCTGTCCAATTCATTTTCCTTCGATTCTTTTCACTGGAATTTTGCTTGGTATCCATCATCTTAGTCATCTCACAAAACATATAGTTCAGATGGAAATTGTGCAAAAATAATGTTGAAAATAAAGACCAAGTGTAACTTCCACTGTATTAACATAAAAAGCTACCATCCATGCTTTTTATGTTAATACCACCATCCATGTTAATTCCAGTTTCACCCGTCACTACCACTGCTGAAAGAAAACTTAAAGTTCTCAGGCAATATCGATGGTGAGCTCACAGTTGCTAGCAGTGAGTTCATAGTTGCTAGCGGCTAGCCCCGTGTGGTGCCCAGTACAGAATTCTCACATTTTTTGAACGAAAACCCTTACTTGGTAATATTGCAACTGCATCATCAAGGCATGACTTTGGCGAAGGCATGCCTTGATGATGCAGTTGGAATATTTTATCAGTCGGGACATAAAGACGCATGTATTCGATTCAAGGTTCGATTCGATTTCAAATAATAGACTCAATTCGATTAGAGATTCGTACATCCAGACAAGCATTCTCATACTGTATTTCTCATTTTACTTGTATCCTACTTGTTCGGAATCTTGTGTCAAAGATTTGCTACTTCCAAATGTTCCAATTTATTTCTTTACTTTATTTCCTGAACAGGGTTTAACAACACATTTCACAGCCAGGCTCACCTCATGTCGGACAGTTTTTTCGGGTGGATGAAGCAGGATTCTGATTCATTTATTAAATATTTTCCAGAATGAAATGCTTCAGTCAATCATTGTATTTCTTTGAGCATATTATTTAAGTTTCTCTATTGCACACATACTTCTGTTAACAACATAAATGTGGAATGCTATAAATATGTATGTCTTAATCAATTAATTCAAAACAATTAAAATATACTTAAAAATGTCAATGGTGATATATTTTAGTGAAAAATACAAAATTATTCAAAGTATTAACCCTTTCCCCCAACAATTGGTAATTTCACGCAGTGCTCCTCATTTAAATATACAAAAATTCAGCATGCCTTTAGACTTATCAAATTACAGTACCACTGTACAGTACAGCTGCCATGGACTGGTCACTTTTCTCCGATGGACAATATATCTACAGACGCAATAATATTAGATTCTAAACACCAATTATATGAATAATCATCAAATATTTAATTAATAAAGCACCGGGTAAAACCCAGTGCTTTATTAATTAAAATTTTGCTGGTGATGATTTTTATTACCTGCTAAACATATCCATGGACATCCCTTCCCTTGCGTGGATTACAATCAGTCCACGGCATCTGCACTATATCTAACTGCAGCACTACTGTATGAAGACGACTAGCCATACAGATGGGAGAGAAATATAAGGGCTCTTGGAAGCTTCAAAATTTGATTTGAAATTGTCCTTATGATTCTCGCAAACCTACCAAGTGTCTCCTCTTGAACTCTTCTTCTGTCACCACTTCTACTGTACAGGAGACCCAATGACAGAAGAAGAGTTCAGGGGGCACCTTCTTGTGAATCTACTTTGATTCCCTTTTGGGAATATTCCACTTTTTTGATTGATTTGCCCAAACTTATTCATTTTATTTTATTGGGGTTTAATCCTTTGATACTTTTTTACGTCTTATGACATATGAAATCAAACAGAGCATTGATACCTTTGTACGTCTTATGATGTATGAAATCAAACAGCACCTTGATACTTTGAGGTCATTTGTTTTGTTATAATTTTTAGATTTTTTAAAGTTTTAACCTCAGTTCCTATTTTCTCCCGAATAGTGCTTAGTGACAACTGTTGAACCAAATGTTATCACAGCTTAAAATACTAATATAATCCTGCTGTCAAGACATCTCAACTGGTTAACCTTTTCCCAACCTAATGGCCAAAACCGGCCAGCGCTATTTATAAAATTCTCCATTTTTATTGCCTTTTCATTTTTTGTCACAAAAACATAGCTTATGACCCCTCACTGGAATGAGCTCAATGAGCTCATTCCAATGAGGGGTCATAAGTTATGTTTCTGACACAAAAAATAAATAAAAAGAGTGCTTCAAGAATTTTATTCGCAAGTGTCGCCTGCTTTTCATGTTATAAAGGGTTAAATGCAAGAAACCACTATCAGGGCTTTCAAAAAATAAGGATACCAGAGCAAAAGCCGAAACTTCCCTTGCTTATATTTCATATTCAGTCAAACACAAATAATATTTTGTTTATATCAATTTGTTTTATTACAAATTATTGGTGAGTGCCTGTGGGCACTCTCCAATAATTTGTAATAAAACAAGTTTTGAATAACAAATTCAGACCACCAAAAATAATCTAGCCCTCACCCATATAATCACTAATGTAAAAAATATCTTGTTATTTACAAGTACTTTCTGATGTTTGACGTCGCATTTTCAAAAACGTTAAAGAAACTGAATTCCCAATGACATCTGAACGTCAGAATAATTAAAGTCTCAAAGGGTTAGTGACACTTTTGACAGCCATGGTCACATCGTGTTGCACAGTTTTACAAGTGGAGGAACCACAGAGTGACTGCCAGACTCCCCAATGTACTAACTCCGCACCTAACTCTGCACAAGCAGGATTAGAATTGGTTGAAGACAAATGCATCATTGACGTCCACTAGCCTTGGCAACATGCCCCCCACATGGGCACTTGGGATGAAGAGCCTTGCCCAAGGACACAATGCAGTAACCTATAGCTGTCACAATTTTTTAATTCAGGAATCAATTAATCGTTGCAAATAATCGATAATAATCGATTAATCGTATCTACATGACCCCCCTCTCCTTCTCTTTGATGTCGTTAAAAATGAAGTTCAAGTCAGTTGACCCGCCTCAAGTAAACAACGAAGACAATCCTCTTTTAGGTAAAGTTCGCAACTGCCAACTGGTCTTGATTATTACACCGGTCTCAAAGTTCAGAACATCAAATCTTTGAATGTACATAAAAGACAAATGCTTCTAAGGGCTTCTTGAGGTTTAACCTCGACGTTCTTGGGCTTTTACCTTCAGAAAGAACCGTTTTTTCATCAATTTTTTTTTAAATTATTAAACGTCTAAAATGGAGTAAAATTTACCGATTCTTCGACAACGAAAAATACTAATTGATTTCGGTGTGACCGATCGACAATCAATTAATCCTGACAGCCCTACAGTAACTGGTGGGGATCGAACCATGGGCCTTTCAGTTTGACGTCCAAGCCATAACCACTGAGACACCATGCTCTCAATTTGCCCAAACAGATGAGATACTGTTGAATACAATACATGAAACAAGCTATTAATTCAATGTAGAATGTTTTCATTTTTGGAATTCACGTTAAATACAAAAATTTCCCCAATCCAAGAATTTCCATTAGTTCCTTGAATCCTACACACATGTGTAGCTAACTAACCCTCTGCATTTTTACAGCCTCAGTCAGTGTAGATTTTCATTTAGTGTGTGATATGGCAGTTACCAATTTTTTATAACCAGAAAGTGTGACTGATCCTGTGCAACGATTAGCCACACAGTGATCCCCTCTTGAGACAATGAAATATTTTATTTCGGTTCACATCATTATATACCTTTTTGTGAAACTGTATAAACACTTCTAAGGATGTATTTTTTATTGCGAAGATCAAACCAGTTAAATACTTTGAAGACCTAATCCTTATAATAATTAATGTAATGTTTTCAGGAAACTGTATGAACTCTGCTAATTCTATTTATTTATTTATTTTTGATAACGATACTGACCTGTGAAAGAATACATGTACAAGTTTGAGGTATATTGTATTATTTATTTATTGGTGTTTAAGGTCACATATTTCAGCACAATGGAAATCGTGGCCACAACATGGATATAAAGTCAAGTCCAGCCAAATGTTTATACCTATGTTGCCCATTTTAGAGTATGTCCACCCCAAAAACTGGTGCCTGCGTCCTATATTACCAGTGCCTGCGTCCTATATTACAACAGAAAACAAACAGTGCTTCACTTCCCAGGGAGCTCTACTGATTCAAAGAAAAGAAAAAATATACAAGCTTGTGTTGGGTAAAGGTTTAATATGTAATCATTATATTCCAAATGGCTCTAATTAGTAAATATACGTGTATAAAGAATCCTTAAATAAAGTAGTAAAGTAAAAATTTACAGTGAAAAACATTTGCTTGGATGTAAACTTACTAATTCTGATTATCTTCAAAAGTACAGTGGAAAGCTTGTTAACCCCTTGCACGCTGGTAGTGAAAAAGAATTTTCTCCCATCACTCTACTTTTCTCTCATTTAACTATGAATTTAACCAATTACATCTTGTTTGACAAAGCTACTGAGCTCTGTCAAACAAGTTATATTTGGTTAAATAAGTGCATAATGGGAAATATTTGCTGATGAAAACTTGACCATTTTGACATCAGAGTAAAAAAGGGTTAATTGAAAAGCCACTTTGAAAGTGAAAATTCACAAGAGTATGCAAATGACATAAAATTGGGCATTTTACTATATTCTGGTGATAAACTCAGAATTAAGTCTATTATATCTGGTTTCACACAGCTTGTGGAGATATAATGAAGTACCCCTTTACCTAACAAATTGGAAGTATCCACCCATGAAATTTGCATATTGAGAAGTTGATAAAACTTTTTTCAGAATATTTCAAGAAAACCATGTATTTATTTATTGGTGTTTAAGGTCACATTCTTATGCACAATGGCTAATCGTGACTGTAAGAAAACCATGTCATGTGACCACTCATTGGAAAGAGCTTGTTAAGCTCGTTCCAATGATGGGTCACATGAAATGGTTTTCTTGAAATGTTTTTATTTTTAAATAATTAAAATAACAAATTTGCCCAGATATTGTATGTGATGGGTAAGGGGTTAAATGTTTTTGTTTGATGAACTGGACTTTTTATTATTATTGTAATAACAGGTGTTACTAAGCCTATCAATTTTAAACCATGGGGCTGTTTTGATTTGAGATTCAGCTCGACCCAAGAATTGAGATTTGCAGGGCCCAACTTGAAATACACAAATTTAATCGATTTTATCTTAATGAGTCCAACAAAATACAACAGAACAAAAGATTGCATAAGAGGTGCAGGCATACCCATACTGGATCCAAGCCGAGCATGGTTCCTTGTCTAAACAGTAAATATTTCTCAAACAAGATGCCACAAGGAGCCTTAATCACTCACCTGAAAAAGTCGTTTAAAAAATTGTTTAAGGAAGAACGTGAGGTCACATTCAGCATCAATGGTTAGTTAACACAACAGAGGAATGAAGTCACGTAATATTAACAACAATGCCAACCATGGCATATGTTCCCCTCCCATAAACGGACGACACTTTTGACAGCAAGGGTCACCTCGTGCCAGACAGTTTTATGGGTGGAGGAAGCCGAAGTACCCGGAGAGAGCCACCAAACAATGGTGAGCAAGTGTAAGACTCCCCAAGGTGCTAACTCAGCACAAACAGGCTTAGCATCGGTTGAAGATGCATGAGAGTAAAACTTGCACACTATTGTGCTAGTTCTTTTCTTGAGGTGGACATTATTTTTGTTTTTCGGCTTTTGCAGGAAACTGGAAAACCGAACTGCAAGACACAGCAAAAACTGGCCTAACAGTTTTACTGGTTTTGTTGTTTTAAGCATAAATTGATCAAACTATCTTAATAAGAGGGAACTGGACAAGTGCCCCTATGGACTCTCATCACTTAGTGCATCCAGCAAAAGGGTGTATATGTTGTTTTCTCACCGTCACATTTTCTCCCTTATTCATTCATCATTCATCCACCAGACAAGTGAATAAGAGAAAAAATGTGACAATGAGAACACTACCTAGATCAGAACTTTATTAAGAGTTTTCCATTTGGGCGAGCCTCTGGCGAGCCCAAACGGAAAATTCGGATGAGTTTCATAAATATTATATGAGAAAAACACTTATTTCATATTCTGTTTATCATATGACACACACACGCACAAATTAGCCACTTAGTATGACTTTTTAACCCATCACCTAACTTGAGTTGCAGACGGCACTTGGAAAAAACTTCCTCGTATAACTAAAAATTTTCATTTTTTGCTTCCAAAACATAGGTTATGACCCCAATGAGGGGTCATAACCTATGTTTTGGAAGCAAAAAGTGAAAATATAAAAAATGAATGGCGATTTTCTTGTAGGTAAAAGATTAATACACAAACCCACCCTAAATAGGACAGATAACGTAAATTCTCCCTACTGAAATTATGCAAATGTGACCCAGTTGTATTTTGTTCAGCCAATCAGATTGTCCAGTTTTGAAATTGACCAATGCAAGCTCCCAACTCTAATTATGCAAATTATGAAAATATGGCCCAGTTTTATTTTGTTCAGCCAATCAAATTGTCTAGTTTTGGAATTGACCAATGAAATTGACGGAAGGTTTTATTTATCACTGATTAACATGAAAACAAAATATCAAATGTTTAAAAGTGAACAAAGCGGACAAGTCATATGATGAATTTATTTATTTACGTTTTTGTCCGATTCGATAGATAGGTTTAGCAACTGATCCCCTATAACCCCCAAGAATGATCCAAGGGAAGTTACACTGAACCCAATGGAGATACGTCCCCTGTGGGAATCCTGGGAAGTGGAGAAGTGGTTGTTTACTGTGGTTTAATTTGCTTTACTGGTGAAACAGGACCTGGTCACCAATGCTTGGGGTGGAAGTCCACTAAAATGGGCAACATGGGAATAATTGATTGGCTGTACTTGACTTTATATCCATGTTACGGTCATGATTAGCAACTGTGCTGAAATATGTAACCTTAATTACCAATAAATAAATAAATAATAGCGATACTTACATACAGAATGTTTTGTGGTGAGTGATGTACATACCACTGCAGATTTTTTCCAAGTTAAAGGAGCCTGAAGTAGTATTTACAAAATGTTCAATCACATAGAAAAACTGAACTTGAAACCAAGGTTTTTCCTGAAACCAAACCAAACTTGAATAATCAAAATGTGCCAGCTCTATTGTTTGCCATTCCAAAAATCCACAAAATCTGAATCAGTGTTTCGGAAGTCCTGACTTGAGAAGAGAAATTCAAAATGGCTGAGGAAGCCATTTTATGGCTGTCAAAACCCAAAATGTGACATCCTGTTCATCTTGTCTGCATCATTTTGTCATGTTGATCGACTGCCCATATATGCTTGCATTGATGTAAAAAGGGCCTGCTGATGCTGAATGAATGGATGAACGAATAAACAATTATATGGAGGGACAGATGTAATCCAGTGTACCCCTTATTTTCTTCCAGAGTAGATGGTATAAATTCTCAATCAATCACTAGAATATTGGAAAAGGACAAAGTTCTGGTTAACCCTTTACCTAAGAAATCAGCCACATCTGACAGCATAATTTACAAATTAATCAGTTGAAAAACATTAATTTTTCAAAAAGGTTTGACAACACCATATCATGTGACCTCTCATTGGAACAAACTCGTTCCAATGAGGGGTCACATGATACAGATATGCTGAATTTTTTTTTAATTTTAAAAAACAATAATAAGGCTAAAGAAAATTAATCTTTTAATTTTCAGGCAGCGGTGCATTCATTTTTCGTCCTGCGTTCATCATGTTTATTTCGGGGGCAAAATTCAAAATTTATAAAACTATCATAGGGTGTGATTTTAGCAGTATCACACTGCCATTTGCGATGCAATATGTCATATACATTGAAACAATATTGTTATTCTTTTCGCAAAATGCGACACGATTCTCATATGTATGTACAAAATAAATATTTATTTAACTGGTTGAGGGCTAGATTCGTTTTGGTGGTCTGAATTTGTTTATCAAAAAATGTTTTATTACAAATTTGTAATAAACAAATTTGTATAAATAAACCATTATTTACGTTTGACTGAATACGAAGGAAACATGGATAAGGAAAATGTTGGCCTTTGCACTGGTACCCTCATTATTTGAAAGACTCGATTGTGGCTTCTAGCACTCAACGAGTTAAAAAAACTCATTATTTTTTATCTCCATTTTAGTTGTTCTTTATTGATTTCGTGTTGTAGGATCACTGTTACAACAACAAAGACTATCATTGAAATCAACATGGAAGCTCTAGTATTTAATGTTCGGCTCTAACAACTGGACTTTAGGCATTCGCGCCCATTCCGTCAGGAATAAAAAACAAAAATAAAAACCGCCCTCACTCATTCGTTTTAAAAAAAAGATTCCCTAAGAATCAATTATTTAATTTTGTTTGGACTAAAAATAATAAATTTTGATCCCCCTTGCATTAGGTAAAGGGTTAACAGCAAATTTTTCATAAACAAATTTTCTATGGAATTAACTGTAATTTGTGATGTGATATTACATTTTTTTTTATTGATGGAGGCATATATGGTGTATTTATCTGAATGATTGTGGAGTGGCAGTGAACATGAAGATACCATGTGGATTAACTTCAAGCTTAATTGTATCATTAGGTTTGAACACACCCATGTATTTCCCATCAAATACTTCAGTCAGAGAATATCCAGCCAGAACTTCCATACCATAAACCTTTCCAGTCCAGTCTGCTGATGAAGGTCTACCTGTGTCGTAGTTGACAACAGCAATGGCTAGAGAGCCTTTGGGTAGAATTGGTCTGCTCCATGCCTCCATATTTCCAATCTGAAAATAATTAAATTATATAAATATAAAGGCCCCACAAAGTAGATCTTCTGTTTCTCAGACTATTTTTTGTAAAACTGCATATGGGCGTGCATTTTTTTATATTATTTTTGTAATTATTATTTTGCCATCAAAATTTCATGTTGTTGGTTTGTTTTATGTTTTGGGCCTCATAATCTAAAGCATTGCAAAGCCTTGTTGCACTCTAGGGACAAATTAATAAATTTTATTAACTTGGTTAAAATATTAGACATAAACCATTTAATTTTTAGTTTTTTAAAGTTTGCATTGGTTATAAAAAGAGAGCATGCGGCAGCCAAAAGGACCATGTGGGAGGGCCTTAGAATTTTAATTTTTACAACTTCGGCAATCAAACCTCTCTTTCATTATCAGAGTGCGATACTGCTGATGCTGGCAGAATGCATGTACAGTACGTGGAGAATAGACTATAACTAAATCACCCATGGAGTGGAGTTATTACCCAAAGTTCCACTTTCAAATTCTGTACATATGGACAAAAAACCTGGAGATCCATTGGCTGGAACTTTGCCTGTGCTTATTATGCTTTGTAATAAATTTTCAATTATTGCTTGGGTGGAATCTCCACTTTGTGGGTGATTTAGTGATAATACACTCTCCACATACTGTAGTGGGATACCGAAAAATCAAAAATAAAGCTGGGTGAGATTTGTGTGACTTCGTCCACCTTGTGCTAGAAAATATGTTCTAAATCCACAAACCATCAATTTATTTATAGGGTTTTAACGACACTCTTGACGGCCAGGATCACCTCATGTCAGACAGTTTTATGGGTGGAGGAACCCGGAGTACTCAGACAGAACCACCGAGAAATGGCGAGCATCTGTCAGACTCCCCAACGTACTAACTCTGCACAAGCTGAAGACAAGTCCGTCATCAACGTGCAATATGCCTTAATACACAGCACCACCATACCCCCATATGGATAATCGGGATGAAGTGCCTTGCCCAAGGACACAATGCAGTAACCACTGGCAGGGATCAAACCATGGACCTTTTGATTTGAAGTCCAATACCATAACCACTGAAACAATGCAGTCCCAACCATCAATTTACTGAGATTTTTAACATTTTCATAATTGTACAAATGTATTTAATTTATTTTTCAATGATTGTTGTCCAACTTACATTAGATTTGTACTAGATTAGTCAAGATAATGAGACAGATTGAGCCCACCAAGCCCAGAATGGAGATAAGGAACATGCCATAGCAAGAACTACTACTAAAGGTTTGTCGCAGTGCTTTCGTTCAAAATGGATTTCCCTTTTTTTCACTAGAGCATACTCTTCAGCTATTACTAGAGGGCAGGTGTACAATAAAATGATCATCAGTACAGCAGTCTGTGCTGTACAGCCTCTTTTTGAGGACTTTCACCAAGTAGTATCGCATGAGTTGGCATTGCCGACTGCAGCAATACTGCTTGGTTGAAGGTCCTGAACTCGATGCAATACAGCACACCAGAAAACTTCACTGAGCTGATAATCTCTATATATACAGCCTAAAAAAGTTAAAAAAACAAATCTGTTTTTCAGGCCCTCCTGCATGGTCCTTTTGGTTGCCACATGCTCTCTTTTATAACCAATGCAAACTAAAAGAAATGAAAGTTAAAAAAATTTATAGTAATTTATATATTTTTTATACTTACCAATGACCCAGACTTAGCTGGTGCTAATATTATTAATTCAGGGCCAAACACAAATTTTGATCCCCCCCCCCCCCCCCCCACCCCCATCCCCAAAATTTGCATCAAAAACCAAAAATTAGATGTCCTATATGGTCCTCCATACTTTTTCTCCACTGCACATGTGCAGTGTCAAGGAGGTCTCGAAATTGGCACCAAATGTCATTCTTACAACCAGTGCCTAGTAAGCGTTATGTACTCAGCGGGGAGGTATGAGTTCCCAACTCATAGGAGGGCCATCCCCGTCTGGGTCATTGGTAAGTATAAAAAATACATAAATTAGTATAAATTTTTTAACATTTTTATACTGTACCAATGACCCAGACTTAGCTGAATAGTAAAAAGGTTGGAGGGCCTAGGACATAAAGGAAAATCCAATAGGCTCAACTACATGTGACAGAATAGTCCCCTCAAAGAGAAAAGGAGAGCTAGGCTTCACATGTGTCTTTCTTATTTATATCAAAGAAGAAAGACACAACACCATTCTGTAATTGAGCACAATAACATCAATGATCTCTATTAACATCCAGTATATACCCTTTATACTAATATTTTTAAAGGTAAACCAATAAATAAAGGAAGTCCAGAGAAATGAGACTCTTTATACTCATTAAAAGTGTCCGAGGATTGTATATTAACGCGCGTTTGAAACGTGACATATACAAATGCTTCACACCGAGCTACACTTTAAAAATATTACATGAATGAGTAAACATTAGCTTTACACTTTAAAACCATCCCGACACCGACTTGGAATTACTGACTCCAGGGGAGGTATTCCCTTGCTTTTCACTATAAAGCAGGTGACCTAAGGGAACCCCCCGCCCCCAACCTTGCCCTGGGACAAATACCCCCGAGCGAAGAGGGCAGCAGGACAGTGTCACTGCCAGAACGGAAAGCCTACATAACTATAGTTGCAACTGTTTAGTGGACGATATTTTGAGCAACTGATAACGGACCTAAACAATGGAGGTCTCCAGAAATGGACTCAATATTTCTGAGATAAAAATTTGTGAAAATGGAAGACTGAGACCAATACGCAGCCTTCATTAGATCAGTAATAGCAACACTATTAACATAGGCCCAAGATGTAGACAGAGCTCTTACTTCATGAGCTGAAATCTTAAGCGCAGACTGCTGAGTAGAAGATAATTTTTCATAAGCAGTACGGATAGTTAATTGAATCCATCTGGCAATAGAATGGACCATAATGTCCTTTCTATTAGGCATCAAGGATAGAAGGAAATGCTTACGTCCCTTTCTAATGAACTCAGACCTACGTTTGTAAATACATATTGCTCTAACAGGATAGAGTAAAGGCCTACGTCTGTCAGTAGACGGAAGGGCCTTAATAACAATAGGTTCTGGATACTTATTAGGAGCCTGATTCTTAGCCAAAAATCCAATATTGGTAGTAAAGGTAATAGTATTACCGACACTACATTGATGAGAATCATCCACAGATAATGCATGAAGCTCACTAACACTTCTAGCCGAAGAGAAGGCTAAGAGAAAAGCTGTCTTTTAAGATAAGAATTTGAAGTCCACTGTGTCAAGAGGCTCAAATGGCGCTTCTTTTAGCTTAAGAAGAACCCAAGCCAAATTCCACTAATTTAGATAAAGAGACATTAGATCCGATCCTTAAGCTATCGTGATGTGCATAGGTATCAGAAAGCATAGACCTATAACCCTTAGTGGTGACAGGCTGCAGTTTGATCTCATCAAACAAGTAGACTAGAAAGTTTACAATGTCTGGAATGGAAGGATCATAAATATCTACTGCATGATCCCCACACCACTGACAAAAGACCTTCCACTTAGCCGCATAACATAGTGAAGAGGAGGTCCTCCTGCAGTCAGAAATCGCGTCCACTGCTCGCCCTGTAAAATGCTTCCCGTGCAAGAAGGACCGCACAATGGAAATACGGGAAGGTTGAGACCTTGCGGGTTGTGATGGAGGGCACGCGATTTCCCCTGCGACAGAAGGTCCTCCCGTGGAGGAAGCTTCCGCGGCATGTCCCACAACAGACACCTGAGTAGATTTATCCACGGTCTCTGTGGAGACAGAGATGCTACCAACAGAATCTTGCATTGCGATTGTTTTATCTTGAGCAATATCGGCTGAATCAACAGCGTTGGAGGAAATGCATATCCTATTATTCCGTTCCACGAGATCGATAGAGCGTCTATTGCAAACCCTCGAGGATCCGGACACGGAGACACATACGTCTGCAACTGATTGTTGAGATGTGTTGCAAATAAGTCTATCATTGGCCGTTCCCATTGGTAGCAAATCTGATTGAATACCTGCTTGTTGTGAGTCCATTCTGAAAGCAACAGGCAACCCCTCCGTGAAAGGGAGTCTGCTAAAACGTTCAGACGACCTGGAATATGACAGACCGATAGGAGAATCTGATGTTCTAGTACAAACAGAAGGATTCTTTCCATTAGATTGAACAACGGAATGGAATGAGTGCCTCCTGATTCCGAATATACGCTACTACCGTCGTATTGTCGGATAGAATTTGCACGTGTGCATTCTGAATAACGTCTATCCAATGACATAACGCAAGCCAAATTGACATCATTTCTTTGATGTTTATGTGCTTGCTTAAAAACTGCGGATCCCAAAGACCCTGGCACTTCAAATCCGATGGGCTCAGCATCGTGTCCCAACCTGTTTCACTGGCATCCGTCATACTTGTAAAACTCGGATCCAGCAATTGCAGTGAAACTCCCCGAGTTAACCACTGAATCTCTTGATTCACTTGGTTTGACAAGAGTATGTTAGCATCAAGCGAATGAATCTTCACCCTCCAATTCTGAGTCAGAAAGATTTGGAGAGGACGAGTGCGTAGCCACCCCATTGGAATGAGATCCGCGGCAGCTCCGCACAGACCTATCAGTCTCATGAATTCTCTCGCTGTAACTTTGTCTGAGTGAAGACAATAGCGAGTGTAACAAGTGACTAACTTTGCTCAGGTTAAAGGCAGACGAACGAGATTGTTGTGCGTCTCGAAGCTCATCCCCAGGTGGGTGAATGACTTGGACGGCACCAGATCCGACTTCTCCTTGTTTACTATGAAACCAAGACGTCGGAGCAATAGAAGCAGATTCTGCATATCGTTTTGAAGCGTTAACTCGTTGCCGTACCTCTGAAGAATATCGTCCAGGTAGGCCGACGTTACCACAGACAAATGAGCTCAGAAATGAGTCATTACCGAGTTCATTACTCGAGTGAAAGCCCAGGGTGCTAGATTCAGACCAAAGCACATCACTCGGAACTCTGATATACGACTCCTAGGACAGTGAAGCGAAGATACTTTCTGAACGTACCATGACGTGAAAGTACGCATCCTTGAGATCTATGCTCGCAGCATAGTCATTCACTCGAATGCTCGCTCTGACCGATCGAATGGTCTCCATATAAAATTTTGGAGCCACAATCAACTTGTTTATCCAGCTCAAGCCTATCACTGCAGTGAACGAGCCATCTGGTTTGGGAACCAGAAAGAGATGGCTGTAGAAACCTGGAAATTCTTGGTTTTCTACGACCTCTATCGCGTTCTTCATTAAAAGAGACTGGACTTCTGATAAAAGAGGCCGAGTCCATCTTGGACTTCGAGTTAACGGAGGTTTTCCTTTGAAGGACAGTTTCAGACCTTCCGATATAACCCCTTGAACCCAAGGGTCCTCCGTAATTAATTCCCAATTGTTTGAGAAACTCGACAGCCTACCGCCCACTGGAACGTGACAGAGGGTTACACCTTCACCTCCTGGATCTGCGAGGCTTGTGGTAGGAGAAACCACGTCGTCCACGTCTCGCACCTCGCCCCGTCGGCCTAGGGGCGTCTGACCAGTCGTTTCGGCCAGCGTTACGGCCCCTATTCGAGTCGCTGCCTTGACGGTCTCTCGAGTACGACCTAGAGGACACGTGCAAACCTCTATAGGAACTTCCTCTGGATGCACTCGTCCCGGAAGTGCCTAGCCTACTCCTCTCCGCTGGTTCCGACTGTTTGGAAGCGGATTTAAACAGCAGAGAGTCTTAAGTTTCTTAGTTCATTGTTCATAAATAGCCGAAAGCTTGCCGTCGAAGAGAAGCTCTCCGGAGACTAGAGCGACCCTGAGAGAGTTTTTCACCTTACTGTCCACTCGCCTGTAAGTAAGTAGCTAGGGCCCCGCCACGTCTAACAAACTCCAAATTTGCCACTGAAAGGGCGGAGTTATACGAGGAGAATGCTATGGCCCTAGACAGAACTCTTAAGGATGTTTGTACATCTTGGAAGTCTTGTCCCTCTAGGCGTAATGACAATGCCCTGGTAAGGTGATCTGCATACGAAAGTGCGTCTAAATTAGCTCTGTTAGATGATATTGCCGTTTCCAACGTTGACGAAGGAATAGACATAGATGACGGCATGGATAATTCAAGGTCTTCAGCCTGGTCCTCTAGACGCAGAGGAACTCTCTGTATGCCTTGTCCTGCCGTTTCAAATTTATTCCTTGGATTGATGAAAGGCAGAAGAAGAGCCGATACCAGCAGAAAGGCTGACTTGCCCGATTTATTAGCAAGTTTTGCTATAGCGTCATTCAATAATTCAAATGTCCGTGAGACATTTCTGGACTGTATTGGAAATTCCAGGACAATGTCCCTAAACCGATTGAAAAAATCGGGTGTCCAGTGGCGATATAAGCCTTCTATCCAACTGCGCAGCATTTTGTCTGTTGGAACAACCCCTGGAAGGTAATGCCGGATGAACTCCACGGCAATCTTATGTTGTTCCGAAAGGGAAAAGTCCAATTCCTCGGAATCCATTTCGCCATCCTGCGGAACCTCTTGCAGATCTCGGTCGTCCGCACCTGATCCAGTGGTGGAATGCACCGACCCAGCATCGTCTGAGAATTCATGTTCCGACACAAGCTCTGCCGGCTGCTGGGATGCTGCGATGATTTGAGCTATCTGTGATAGCACGTCCGTTACTGAGGCTTGAGGAGCTGCGGTCTTACGGGATTTTGCCGCTGGGAGCTCCCTGGACGTTGTGTCTTGTATACTTCTTTTCTGCGAAAGTCTGGATGTTGAAGGCCTCGTATCTCTGGCTACCGAATGGCGTGACCTGGTCGCCGTGGAATCCCTGGTTGGCGATGCTGGCTGAATGTCACTGGTCACGTAGCCAAGGTGCGGTCGTGTGTGCCGTGAGGATGAGGAAGCCGTATAGGCAGCCGCACTGGACTGCCTATATACCGGAGCGTCCCGAGCGGTGGACGTATGCTCCGAATGAGGAACGTTATATACTACAACATCTGGGCCCAGATGTTGTTGTACAAGAGAGGGACCTCTCTCGCTCGCAGCCCGGGTGGACCTGGAAGAGCTAGGAACCAGACTATCGGGCTTCCTCCGTACTATCCTCTGTTCCGTTGTCACTGGGTGTGCACGTGGTATGTTTATAGTGCTCGCAACATACGACTCTCTCTCCTGGACTGTAGCGGATGAACACGGGTGCTGAGCCATTCGGGGAATAGTCGCGACACCGGGCGAGTTAGTGGATGCCAAACCCTTCGATCGAACTAGCGAACTCCCAGGTAATTGACGTATCTGCATGAGCACTTTTGCCGCTAGCTCTTCATTAGACTGTGACGACAGAGGCACACTTCTGGATGACATCACAGAAACATCACACTGTTCTTGTTCCTCTGAAAAAGAGAGTGAAAAACTAGAGTGACCTTGCGGAGAGAGGACCGGCATGGTCCTCTCCCCGCTAAACAACATACCGTGACACACATTTCCAACGTTTGTCATCCCAGTTGATACACACTGAACAAGGATTAGTGCGAGAACATTGACTACAATTAATACAGAGATCATGAGAATCAGAGGAAGACTCCCGTTACAATTTGAACAATAATCTTTCATTGTGAAAAAAGTAAACAGTCATAGTCCTCGCACTAAACCTTGCAAACAAAGATACATAATAAAATAATCCATTACAATCATTACGAAAAAATGATTCAAAATGAAAAATATTTTTCAAAAAAAAAATTTTTCAGAAGAGCCCAAGTTCCCAATGGGAACCCTGAGCCCAAATGGATCTCAAAAAAGCCTAAGTGTGGACAAAAATTTGATTTTATTTTTAAAAATTAATGTAACACTTACGGACAATATTAATGTATCTTGCTATGAAGTAAACTAAGCAGAAGACAAGTAATCACTATCAGAAGTAACCGTTGTCGACAACATAAACAAAAAGTGCCAACAAACCGGAAACATGACTCCAGGAAATGATAATCATGGCCCGAAATCAGTTACCAATTTAAACACTATCTGATGCAAAACAGAGGCTTCCAGAGAAGAAACTGTAGAACATCAGATGGTAGATGCAGACCAAAACGCCCAAACACCCAGAGGTGAGGACGTAAACATGGGGAAAAACAGAAAATAATTCTGTTACCAAGCCAAAACTCCCAAGAAATTTTAGTAATAAACATTACAAAAAATATGCCAAAAGCATGGGAGAATAGCTAGGGGGGAATAAAGGAAATGGAGAGAGGAAACACTGATCAAACAATGGAACATTCATAGCAAGAATGACAACAACAGGGCCATGCCTCGAAAATAGGCAACATGAAATAATTTCGTAAAATAATTATAAGTTACGGCCCTGAACATTTTCTTGCACTATTTTTTCCTCTCCTCCTTCTATTTCCTTCATATATCCACCATTTCTCTCATAATTATGTGTCTGGCATCATTAAAACAGAGATTTAGAAGCACAAATAACAGTGAGGTGTAACTGTTTTCAGGGCCAAACAAAGAATGACATTATTTCGAGACCTCCTTGACATTGCGCATGAGCAGTGGAGAAAAAGTATGGAGGACCATATAGGACATCTAATTTTAGGTTTTTGATGCAAATTTGGGGATTGGGGGGGGGGGGGGGGGGGGAATTTGTGTTTGGCCCTGAATTAATAAGATTAGCACCAGCTAAGTCTGGGTCATTGGTACAGCATAAAAATATTAAATCATTTATGGCTGATATTTTACCCAAGTTAATAAAATTGATAAATTTGTCCACTGAGTGTAACAAGGCTATTTTAATACACAACGACCTATGCCATTCTGTAGATTATGAGGCCTAAAACATAAAATAAACCAAGAACATGAACTTTTGATGGCAAACATCTAATTACAAAAATAAAATTAAAAAGCCTGCCCACATGCAATTTTACAAAGAATGGCCGAGAAACAGATCTGCTTTGTGTGGCCTAAAATATCAGTTTATCAAATGATTATCTTTTTAAAAAGTCTGTCTGCTGCACAGTCTACACTGAAAAAACAGGCCCCTGATACCAATATACTTGGTATCTGCTCCATCAAAATTTGTTTGGATATCGGAGTTTAACAACAATTTCAACAGACAGGGTCATAGCATGTCTCATTATCATGTTTTACAAGTGGAGGAAGATGGAGAGAACCACCGATCAGTGACAAGGAACAATTTACCAACCCAGCACAATTAGTGATGAACCGATAATCAGAATTGGCAATCAAAACAGACTGATCATCGGGCATTAGCCGATTATGACAACCGACAGTTAAAAAGCAGCAGTTTCTGATTATTCTATATTTAATCCTACTTATCAAAAATCTCTTTCATATCTGGCCATTTCAATGAAGATTGTCCTTTAAAAACTTTCAAATCCCTGACTGATAAAAAATCTTTATTATTCCAATTCAACATTGTGTAAAATCAATGTACTTGGAAGATCGTTTTTGAAACAAATCACATGTTAAAATGGTTGTGTTTCTTTTGATTACAACCTCCATGCATTGTGGGGGATTCAGCTGGTTGTCAATGGAGGTTAAGGGAATAGATATATTTCGCCAATTGATTTGGCAAAAAGTAAAACATCATAACTGACATGTGTTGAGTTCTTTATTTAATCAAATCATCACCTTTCATGCCCTGTATTGTTTTTCACTTAAAAGGAAATAACTGTCAAGATACCTACTTGTTCTTAAATTTTCTTTATCATTGTGTGAAGTTTTAAAAGCTGTTATAACAACTGAATAATTTTTTGGCAAGTCAGTGATAAAAAACAACAACTTTATCATAAAATAAAAAAATCAGAAATTGTAAATAATTACAGAGAGAAAAATCTATCTCACAGCAATTTAGTAGTAATCCACCCTCTACATACTGTAGTCTCAATATTTTCTCACTGTTTGATTGGTTCAATTCGTGATTTCCCTACCAACCATGCTAATAGCACATTACATTTTGCACTGCACAGTGCAAACACACTTGTGTATTTCAGACTTCTTCATTCTTCTGCAGTGATGAGTGTGGATGTCAATGAAACAAAATAGATTGTAAAGTTGGGGGAGGCATCATTTTTTGGCTAATCTCCAATGTGAACATTTCAGAGAATGATAATGTCAGTGACTAAAATCATTTTTCAGAATACAAGATGATTTTAGTCACTGGCATTATCATTCCCTAGAAGATTTTCATTGATAATTAACCAAGTAATGCCTCAAAAGGAGAGGAGGGGGGGGGGGAACTATTGTTGGACGCAGGAGACAGGGTTGAATTCTTTTTAAAAATGATCTCTAAAAATCAGTTTTTAGAAAAAAAAATCCAGTAAAATCTTGGTTGAAAACTGTCATGAAGAATTGATGCTCTGAAAGGGTATTGGCACTGGCCGAAGGAATACGTCCTTATTTCCATTTGCGTGGACAATTTCAAAGGTTTTAAAACATACTGGGAGGGCGGTACAAAGACCAGCTGAGACAAGGGGATGTAACTGGTTGTTTATTTTTGAATATTTATCAGTCACACATGCTTAAAATTCTGTAATGTTGTGTAACTTGTGTTTTTGACTTATTGTGTGAATGGATAAAATAAACGTTCCTGTATGATGGGAGGAAATTGTGAGTTCTTTTAATGTTTTTCTTTCCGAGTCCATCTAAAAGATGTGTTGCAATGTATATAACCATGTATGTAGCATGCATGATACATCCCAATTCAGTGAATGTGAGTGATGAAAACAAATCAATGACAATTGTCAATTCAGCAAATTCGCCCAATCAATCTCAACAGTTCTGGAACATCAAAATTACACTTATCAACTTTGGTGCTTGTAGTACATAAAAATGAACACCAAAGCACACAAATGATATATAAAATTTTATTAATTTTTTCAACAATAAACACACATTCAGCGTAGTATTGGCAATTTATCAATGAAATATTGTGGTAAAATAGGCACCAGCAGATTTTTTTCTATGTCCTATTCAAACCATCGGAATCGGCAGATTGTATGGAGAAATAATCGGTAATCAGTTCATAGCAAGTTTTGATAATCGGTTCATCACTAAACACAAGCAGAGAAAGCAGCAGAGAAAAAAGCAGAGTAAGGCATGTGCACCATCAATGTGCAGTACACCTAACTGCATGTCCACATGCCCCCATGGCTCTTTCAAAAAGACATTCTTTGTCAAAGGATGCGGTACTGAAGGGTTATTTTATAAGGAAAATTATTTTTTTCTTGTAAAATTGTTATTTTTTTATATTTAGAAAACCTCCCAATCAACCGGCTTTGTGGAGATTAAAACTAACAAGTTTATAAATTGAAAATAGAATATGTTTTCATTTTTGGAATTCACTAAAAAAAAAAAAAAACTTTCCATAATCCATTCCAAAGAGGGGACATAAGCTGAGTTTGAATGCTTTTTGAGAATAGTACTGGCTAGTGTTTGCCATTACATTGGGTAGAGTTGATGTAGATGAGTTTGACACTAAGGCTGTACTGTGCATGCCATAGGGTTAGTTGCTCAGTTAATAATGAAAATATTTTATAACCAGAGAGTGTGACCAACCCTGTGCAATACAGAGAGCTAGTCACATTTTATGTTTATAAAAAAAAACTGGTAACTGCCATATCACACACTACAAGAAAATGTACACTCTGGCTGTGCAATACACAGGGTCAGTTGCTTATTAGAGATGATCTTATTTGTAACCAGAAAGAAATGTGTGACTAATCCTGTGTATTGCACAGACTTAGTTGGTAAACTAACCTACACTAACCATAGGCATTGCACAGGATTAGTTGATAGGCTACCAAATAAAACAGTACATGAAAATATACACTGACTAAGGCTGTTGAAAAATATAAATTTAAAGTAATTTGTATATTTGTTATACTTACCAATGGCCCAGACTCAGCTGGTGCAAATTACTTTAAATTTATAAAATTTTTATACTACAACCAATGGCCCAGACTTGGCTCAATCGTAAAAAAGTGGAGGGCCTAGGACTTAAGAATTAGCAGATCAAATACAGCTCCTTAGCCTTAATTCCAAGGTGAAAAGGAGTTCAATTTTTAAAGGAATTACATGTATGTCTCTCTATACAATAATAGAGACATATAAATAAGAAGCCATATCCAAGTAATTCCGTATCCTTAGCATGAATGATTATGCTAATTGGGTGAATGAGCCCCCCACACAAAAAAAAACCCAGCTTCATTCATAGTTACACACTTATTATCAGGCCAGATGAGATGAAGAAAAATCCCCCCCCCCCTTTTTTTGAAGGAATATTCTTCAAAACAAAGAGGGAAGCGCTCTGGAATCAGTGAAAAGTGGTACCAAATAATCTATATATATTTGCCCAACAGGCACCTAGTTATTAATTATTATTAATTATTGGTGCTTAACCCCACCTCATTAGCTAAGGCTATGTGGCGATCCAGGTTATTAAAAGCGCAAGCTTCTAACGTATGCCGGAATTGGACTACGTAGATAGGTCGAAAACCGGTGATATAACGTGTACAACCTTAAACTTGTCCAATTGAATCCCAATGGAGAGTTATCTGTTAAGAGCAAATACACTTCTGAGGCAACCAAGAGGCAACCCTGTTCAGGTGTGCAATTAATTCCAATAATGAAACTCCAAATTGAACCGTGCGAATATACGAGAATAGGAATTCTCCTGTGTACCGTCTCTGGTAGAAAGCTGGATTCAGAACATGGAACAGGCTATGATTAACAGACCCATCACGGAACATCCCCCAAATAATTCCTTGTTCCCTAGGTCTGTTACAACCAATGACTGTTCGGAGAAAGAATATATGACTCCGAATAATGAAGCCAAATATTGAGAAGGTATGCATAGACGGCTTATTTGAAATTCCATAAGTGATCCAACAAGCCCCAAAATTCTCGTAAGCTCTATAAAGCAGAGAAAGAATTTTATAGAATCTATCCAATAATGCGTCTGCCTAATAAATATACATATTACCGGTATGCACACGAGCAACAGAATCCCACATGTACTCGTCTGAATACAGCCTGTATCCGCAGTATGACCGAGTGATACAAACACTACTGGACAAGCAACCCATTAAAAACCCATTAAAACACCAAAAAACCATTATTTTTACCCATTAATTCTTGTAATGAAAAAAGTAATGGCTGGGTAATGAAACCATTAAAATTGCTCAATTTAATGGTCATTTTCATGTTTGGCCATTAAATTAGCCATTAAATATGGTTTTCATAATTTTCATGCCCACTAACACCCATTAAAATTTGTAATGACTTTGTTTAATGGCCATGATTGGGTTTTAAACTCATGGCCATTAAATAAAATTAGATAAATTAATGCCCATCACACTGTCATAATGCATTTTTAATGGGCATTAAGCAAACCCATGTTGACAAACATAGATTTCAAAAGAATTAATGGCCATTAAACCAATTTAAATAAAAGAAATCACCCAGAAGGGTTTTTAATGGCCATTAAATTGTAGCCCCAGTGAGGTAGAAAACTTCATGGGCATTAAAATATTGTAGATCTTTCAATGACCATATGAATAACCAATGTTTAAAGGTTTATCATATCGATTTGACAATTTATTGGAATTCTCTTTCATAAAAAGTACCAGTACTGAAATAAATACATTTCCCCATGTACATCATCTACTCACAACCTACAAGTACTAGCATATTTGGTTGTAAATAAATGTTCAACAATCACAATATTCCTTTGATTTTGTTACAATAATACCCTAACTTATATATTATTGCTATGCTTATTTACTCTGGTAAGTCTGCCGATTTGAACTAAAAATCTATGAAGTATTGGTTGATATATCATGGCTGCTTTATGGCAGCCATGATTTGATTTGATTTCAAAACCTAAATACAACTGGCATACAACAAGAGATCAGAACTGTTTATATAATGGGAACATTTTGCAAGCACAATCTAGGATATTCTACCTCAGAAATTTGCAGAGCATTTCTCTTTGGGAGAATCCACCACCATTAAAAGTAAAGGGTCAATTGTAATCATTTGGTATGTACTAATACTAAACTGATACATTTGACCTTAAAATGATTAAATAAATGATCTCTTATCTAGATCATGTATTCTAATGTTTACCAATGACCACCAGAGAAAAATAATTTCTCACTGCCACACTAAAAATAGGTCAATTATATTAATCTCTTCACATTGTATTATATCTCTGAGAGTCTGATCTTTTTTCCATGTCAGTTCAATGTGACAATTTTTATGAAACCATGTTCATTAATTAGTTTTAAGTAGGCCAAATCTATTTGTGAGAAAAAAAGAAACCTGTGGGGAACCCCGGGAAGTGAGGCAGTGCTTGTTTACTATGGTCAACAAGTTCTGTATTACTGGTAAAATAGGACCCAGTCACCAATGCTTAGGGTGGAAGTCCTCTAAAAGTGGTAACATGGGTATAAACGATTGACTAAACTTGACTTTATCTCCATGTTGCGGTCATGATTAGCCGTTGTGCATAAATATGTGACCTTAAACACCAATCAATAAATAAATATTTAAAAACCCATTGTCCTGTGTCAGGTGAGTGCCTCAGGCCCCTTGGAGCCTCTTGTTTTGTTTATGTCCCTGGTATTGTGTTCCATCTGAAATAATGTAAAGGGATCAAGACAAAATCGTTCTATTCTGTTCTTCCTGTGTTAATGGGTAGAGTGCAGGAAGTTCATATTTGAGCCTAAGTGCATGACCCACATTTTAAATGCTTCTTATTTCCTCCATATTACCTTTTTTTAAGTGAAATTACTTAGTCTGTATAGATTTTCTTTGTAACAATTCATATTGGAGAGTGCCTATGAGCAGTTGGGTACTCTCCCATGAATTCTTACAAGGCAAAGGCACATGAACAAATTTTGATGCCCAAATATAATTTAGTACACTCCAGTTAATAAATCCAGGTCCTGGTACCATGTTTAATGAAACAATGTTCTCCAAAACAGCTTTGCCAGAAATGATGGACCTGGTTCTATTATTACACAACCAGTGTAAATAAATTAACGTTAATTGCTGCCTTTGATCTTCAAAATGTTTTTTCCTATCTTTTGATCATGAGGTGCCTCAGTTCTTGACACCATATACCTAACATACCGTACTGACCCGTGTCGAAGCCCAGGGGGTGCTTGCAGTGGATAAATTGCATAGTGTGTGTGGGGGGGGGGGGGGGGGGTGCTTCGGGACGAGTAATGTAATAGTGCTTGCAAGTCGTGTTGGGATGCGTCGGAAATTGGGGATATAAGACAAGTATCCACTGGGTATGTTACGTTTCTTTGGAAACCGCCCACCAATTTTATAGAATTTGCTTTAAAAATTCTCATAATTATCTTGTACATACGTTTCATTTTCAGATTTGGGGTTTTAATCCTCAATTTAATGAATAAAACAAACAGAAAACCATGCGGTATTGTTTTCATTTTTAGTACAGGTTACTCTCGAAGCCAGAAATGGACGTAAGTATGTCATCAACACTGCAAACCACCCCCTTGAAAACAGACAAACATAGACTGTTTAAAAATAGCTGTTTTTTTTAAATATATACATTTATTACGAATAAAACAAAATATATCTTCACACAAAATCAATAAAAAAAAAATCATAATATGAAGACCAGATAAAAATTTACGCAGCGGAATATGAATAACAAAATAGTTGTCTCCCTTGTCAAAATTCAAAAAATTTATTTTACACTGAAAGTCATAACTTCACATGTTGCAGAGCATGATGAAATGATAAATGAGCATGTTTTATTGAACCAATAAGTCATAAATTATATCCCTGGTTATATTGTTATATAATTCTCAAATACCAGAGTTGTAATTATTTTTTATTTTTAATTACCACTTTCTCATTAATTTCTGAATACCCGTTTTCACAGTGAGTTGTGCACGCTCGAAAGTGGCAGTGTTCTTTCACAATGAGTTGTGCACTGCTCGATAGTGGCAGTGTTCAATCAGTATCTTTCTGATGATATTCAACCACTGTGAAAACTACATGTTGTGGGTGTGTTTCAGACAACTATTGACAGCAGCCTGCACACTCATTTGAAACAAGTGACAGCTTCCAAAAACGAGGTCGACCAAAAAATAAACAAGACAATTTTGCTTGGGATATATAATTTTTTAATAAAGACTTATTACACTGAACACAGACATAATGTATTACACAAAAGACGAGTCTAACAACACAAAAACCTCAACTCCAAAAAAATATACATAATACAGTATTACAGTTCTATTTGGTAAGTACAGTGTTGCAACAAGTCAACTGTTTTCCCATTTGAATTTTGAATCTTGATGCCTCATTGCCTGTAAATTTGACGTCTTGTCTCAAACAACTTTCGTCCAATTTGAAACTTGGGGGGTAGGCTTTGACTCAAGTAGGGCACCCTGGTTCACAATTCTGAAAAAGCGGGGTGTGGGCTTAATCATGAATATGGGCTTCGACACGGGTCAGGACGGTACCTTTTTTTTTTTTAAAAAAAAAAAAAGAAATTTAATTTGCAAATTGGTGTTACTGTTTTTTGATAAATTAAAGAAGATAAAAATATGGATATCATTGAAACCAGCTTATTGAGTCAATTCCAATAATATCCATATTTAAATTAGTATGATTTTATTGAGAACATTCAGATATTTCAGGCTGGGTTAGCCTTATATTGGTTAAATTTTTGGAATTTTGTTTCTACCATGTTAGACAAAGTCAAAGGGTTATGTTTGTGCACCATGATTTTGGGCTCCACAAAGATTGGTAATTATATATAAAGTGAAAATAAATTACATTCTGTGCAATATTTGTGCAATGTGAAATTAATAAATATTCACACAATTTGTTTCGTTTATTAAACATTTGAGTTTGTCCTCTAAAATGGACAACATGGTTATAAATGGTAGACTAAACTTGACTTTATCTCCATGTTGCGGTCACGATTAGCCACATAATTATGTGACCTTAAACACCAATAAATAAATAAATAAATAATAAGGTCGTAAGACTAAATTGAAAACTCCGAAGTTTTTTGAAGTTGCCCCCGGGCCCCGACAGGGATCAGCCAGGGCTAAAACACCGAATTGCAGCTGCCTATAGTTAGTAGCTGGCCCTAAATGTTTTGCCACCACACAAACATGGCTAAAGACAAACCCAAATTGATGTTAGCTCAGTTGGCATGGTGGAGAACAGTTAGGGCTAGACGATCCACCACAAGGAACAGTACTAGGCCTGAAAATTCTAAATTTTCTGAAGCCTACCCGGTGGGGGGCTGATCACAGGTCTTTGGCACAGAATCATATCAACTGAGCTCAAAATGGCCCATGACCATTCGTTGAGGTATTCCTGCAAGCCTGCAAATAAGGCAGCCTGTCATGGTCACTGACTGACTCAACTTGAATGATTGACAGACACTGATTCAGTTGTGCCTGTCATATAATGACCAGTGCAATTTCTTATATCGGAACTGGATATAAGCTTGTTCAATTTCTGTATGCTTCAACATAACTAAATTCTTTATATATGATCATTTATTGGAAAGCTCTCTGTAAGAGAGCTTTCCAATAAACAATAAGTCAATTATACAGTTAACACACATATCCATGATGCTTTGAACTAATAAAATGTTAAAGAATTAATAACCTGTGAAATTTATTAACAGAAAGTGAAAATCTGTATGTAAACCCCAACCCCTCGACAGGTACCAAGTTTGGGATGATTAGCAGAAAATTGTTGGTGCCTGACACAAAAACTATTATTTGCAAGCTGTATTCCTGCTTGATACAGGCAAGATATATAGGCTAAAAAAATAGTGTTTTGTTTCTCAGACAATCCCTCACTGAATTTGAACCCCCTCGAGCTCATTAGACATTTTTATTGCCTTTCACTGTCTTCCAATATTAGTACAAATGCAGCTGGAGACTCAAAATTATTTAGGTTTTTTGACTGATGGCCTATAGACACTCTCCCATAAATTGTAATGTGGCAAATCCCCACAGATTGAATAATTTTACTTCAAAGATAATGAAGAGCATCAAAAGAATTCATAGCCTTTGAAGTACCTACAGTTTGTTTTTAGAGAAAAGTTTTATTTTTAAATCTTATATATAAAGAAGAGATTCTGTGTGTGTGTGTGTCTGCACGGACGCACCGGGGCACATAGAAGGCTGAAATTTGGCATGGTAATATATTCTGACCTAACTTAGAGGACCGCGGGGGTCACGAGGTTGAAGGCCCTGCCCGAAGGTCGGTGCCGAGTGAGTTGGGTACGCGACCCTAATTTTTTTTTTTTTTTCCACTTTTCTCTACTTCATTGACCCCGAATGAAGTCGGGTATCCTGCTAGTTTATTATATAATAAACTGATTTAAGAACACAAAATAGTGCTCTTGCATGTCAAATCTGGCACTGGGAAGGGGGGGGGTGGAGTTGGGGGACTCAGGCTGGAATTATATAATCAGCTCCCTCGTTGTCAGAAATAAAAAAATAAAAATAAAGTCCTCCCTCCCTCATTGAATCTAAAAAAAATTGTCTGAGAAACAGATCATTTATCTTTTCTGGCCACATATATATATAATATACATGTCTTTGCCTTGTTACAATTTGTGGGAGAGTATAGTATATATCGGTTTGATGGGCATTAAAAACCTAGGGATGAACAGTGCCTCTACCCCTTTAATGGGCATTAAAGAAACGACTGACTGGATTTTGTAATGGCCATTAAAATGGCTAAATGGTATAAGTTTTAATGCCCATTACTTTTTGGCATGCACAAAATGTAACCATTAATTTTGGTTCCTTTTAATGGCCATCAAAATCTGGCTACTTGTTGTAATTAATGCCCATCAAATTGTTGCTTACAATAACAGTTAATGGCCATTACATTTTGACAAAACAAATTTCCCATTAATTTGGTCGCTTTAATGGCCATTACATTCACTAAGAAACTGGTAATAATGCCCATGAAAATGTAGTTCATATCCATTAACTTTTGATGCCCATTAACATTTGTAATGGGCATTATATCCACATTTTTAATGGTCTTCAAGTTTAATTTAATGCCCATTAAAGCGACCAAATTAATGGGAATATTTAATGGTATTTTTTAATGGCACAATTTAATGGCTCATTTAATGGCTGTATGTGCAGTAGTGAAATGTAACCAGGAAATGGAATGAATAATACAACGTTAATGCAGTTAAACTGAGTTATAAACTCATACGTCGTAAGAAAAGGGCAGACCGCTCTGAGAGAAACTTCTCAGAGTGGACTAATTGCCAAATTTGGGGAATGTCGCCCAGATAACCGACATGTCAGCCACACAGGTACACAAAGGCTAGCAATATCAACCGAATGTGTTCATGAAAGAAATTCAGAATCAAAAAAACAGTTATTGTTCAGGAATCACATGCTCGTATATGACTTATGAACAAACAACTACAGGAAACAATCCAACTAAAGAGTGGATGTGGTTGCCGTTAGAACACAAACCAGTCGCCCATCGAGGAGCCATGAAAGGCATGCATATACTTGAATGCATATGAGGCTTGCGGGAAGAAAACTATGTCCTGCCCTGTAATCGACTCTTAACATACCGGCAGGGGGGGGGGGGGGGGGGGTTGACGAATAATTTCTATCGAACCCCCCTCACCTGCATTACTTGAATGGCTAGATAAGTAAGGCTGATGCAGTAGAATTAAGGCTATACTGCTGCTGCTATTCTCAATAAGAGTTTTACAGCTAAAAAGCTTATAGTCAAAGTAATCATAATAACAGTAACCTGGCACGACTTGTGTTCGTTATCAAATAGAATAGGAACTGAAGGGCTCCCTCATGTCTGACCGACTCCATAATACCACTAAGGATGGAGGGGGACGTGATGACCAAATAATACACAATATAGAGACAATATCCAATCCCCCGAGTGGAAATATAACCCATAACAATAGATTGGATAGAAATGAAGAGGGAGACGAAAACAAAGTTCCGACACCCGATCATAAAAACCTAGATGAACTCCTTACGTTTGATCTGATATCAGGAAATATATTCATGAGGAGTTTAGTATAGGCGTTTGAAGAAATGCTCATTAATCACACTAGGTTAATATGGCATCATCAATAGGGCTTACCACCTCTGATAACTAACACCAAACAATACCGGTAGGAAGAGAATAACCTCCTCTAACATAACAGTATCATGTCCAATAGGACAGTGAACTCAGCCTAGCTGAAGCAGCTAAAAGTCTTCCTATCTGTGAAGACAATTAAAAGGCTGATAACTGTGGCCTTAGTAGCTCACTAAGGAGCTCACTGAACAGAGACTTACAACTATCGTCGTGCAAGATAGGGAATGAAGAGCCGCTATTTTTAACAGCCGTAATTCCCGAAGAGACAGTAGTCTCAAGAAGATAAGTTATTTCAGTTATGTTTATTGCATAATTACTGAAAAACACCGCTCATGATTCTAGCTAGGCTACTATGGTGTCAACAATAAGACTCAAGTCTGTTACACCTAGGAAAACAAACCGCAAAGCACTCTTTCCTTTAGCGGTTTTATACCCTAAAGACAGAGGCCTGAGCCTAGCTAACATAGCTTAGAAGTCTTCATCTCTGTGAAGATAGATATCTCAGTGTAACTTGTGACCTTGAAAGCTCACTGAACGGAGACTTACAACTATCGTTGTGCAAGGTAGGGAATGAAGAGCTGCTATTCTAACAGCCCTAATTCCCAAAGAAACAGTAGTGTGAAGGTAGCTACGCAGTTATGAGTCTTCATCTGTGTGAAGATATATCTGCATCACCTGCAGCCTCTGAAAGCTCACTAAATGGAGACTTACAACACTAGCCGCTAATCTATAAGAAAGGACTGCTGTAGTAACAGTACATAAGGCTACTATGGCATCTACAATAGCATTAAACGCCTTGTCACCAAGGAATACAACACCGAGAATGAAAAGACGTACTATTCCTTCCAATGCCTCTATTCCAAACATGACAGCTGTCTCAGCCTCTCTATGCACTATCAAACTTCTATTTGTAAGGAACAGAGCATTGCATTTCTTATACTATGCTAAGGCAAGGAAGTCGTCGTTAATCGGGACAAAAGCCCTCGACACCTGAGCCAAAAGATCCAGGGAGGAAAGATCTTCGTCTTTCCATCGCCCGGTATGTTAAGCTGTTTTTGCCTAGCAAATGCAGACTTTTGTTCAGACAGAACAAAATTCGAAGAGCTTATGACTAAAAATTCATAGTCTTAAGGTGCCCTTCTGTGAGGGATGGAGATTCACCCTAGCCCCCCAAACACCATCCAAATGTTCCATCTAAAAATATGGTCAACACCATTCGACTGAATGGATGACTGGACCAACGCAGCACCGTCCCGACAGCTCACCACCTGAGCCTGTTGATAGTACTACCAGAGACTACTGGGCTGCTGCGAGACGCAGAGCAATCTGCGGCAGCCGGTCCATGAACGAGGCTAGCAGAGCTGTGATAATCCGCTTGTTACCAAAAGCTGCTCATGGGACAGAGATCTGGCCCCCAGATCATCGACACATGTCCCGTATAAAAATGCCTCGAACGACTAGCTATCAACCTGAACATGCAAAGTCAGATAGCTAGTCTGCGGTCAATGAGTTTCATCAATGAAGTGGGGTAAGAAGCCATAGCTGTGCCCAGACCTGGCTGCAGTGTGGCAGAAGCATCCCAAACAGCAAGAATGAACGGGCGTCCCAACTCACAAAAGTTTCTTGAATCAAAAACAGACGAACCCTACTGCTGATGGAAAGGAGAGGATTTTCCATCTCGCGGACTGCTCCAGACCTCGCCGAGCGTTCTGTTAGAAACTTGTAGGCATCTACCCCTTAGCGTGCATATCCATGGAAGAAAAGGAAGCCGTAACAACAGCCGACCCCGGCTGAAGTGCGGAAGAAGCATCCAAACTCGTCACATTTTGAAGTTTCTCATTATTACTCACTGAAGTTTCTTACAACACAAAACAGTCATCTCCAACTGTTAACAGGAAGGAGAACGCTCGGATCCCAGATCTCGCCGAGTATCCTGCTTAGAAACTTCTAGCCTAATCCCATTTCGTGCACTTCTATGTAAGAAGCCAAGAAGCCATAACAGCTGCTGGGCCAGGCTGCAGTGTTGAAGGAACATTCCGATGCATGTTCTGACTCATTATAGTTTCGCACAACAGACACAGTTGACCCCGACTGTTAACGGGACGGAAAAGGTTCTCCAATCGGCGATCTGACCCCAGATATAGCCGAGCATCCCGTAGAGAAGCTTCTGGCTTCTTCTACATGCACAGATGACCGAACTGACCCAGCACCGTCCAAATGGTGCCCCTTGCTGGGAAGCTGCACAAATTGCGACAGAAAGTCTGTTATGGTTGCTTGTGGAGCAGCGGCTTCTATTCTCCGCCGCATGTTGCTCCCGGGATGGAGATCTCACCGCTGATCTCTTCACCAAATGTCCCGTTGAATCAAGCCTCAAATCATTAGCTACTGGATGGACCGACTTCGAGGGCAAAGGCTGGAGCATCTTCGCTCAGCTGCATGAACATCTAAAGTTGGGTAGCTAGTGTGCAGTCACATGTGCTTTGCTTAAGTGGAGGAAGAAGCTGCAAATGCAGCCAGGGACGGCTGCAGAGTAGAAGGAGCATCCTGAGCGGCCAGGGAGGACGTTAGCTCCAACTCAGAGCAAGTTTCTCAAAGCAATAGTCGACCCCGACTGTTAATGGGTTAGAGAAGGCTCTCCCGCTCATCGTCTGATCCCACACCTCGCCAAGCCTCCTAAAGAGAAACTTGCAGGCTTCTTCCTCTTTTTGCCGTCATTGCTGGGTGAGCTTTTGTTTATAAGGTGCTCGCTCTACCCAAATCTGCACTCCCCTCGACCGCAACAGACATACCCGGTATTATGGTTCCCACTATCGGGTAACCCTCTGACTGGTCAAGCTAGCTGCTGGATTAAGAGGCCTTATTCCCTTTATATTCAAGAGCACCTTTGCAGCTAGCTCTGTTTGCTCCTCAGATCATGACAACGTCAGCACATTCTGGACAGGTGTTGCAATACCATCACCATGTTCTTGTTCCTCTGGAAAAAAAACTGAAAACTCAAATTATCTTGCAGTGACAGCTCCGGCATCAGAACTTCACCGCGAATACATAGCGCGACACCCGCTTCCAACGTTAGTGTCCTAATGAGTCGACCCTGACCATACCAGTAGGACATGAATCAGGAGTGAAGCGACTACAGGCAAGACAAGCATGTAAATCTGATGTTGACTTCTTCGCCCTGCACTGAGAGCAGTAATTTTCATGAATAATTACAAACCAAACAAAGTTCACAGCACTCCTAAAATCTAACATATAATAATACAATATAAGGATACATGACAAAGACAATCAAAAATAATTTCAAAATAAACCAAAACAAATTTTTTCCGAATTTTTTTTTTCAAAAAGCCTAAGTTCCCCAAGGGAACCACATGAGCCCAACGGTATCCTGATAGAGTCTAAGTGTAGACTGTTAAAATTGATGGACACTGTAAAGACTATCAGGGGAGTGAATTCCATGTACAGTGATAGAAGTATTCAGGGAAATCAAGGGGGATAACTGAATATAAAAGAAGAGTGAACTTCCTGTGGTGAAATGGTTAAAAATTGTGCGCTGGAGAAATAGATGTTCCCAAGATGTTTAATGAAAGCGAATGCATCAAGAGATAAGCTTCTTGGCGTGTTAGAGAACTCTTCATTACCTTTATACAAAAACACTACAGTCCTGTACATTGTATAAATAGTGTTTATACTTAGCAACAAAAAAGCAAAAAAAAAACATTGGGAAACTGTTAAAATTGATGGACACTGCAAAAGAATATCAGGGGAGTGAATTCCATGTACAGTGACAGAAGAGTTCAAGGAAATCAAGGGGGATAACTGAATATAAAAGAAGAGTGAACTTCAATTCAGCTGTAAGTTTTGTCACACCATCCTACTTGTTCAGTTCAGCAACAGAAACATCTGCACAGGCATATCGAACCTTCTCAGATAAATTAAGATAAACTACTGGTGCTTGCTTTTCTTTACTCAGTGAAGTAACACCTTGCCACAGTTCAACTTCACGTAACCACATATCAAAGTCCACATTATCATCAAATGTAGGGGGTAAAAATGTTTACTGGTTGCAGACATTTTGTTTTCCACATGAAATTTTTTTTCTAAGTCAAATTCAATCTTTTGCCATCCAGTTCAAAATCCTTGAGATTTTTCTGTAATCTCGGACCTCTGAGTTATGGGCCCAGCATGCTTCCACTGCACCAATCAAGGGGGATAACTGAATATAAAAGAAGAGTTCTCTAACACGCCAAGAAGCTTATCTCTTGATGAATTAGCTTTCGTCAAACAATCAGCTACTTGAATCTGTTTCTCCACCCATTTGATGCTAGAGATTTCTTTTCTCAATAGCATTTCCCTCAGTATACCTATGTCAATTCTAAGACGTTTATCTTGTAGAGTACATGTAGAGTGAACAGCATTATACTAGGATTTATTGTCTGTAATACAGGTAATTGGCAACAATGTGTTTTCTACTGAAGTATTTGTACTTTAGTCTATTCCCAAGAATTCACATGTGATGGTTTTATATAAGAAACTTGCTTCTTCAGCTTCAAGAAGTTAGAGAGTTTCTGCAGCCAATGTACTCTTAAAACGGCGTTTTATTTTGGTGGACTTACATCCTACAGGTGCAACTTTTTTGCTCCCTTTCATAAACACTATGTAACCACCTTGAAAACCACTATCCCTCAAGTTTTCAAACGAAGCATCACTATAGCATACAATCTGAATAGTCTTAATATTTCCTAAATTTGGAAACTTCAAAATAACTGTATCCATTTTTAGTTTCTTTATCATTTTATTGACATGCAGTTAATCAGAAACAGTGCTATTTTTCAAACACACACTCAGTTCACAGGCATCGTATGCCATATCAGGTCTACTTTGACTTGTCATCCTGTTTAATTGTCCTATGAACCCTCTTAACTTTCTTACTTCCTCATTAGAAAGTCTCTCACACTTATCACGGTTGCCATTCTGAATTGGAGTCATTTCAACGGAATCAATATATTGCTTCTGATTTAATGTTATCTCATCAACATTTTGTCTTATGTCAATACTTGAATGTGTCAGATTCTTCTCTACTAATTTTAAATTTTTCTTTCACTGGAAATATAATCTTTTGTTTGAAGAGATGTGACCCACACCAAAATATACCGTCAACATGACATGGAATGATTCCATGCAGCTCATTCCTATCTCTCCAAGAAAACATGGCAGGATCATATTTACTCATTGTAGCACCTAAATTTAACATTTCATCTCACAGTGTTAAGTACCACAGGCGAGGGGCATCACAAAGCCCATACACAGCAGTCTGAAGCTTCCATAATGAATCTGTTTGAGCTTCTTTAGGGGGTTTTAGATATACATTACAATCAAAAAATTTGCCTTTAAGAAATACAGCTTTGAAATCAAGACTATTTATCTGCCACTTCTTTGCAGGAATGATACACATCATGATGCGTATAATTTCTTTGGAGCATGTAGGAGAATCTGTGGGGAAGTCTGTCTGATCCTCAAATCCTCTGGCCACCATTCTAGCTTTTACCTGACTTTTCCCATCTTGTTTCTTCTCTGTAAGAACCCACCTTACTGAAATACATTTCTGACCATTGTCAGATACCTCAGTGTACACAGCATTATCTTTCCAGTTTTTCAACTCCAGTTCTTGAAGCCTTTGTTATCTCCCTCATTTCAAACTGATGTCGATCAATTAGAACTTCCTCCACCTTACTGTGCCACCCATTTAGTTCATCAAAGTCAATGCACCGAGTACTATGGTAAATCACTCTATGATAAAGAACAAGATCAGTCTGCTTTCTTGGCCTATGAGAAATTTGAAACATTTCAACACTCTCAACAACTGAATATTGTTGACTATATAAATGAGTTTGAGAGGTTGTACAATAAAATAAAACTTTTCAAAATGGAACTTCCAGATGGTGTCTTAGCATATAGACTGTTGAAGAGTTCAAATATTTCTGTTGAAAAACAACAATTGGCTTGAGCAACTTTGTCTACACTGACATATGGGAATATGAAGAAACAACTGAAAGCAATATTTGTGTCCACAGTTGTTAGTTCTGCACTGAGTTTAGAATCTGAGGTAAAGGTTGGACCAGTTTATGAGTGTGAAAATGTACAATCATTGTATTAAGGCAAATACAGTCGTAGTCCAAAAAGGAATTTTCGTCGACGATCGGGATATGGTCATGGTTCAGCATTTAGAGATAATGTATCAGGACATAATTGTTACATTGACACAAGACAGTGTAATGTGCTTCAAAGAAATCCATGAGATTCAAGTGGTAATGTCACTCGGTGTAATATTTGTGATTCAGTATATCATTACAGAAACACATGTCCTCACAGACACGAATCAGTAAGACAGAAGGAACATGTAAAGGTTACATTATTTAATTCTGATATACATAACTGTTATGTAGAGAAACTTGTGGCACCAAAAGATTAAACTACACTACCAGAATATTATTAAATGTATCCTACTATAATTGTGATGAAATAAAACCCTAAATGTTACCTGTTAACCCTTGCAGAAATGAGTCTCTGCTTTTCTCAGAAAGCGTAGAAATCCTTGGAAATCCAAGGATATCTGCACTTTGTCCTAGCTTTGTTTACTAAATAAATTTGTATTTCTCAGGTCCAAGAATTGACTTCAGTGAATGCTGGGAATAGTTGGGATAAGCTTGTATTTCAAAACAGCGAAAACTCCAAGCTTTCATAAAAAGTTGGTGAAAGCTCAGACTTCAGTTTTAGGATCATACAAAGCTGGAAATAGTTGGGAAAAGCTCAGTCACTGATACAGTAGCAGTTTTTTTAAAGTCTCAGCTTTGTAACAAAGTTAGGAAAATCTCAGACTTTAGTTTTAGAATAATATACAAAGCTAGGAAAATTTGGGAAAAGCTCTGACTTCAATACAGTAGTACTTTGCTAAAGTCTGAGCTTTGAGAAAAAGTTGGGAAAAGTTTAGACTTTACTTGTTGGTAAGGATAGTAGTATTTGTTAAAGTCAGCCTTCACATTTCTGCAGTGACAATTACAGTTGGCAGTGTTTCTACAGTGGTACAGCAGTGCATCTGCAGAAGAACTTCACCCATGATATAGTACATCTCAAGGGGAACAGGTTTAGTGTCTTTGCTTTACAGTAGGGAAAAATCCAACCCAGTTGAAATTGTGAGATTTGTGTACACCTGTTACCAATAGTTTGTGTCAATCAGACCATCGACATTGGTAGGTATGAAAAGTATTGTCTTTGTTTTAACACAGAGAATTAATCCCCCCCCCCCTTGAGGTAGTTGTGAAGGCCACAAACCTCTGTTATTGAAGTCTAGTGATGATATAAACAGAACGAAGACATAATGCCACATGTTTTACTGCAGAGATAAGGGAAGGCACTCCCTCAATCACAATAGCAATGCCCACATATACCCATGGGCTAAGTTTGGTGATGATTGAACTATCCAGTGGAAGAAGATGTTGAACAAATGCATCCACAAACAAACCATTCTCAAACAAGCCGAACTGACATCGATTATCTATTTTGTACCCTCTACGGGTCACAAATCATGGAAAAACTATATCGAGAACAAAATGACACATGTTTCTGAAAGAGATCATCATGCTGAACATCTGTATGAAGCTTCAACAATATCCAAGCACTAATGATCATGTTATGACCTGAACTGACATTGGACAGGCAAATTCATAAAAGTTTTAATGCCGAAAAGGGGGATAACTCTAGAAAGTGAAATGCTATGAACATCATTAGACTTGTTTGAAAGCCTTTCCCGTAAGTAAGCTTCCTGCCAAATTTCAATGATATCTGACAACCCAAACCTGAGACACATGACAAGCTGATAAACAAGAGCAAAGCAAAGAGTGGCATATGCCCCCATGTGGTGTCATGAAAGGGTTGGTAAGCCTCTTAGGGCATAACCAAAATCAAAGGGAAGCTTCCTCTTGACTCAAACAATGCATCACAAAAAAATAAAACTGATTTGAATCAGCATTCATAAGTTATTGCAAGGAAACCAAATTCAAGATGGCCATCATGGCAGCCGTATTGAATTGGTTATCTGATCTAAAATCAAAAGGAAGCTCCCCCTAGCCAACAATAATGCATAACTCAAAATGTATCTGATTCGAGTCAGTATTCATGTTATTGGACGGAAACCAAATTCAAGATGGCGGCAGGGCAAGGCATCATGAATTGGTCACTGGCAGCCAACTTGATTCAGCTGACTGGCCCAACCGTGAAAGGAAGCTTCCTCTAAAAAATGATTCGAGTCAGCATTCATTAGTTATCGGTCGGAAACCAAATTCAATAAAGCCACCATTGTGGCCATATTGAATTGACTAGCTCAACCCCAAACTGGTCCAACATTGAATGGAAACTTCCACTATACACCAAAAATGCATAATTCAAAAATAACTAGAGGTCTGACCGTCCCAGATGGGCCTGGCCACCCCCACCCCCCTCGCCATGATTATTCTAAGACAAAAAGTGGCACAACTATTGTAAAAAAAAGTCTGATCAAAAGTATAATAGCTGGTGCACAGGTTCCAACAGTAGTGAACATCCTTACCAAGTTTCAAAGGAATCAACGCTTAAACATCTGAGAAAATCTCCGGACAAAATTCAGGCATTCTAAGAAAAGGGGCATAACTCTGGCAAGAAAGGTCCGAATAAAACTATAATCGCAGGTGCATAGGTTCCCATGGTAGTGAACATCCATATCAAGTTTTAAAAAAATCAACACATAAACATTTGAGAAAATCTCCGGACAAAATTCAAGCATTCTAAGATGAAAAGGGGCATAACTCTGGCAAGTAAAGTCATCATCGAAACTATAATCGCAGGTGCACAGGTTCCTATGGTAGTGAACATCCAAACCAAGTTTAAAAAAAACTGACCAAACATTTCAGAAAATTTCCGGACAAAATTCATGCATTCTAAGAAGAAAAGAGGCATAACCCTTGCAAGAAAAGTCTAATCTGAACTATAATCGCAGGTGCACAAGTTCCCATGGTAGTGAGCATCCTTACCAAGTTCCAAAGGAATAGACCCATAAACATCTGAGAAAATCTCTGGACAATATTCAGGCATTCTAAGAAAAGGGGCATAACTCTGGCAAGTAAAGTCAGATCGAAACTATAATCGCAGGTGCACAGGTTCTTATGGTAGTGAACATCCAAACCAAGTTTCAAAGAAACTGACCAAACATTTCAGAAAATCTCCGGACAAAATTCATGCATTCTAGGAAGAAAAGAGGCATAACTCTTGCAAGAAAAGTCCGATCTGAACTATAATCGCAGGTGCACAAGTTCCCATGGTAGTGAGCATCCTTACCAAGTTCCAAAGGAATAGACCCATAAACATCTGAGAAAATCTCTGGACAAAATTCAGGCATTCTAAGAAAAGGGGCATAACTCTGACAAGAAAAGTCCGAACAAAACTATAATCTCAGGTGCACAGGTTCCCATGATAGTGAACATCCATATCAAGTTTCAAAAAAATCAACACATAAACATTTGAGAAAATCTCTGGACAAAATTCAGGCATTTCAGATGAAAAGGGGCATAACTCTAGGAAAACAGTCCTATCAAAATATAATCGCATGTGCAAAGGTTTCCATGGTTTTGAACAACCCCAATAAAATTTCAACAAAATTGACCCATAATTATCAGAGAAAAGCTCTGGACAAAATTCCAGACAATTCAGGCATTCTAAGATGAAAAGGGGCATAACTATGGTCAAAAAACTCCGATCAAAAATATAATTGCAGGTGAATAGGATCCTAAGGCAGTAAACAACCCATAAACATCTCAGAAAATCTCCGGACAAAATTCTAGGCCTGTTTTTCAAGTCAACAAGGGGCATAATTCTGGAAAAATACGCCAACCGGAACTATAATCGCAGGTGCACAGGTTCCCATGGTGGTGTATATTCATACCAAGTTTCGAGCAGATTGGTCCACAAACATCTGAGAAAATCTCCGGTCAAAATTATGTCTGTGGATGGACAAATGGATGGACAGACCGACGGGCGGATGGACAAGGTGATTCCAGTATATGGCACATGTTATACTGATTACCTTATAAAATTTCATCAAAATCTGAGCACACTAATCTTCAAAATGACATGAACGGACATCAGGTGGATGGACGGATGGACGGATGCACTGACAGATGCAACCCAGTATACCCAACTTTCTTTTAACGTAGTGGGTATAATGAGCCAATGGAAGCCACGCATAACACAGAACGCCAATGAAAAACAATAATAGTTCAGTTTTTGTGCAATGGTGCTTTGAATCCCTATTTTCTTGTTCCTCTTGAAATGGTACTCTCGAAGCAGCCTGGTCAACAACAATTCGACTGATCCGCATTTAATCAGGACACACATTTCATCACATGCAGTCTAAGAACGTTTAATAATTTCGTTTGGTGATACAATAATTTATTTGAATCACTATAACTCACAAATAATGTGAAATTACTAAAGAAACAAGACACACTGTCACAGTGCCGAAGCTGCGACGATTCGTGCAATGCCAATGATGTTTTAAAACTTGTTGGTGACAAAAAACTTGTTAGTGACAAAAAACTCATTGGTGACAAGTCCATAAATGTGACGGAAGTTATCCGAATGATATGCACTATTGAGAGGGTGTAGACATCATGAAGATACACTTGCATACCAAGTATGGTGTCATTCCAAGTATTTTAGGAGTTATGGTGTTTTTTAAAACTCGTTGATGACAGACCGGCCGACAGATTGACAGACCGGCAGACAGACCGACATTGCCACATATAGAGCTGCTTGTCGCAGCTAAAAACAAGATGCACTGTCACAGTGCCGAAGCTGCGACAATTCGTGCAATGCCAATGATGTTTTAAAACTTGTTTGTGATAAAAAAACTTGTTGGTGACAAAAAAACTTGTTGGCGACAATTATCCGACTGACATGCACTATTGAGAGGGTGTAGAGATCATGAAGATGCACTTGCATACCAGCATGGTGTCATTCAATCAAGTATTTTAGGAGTTATGGTGTTTTTTAAACTTGTTGGTGACAGACCGATCGACAGACCAACATTGCCACATATAGAGCTGCTCGTCGCAGCTAAAAATAGGCTACAGGAAGGCTTACGTCATGTGCAACGAACTCCATTATGGAATCACTCAGAAAGCAGATGTTCGCTTTTGAAAGTAACTTGATGTTTTACTTTAACTGAACAAGAAATGAACATACTGTTAATTCTGCTCCTTGTATGGGGCTATACAAACACACGGGTGCAAAAAATTCCGACCTACTCATTGTTGATCGAACCTCCAAAACGAACTTTGATTTGAGTATTGGATACGGATGTTTTGTCCGCCAGACGAATAGTCTGCTTCAGTGCTTGCAATAGACCATTTTTACATTCTGCCATCTTACATCCGGGACATCATTTGCCCCCACAAACTGGCTTTATTTATCAATACTGATCACACGTGTTCTGAACTGCTGATCGGCATTGAAAGCTTCATTTTTCGGGTCCGTTTTATCAATTAAAATCCGACAATTTACCTAATCTGCGTTTGTTCTTTAACCAACAGGTTAATGAAACAAATTTACTAAACCATCAGAATAGGTTAATGAACAACTAAATGGGTAAGCTGTTTATAGGTTTACCAAAATATGGAATTGTCAAGGCCTGGTATATTGTTTTCTTCTACGTGTACACAGCTAAAATACATGTATAGATATCACATAAGATTTGTGTGTAGACTCAAACATTGTGACTTTAGGTCGTGCTTCAGTTGAATTCGATTTGACAGTAGAGTGACATATATAAGAAGCCTTACGGTACTTAATATGATGCGCTTCTTAATACAATACTTATAATAAATATATTTGCTAGTTTGCTACCAATAGTTTTGCGATTATTCATTGTTAATTGCCAGTGGCACCTTTAAAAGAATAATTGCAAAATTATAAGGGTTTTTTTTCTTTCTGTTTTTCCATGTTGTATTCCAGTTGTAACCACCAGTGTGCACACTCAAACCAATAAGATGCTTGACCCTCACTCCAGTGCTGGAAATGAACAAAATTAACAGCTGTAGTTTTAAGATGAGTAAATTGCCCCCGTAAAATGTTAGTATGTGAATTTTTGAGGGTGTACTGTCACCAAACACCAGAAATCGTAATCCTTCATAACATCATTAAATAGGATGGCTGTTCAGTAATTTTCAATTTGTACATTTTTGATACCTACCAATGGCCCAGACTTGCTGGTGCTAACTCAAAAATTAATCCAGGGCCAAACACAAATTTTGCCCCCAATCCCCAAAATTTGCATGCAAAACCGAAAATTCAATGTCCTATCTGTTCCTCCATATTTTTCAGATCTCCGCATACGCAGTATCCAGGAAGACACCGAAATTGACGCCAACCATCATTCTTTCTATAATTGCCTGTTAAATGTTGTGAACAGCGGGGAGGTAAGAGTGCCCACTCATGGGAGGGTCATACCCATCTGGGCCATGGGTAAGAACAAAAAAAAAATATACAAATTACTTAGAATTTATAATATTTTTATACAACAACCAATGGCCCAGACTAGCTGAATCGTAAAAAGGCTGGAGGGCCTAGGACATAAAGGAAAATCCAATCACTCAATCACTTCAGTAAAGAATATCTCCTACAGGAGAATAGGAGAAAACCAGGGAACCGGGAAACCAGAAAGACATAACACCAACAATGTAATTGAGTATTACATAATATATAATTCTCCATTTAATGGCAGCATAACCCATTATGCTAATTCGGTGAAGGAAAGCAATATATAAAGACAGTCCAGAGAATGAGACTCTTTATACTCATTTAAAAGTGTCCGAGGATTGTATATTAATGCCCGTTTGACACGGGACATATACAAATGCTTCACAATGAGCTACACTTTAAAAACAATACATAAATGAGACATAGTTATTGCTTCACACTGAGCTACACATTAAAACCATCCCAACACACCGACTTAGGACTACTGGCACCGGAGGAGGTCTTCCCTTGCTTTTCACTATAAAGCCAGATGATCATAAGGGAAAAAAACCACCCCCCCCCCCCTTCCCCATGTTGAGGCACGAGATCGCAGAGCGAAGAGGGCAGCAGAACAACATCACTCCTGGAACAGGTTGCCTAAATAACTATAGACGTAACTATTAATGGACGACATTCTGAGCAACAGAAAGAGGACCCAAAGATCTAAGGTCAGCGGAGATGGATAAATTTCTCATGTAAAACTTGGTAAATGTAGAGGGCTGTGTCCAATACGCAGCCTTCATGAGATCAATAATGGCTATACTGTTAGAATAAGCCCAAGAAGTGGACAGTGCTCTAACTTCGTGCGCTGATATCTTATTTACAGAACGTTGATCCGAAGATAAATTTTCATAGGCGTATTGCCAGCTGAATCCATCTAGCAACTGAATGAACAGAAATATCTTTTCTGTTAGGAATCAATGAAAGAAAGACACGTTTTCTTCCTTTTCTTATAAAATCTGATCAACGTTTATATATGCGCATAGCCCTGACTGGACACAGCAGAGGTCTTCGGTTGTCCGTAGAGCCTTAATGGTAATAGGCTCAGGCTATTTATCTGGCGTCAGATTATTAGCCAGAAATCCTACTTCCGTAGTTAGGGTAATGGTATTACCCATACAATGGTAGTGAGAATCAACTGATAAAGCATGAAGTTCACTAACTCTTCTAGCAGATGCAAAGGCTAAGAGAAATGCTGTTTTATAGGTAAAGAATTTGAACTCTACAACATCCAACGGCTCAAATGGAGCTTTTTTTGAGCTTCAATAGAACCCAAGCCAAATTCCACTTAGGAATTAATCTGAGGGTTCTAAGTCTATTAACCCCTTACCTAACATGGAAAGCAGACGACACTTGCAAAAATAATTCGTGAATATCTAACTTTTTTCATTTTTTGTCTCAAAAACATAGGTTATGACCCCTTGTTGGAACGAGCTCGATGAGCTCCTTCCAACAAGGGTCATAATCTATGTTTTTAAGACAAAAAATAATGAAAATTAGTTAGCGATTTTTTAGAATAACGCTGGCCGGTTTTGGCCATTACATTGGGTAAAGGCTTAATAGAGAAATTTCTAACCAGCTTGGACATTTGATCCAATAGCCAAGTTATCATGATGAGCATATGTGTCTGATAATATAGACCTTTAGCCCTTAATAGTGAAGGGCTTCAGTTTGAGATCGTCAAACAAGTTGACCAGGAAATTGGCAATATTTGGTATGGACAGATCATAAACGTCTATCGACTGATCCTTACACCAACGGAAGAAAACCTTCCACTTTGCTGCTTAGTTCAACGAAGAGGAGGACCTCCTGCAGTTAGAAATTGCGTCCACTGCTCATCCTGTAAACTGTCTTCCGTGCAAGAAGGACCGTACAACGGAAATACATGAAGGTTGATACCTTCCGGGTTGTGATGCAGTGCGCGTGACTTCCCCCGATAAAGAAGGTCCTCTCGTGGAGGAAGCTTCTGGGGAACATCCCATAACAGACACCTGAGAAGATTGATCCACAGTTTCTGTGATGCCAGAGATGCTACTAGTAGAATTTTGCAATGAGACTGTTTGATCTTTAACAGAATCTGCTGGCGCATATCCTACCATTCCGTCCCATGAGATCGACAGAGCGTCTACTGCATATGCTCGATGGTCTGGACATGGCAACACGAACGTTAGTAACTGATTGTTCAGGTGCGTTGCAAACAGATCTATCATGCGATCCCACTGGTAGCAAATCTGCCTAAATACTCGCTTGTTGAGCGTCCACTCCGATGGCAACAGGTGACCTTTCCGAGAGAGCAAGTCTGCTATTACGTTCAGACAACCCGGTATATAATGGACAGAAAGCTGAACATGATGATTCATGATGTACAGAAGAATCTTCTCCGTTAGTTCGCATAACGGAATTGAATGAGTACTGCCCTGGTTCCTGATGTACGCTACTACTGTCGAGTTGTGTGACAAAATCTGAACATGAGCGTCTGCTATTATGTGAACCCAATGTTGTAGCGCTAGCCATATTGACATCATCTCCTTGATGTTTATGTGTTTCTCCAGGAACTGAGGGTCCCAAAGACCCCAAAACTTCAAATCTGTGGGACTTAGGGTCGCGCCCCAACACGTCGGACTCGCATCCATCATAATCGTGAAAGCCGGATCCGGCAGTTGCAGCAGAACTCCCCAAGTTAACCACTGGATATCTGCCCAAATCTGAACCCTTTGTTTTATCAGGTCCGTTAAAACAATACTGGTTTCGAGCGAATGCGTCTTCACACTCCAGTTCTGATTAAAGAATATCTGGAGGGGACGCGTGCACAGGCCACCCATCAGAATGACATCCGCAGCCGCTTCGCACAGCCCCAACAGTCACTTTCCCTCGCTGTTAATGAGTCTGAGTGTAGACAAAACCGAACATAACAACTGACTACTTTCGCTCTGGGTAATGGCAGATGAACCAGATTGTTATTTGTCTCAAAGCTCATTCCCAAGTGAATGAACGACTTAGATGGAGCTAGATCTGACTTTTTCTCGTTTACTATGAAACCGAGACATTGGAGTAATAGAAGCAGACTCTGAACATCGTTCTGAAGAATAATTCTGTTGCCATATCTCTGTAGAATGTCGTCCAAGTAAGCCGACGTTACCTTGAAGTGTGACATTACCGAGTTCATTATTCGAATGACTGCCCAGGGAGCCAGGTTCAGACCAAAGCACATTGCCCTGAACTGAAACACCTTCCCTTGAACGGCGAACCTCAGGTACTTTCTGAATGCCAGATGTACCAGGACATGAAAGTATGCATCCTTTAGATGATCTATGCTTGCCGCATAGTCGTTCACTCGAACGTTCGCCCTTACCGACCGAATGGGCTCCATATAGAATTTTGGAGCCACAATGAGCTTGTTTATTCAGCTCAGGTCTATAACTGGTCGGAACGAGCCATCTGACTTTGGTACGAGGAACAGGTGACTGTAGAAACCTTGAGAATTTCGATTCTCGACGACCTCTATTGCTTCCTTTGATAAGAGAGCTTGTACCTCCACTATGAGAGACTCTCTTTTGCAAGGATTTGACGGAAGATTTGTCCAATGTGGACATCTTGTTAGTGGGGGTTTCCCTCAGAATGATGGCCGTAGGCCGTCCAAAACTACATTTCTCACGAGACTACTCTGGTCTTCCGTGATTGTTATCCAGTTTTTCGCGAAGCTTTATAACCTTCCGCCAACTGGCAAGCAATAGAGGTCTAGACCACCACCTGTATGACCTGTGCGGCTTACGGGAGGAGAAACATTCAATCCCCTCCCTCTGTCGGTACTCCCCGACAGCATGGGCAACATGAGGCGGGCATTATCATCCATCAGAATGAATCTTATCACCCACTGCACCTGCATACAATCTGATGTGGACATCCAGGATCTCATCACTATATCGCTGTGCAGTCAATGTACTACATTCCAAGGACACACAGCTCTGTATGTCCATCACTGCTGATGCCACCCCAGACCATGATTGACCCTCCACCATTGCGGTCATGCTCAGCAATGTTGGCTGCATGGAATCACTCCCCTGGTCTTCTCCATACCCTAGAACGCCTATCTGTGTGGTCCAGGGAGTACCTTGATCTATGTGTAAAAAGGACAGGTGGCCAATCTTCTCCGTTCAATCCAACGTGGTCCATGGCCCATTCATATCATGCCTGGCGGTGGTTCTGGGACAGCAGAATGCGAATACATGATCTTCTCGATCGGAGACCACATTCGTGCAACCTTGACCAGATAGTCTGCGTCGAAACATTTACCCCGGATGCATTCTGAAGGTCACTGCGAAGCTGGGTTGCTGCGGCAAAGCGGTTCCTACTGGCCTGAATGATGTTTGCCCTGTCTCTGCCACCACCATGCTGTCTTACTGGTGTGCCATACTGCTGAAATCTTGCCCAGGCTCTGGTGATAAAAATTACTTTTTCAAATTTGTTTTGTAAATAATGTTTGAAAATATGAAAAAATTTAAAGTGATTTATATATTTTTTATACTTACCAATGGCCCAGACTTAACTGGTGCTAACTCAAAAATATTTAGGGCCAAACACAAATTTTGCCCCCCAATCCCCCAAATTTGCATGCAAAACCGAAAATTAGAAGTCCTATCTGGCCCTTCATACATTTACTCTTTGCGCATGCGCAGATGCCAGGAAGTCACCGAAACTGGAGCCAACATCATTCTTTGTAAAAAAGATTATAATATAATTCAGAGGGGAGGTATGAGTGCCCAGTACTGCCCACTCATGGGAGGGCCATTCCCGCCTGGGCCATTGGTAAGTATAAAAAACTGTATAAATTACTTTAAATTTGTTCATATTTTTATACTGTATACCAATGGCCCAGACTTAGCTGAATCCTAAAAAGGTGGAGGGCCTGGAACTTCCAAAATAGTAGATCAACATAGATCAAATCCTTCAATCCATGATGAAAAAAATTGGAATAATTAGAATTTACATGCATGTCTCTTTATACCATAATAGAGGAGACATATCCCAATATGGATCCCAATTATGTAAATCCTAAATCTGAGCATGATATCATGCTAATTAAGATGTAACGAGTTCACAAATTTTTAAGGCTAGTCTGGACTAAGCCCTAAAAATTAGGATGGCATATTTGAGAATGAGAGAAAATTGCCCATAAACCTACGCCATACAATAATACTACAACTGAACACCGAATATAGTATGGACAAAACAGCTTCCTTCATAGTTATATACCCAATAAGCCAGAGAAGTGGAGAAAATGCCCCCCCCCCTTTTTGAACATATCTTCAAAAGAAAGAGGGGAGAGCTCTGGAATCAATAAGCAGTACCAGGAAACAATATAAATAAATATCGATCAGGCACTCAGGAATTAATTCATGAATAATAAATGGTGCTTAATGCCACTTCACAAGCCAATGCTACAGCGACGATTTTGGTAAATAAATTATCCGCTACAAAATATGCACTGCAGACGGCATATACAGGTAAGACAAAATCAGTGAAATAATAATATAACATACACATATTAAAGCGAGATACGATGAACAATCTCTGCAGAGAAAACACGCTTCAAAGATCATTCACAGGTGGCCTCTGTACAATTAAATCCGGTAAAAACACTCTCCAACCTGTACTATTTGGTATCTACAACTATAAACACGTGAGAATACGCGATTTGAGAACTGACAAAATAGAGACTAGAAATAGAAGAAGGTATGATTAACCGGCTCCAACACAGACCGCCCCCGAAATATATAATAATTTCAAGGTCTACCAAACTGATAGCATAATAAAATATTGCACGAGTGCATTAAAATCCAGCCTGTAATCATCTAAAAAACCACTAAGTGGTTATGCAGTTACCTATGAACTGAAATAGCAGCAATTATGATGATTAATAAGTGCTTGTATATTAGAAATATATGAACTCACGTCCATCATAATTGAGAAAACTGTTAAATATATGCCCAAACTTGACCTTATGTTAAAAGATTCGCTAAAACAAAACAGGTCTAGAGCGAAAAACGTCTACCAGTCCAGTTAAGAATAACAGGAGGGGACGTGTGTGTAAGTGACCCATCAAAATAACATTCACAGCCGCTCTTCAGAACCCCATCCAATGCATTAAAACTTTCTGCTGTTAATGCGTCAGATAAAAGATAAAAGCGAGCCAAACAACTGGCTAATTCGCTCTGTGAAACAACAGACCAACCAGCCTGTTGAAAATGAATTGTAGGACATGTCATGTGTATCCTATCATTTATCCCATGAGACATTATCTAGTTCATTATTCAAGTAATCTAAAGAACTATACTCGCTGCATCACCGAACGCTCACTTTTCAACTGAAAGATTATCATAAATAACCTAATTATCCAGTTCCAGTCAAAATCGGTCAGAACAAGCTCTATAAGATCAAGCCTCGAGCCACCGGCTTGGGGGTGTCTGATCAGTAAACTCAAACAGACCTAAACCCCCCATCCATGTGGCTGTACAGTCAATCCCTAAAGTAATATAGAGGAGGGATACCTATACCTTCGCTATGATTCCTTATAGACGATCTCAGTCTAGGACAACCTCTCCTACTCTTTCTGCTGGTGTTGGTCGATTAGACCCCCAACTTAAAGAGCCGAGTACTGATGCTTTCTTGTAGCTTAATCCTACATTAATGAAAGCTTACCATCAAAGACTTAGTGTCTGGAAAACTGAAGCGACGTGTTGCAAGTTTTCCACCTAGTCAAATGTTAAAGATGATGACACAAGGCTTCGACACATCAGAATAGCTCCCACTTAACATCTGTTAAGACAGAGATATATATGATAAATAGACCTGGAAAGAATGTTTTAAAAGGTACAAACGTCCACAAAATTCCTTTCCATATAGACGTTGCGTCACAGTACTTAAAACTGAAGTACATAAGACCGTGAGTCAAAATTCGCTCTGAATAAGAAATTATCTTCTCAATTGTGTCCGGGCGAACAGCGAAATGATGAAAGTAAGGCTACAACTAAGATCTTAGCCTGCTCATTCAACGCAGAGAAACTCTCAACACATCTTCTCCGGTCGTTTTTTAAATGTATGCGATCAAAAATGGTTAAAAATACAGAAGATGATGATAAGAAACCGACAAACCATATTACTTCTTCCCACAGGAAGTTAAATATGGTGTCGTCCACATAATCGAAGACCTGTGACACCTGTGTAGACTTAACCGGGAAGAGATCTTATTATCCTGCTCTTTGTCTGGATGAAGTCAGCGTCTAACAACGCTAGCGGTTTATCACAATTACTTGCAGCATTGTGATTCACTGGAACAAGTTCAAGGAAACGATAATGTATAGTATCCATATCATCCATGAGTTGTTCCGAAAGGGAAGGTTATTCTCATCCGAATCCCTTTCATCATTCGTCTAAATCAGTTTAGAATCACGGTCACCGGCATCTGAACAGGCAGATGACTGGACCGATCAAGCATCATTCAACAGCTCAAGTTTTGAGATTGATGTTGAGTGCTTCTGCCTTAGCAGGAATACTGTGATGAGCTGCATAATTTGCGACAGCAAGTCCGTTACGGAGGCCTGAGGAGCAGCGGTCATGTATTGCTTGTCTGCCAGCTGCTCCTGGGCCAGTGTGTCCGAGATGCCTCTTTACTGCGGACGTCCCAATGAATGAAGCCTCATCTGCTTGGCTACTAGATGGTGCGACTTTCTTCACAAAAAGTGGACCTCTTGACGATGCAGACAAGATATCCTAAGTCACTCAACCAAGGTGCAGTCGGGAGTGCTCGGTAGACGCTGAAGAAGCCAAACTGCAACCGCCCCTAACTAAGAACTGAACTGAGTGTACCGGACAATAGGTATGTATGTAAGCTCCGACTGATGCAAGTTCCTACCAACAACACCTGGCCCCAGATGTTGTTAAAAAAGAGAGAGGGGTCTCCCTCTTGCTCGCGGTCCTGGGAGACCTAGCCGAGCGTACCTCAGCTTCTTCCTTCCATCGATGCAGGGTGAGCATGATTGGATTTTATAGTGCTCGCTACACCCTTGTTTCTCTCTCGACCGCTACAGACATACCCGGCGTCACACTACCCATATTCTGAGTAACGATCCGCCTTTTGAGCTAGCTGGAGACAAGGTCATAAACCCTATATTCTAAGATCTAAGAACTTGTCTTATATCATTGAGCACTTATGCAGCTAGCTCTGAATACAATGCACATGCGACATATCCGGTGTCACGGCCCTCATATTCAATATTAACCGCTTTGCCAGCGACAGGGAACTGAAACCACTCACCGCGGTTTATAGCCGTGTGCAATATTAAGAGCACTTTATCCATTATGTAGAGGAAGCCGTAAGACTAGCGGACCCCGGCTGCCTATTAGACGGGACGTCCCGGGCTGAAGGGATGGACGTAAACTCTGACTGACACAAGTTCCTACCAACAACATATGTCCCCAGATGACACTGTAAAAGAGAGAGACCTCTCTCTTGCTCGCGGTCCTGGCTGACCTGGACGAGCGTACCTCAGAGCTTGCCGGCTTCCTCCTTCCGTCGTCGCTGGGTGAGCATGTTAGTATATTATAGTGCTCGCTCCACCCTATATCATCTCCTAGCCCGTAGCAGGCACACCCGGCATCACAGTTCTCCGAGGCCTGAGTAAGCTGGCGACAGGGAACTAAAACCATGTGCCATGGTTTTTAGCCCTAAATGCGACAACAGACTCTGTGTGGTCGTGTGTGCTTTTAGAACGTAGAGGAAGCTATAAGACTAGCCGACCCCAGCAGCCTATTAGAAGGGGCGACCCCGACAGGAAGGCTTGGACGTAAGCTCCAACTGACGCAAGTTCCTACCAACAACCTCTGACCCCAAATGTTGTTATAAGAGCAAGGGCCTCTCTTCTGCTCGCAGTAGACCTGGACAAGCATACCTCAGAACTTGTCTGCTTCCTCCTTTCCGTCGTCGCAGGGTGAGCATGTTCGGATTTTTATAGTGCTCGCTACACCCTTGCTCCTCTTCTCGACCGCTACAGACATACCCGGCGTCACACCACCCATATTCTAAGTGATAGATCTGCCAGTTGAGCTAGCTGGAGACAAGGACGTAAACCCTATATTCTAAGGACTAGGCCCTTGTCTTATATCATTGAGCACTTTTCCGCTAGTTCTAATAGTATAATATGACAACGGAAGCACACTCTCAGACGGCGTCATGAAACACACCATGTTCTTGTTCCTCTGTAAATAGAAACTAAACAAGAGGCCCCAGGGGCCTGAGGGTGCTCACCTGACATGGTAGCCTAAATATCAACCCAGAGAATTGATTTCAGCAAGTTGCATCTGCTCCTCCTAAGAAAAGCTTATACCAAATATCCAAAGATTCTGACCAGTGGATCTAAAAGAAAAGATTTTTAAAGAATATTCCTCATATTGAACTAAGTTATCATTCGGGCTCCCACAGCGAGCCCATATATGAACCCAGGGACGTGGCTTTAACAAACTTGAATCTCACTCCCCTAAGGATGCTGCACACCAAATATCAAAACATTCCGACTGCTGGATCTGAAAAAGAAGATTTTTAAAGAAAATTCCTCATTTTGAACTAAGTTATCATTTGGGCTCCCACAGTGAGCCAAAATATGGACCTAGGGACATGGCTTGAACAAACTTGAATCTCATCCCCCTAAGGATACTGTATACCAAATATCAAAACATTCCGACTGCTGGATCTGAAGAAGATTTTTAAAGAAAATTCCTCATTTTGAACTAAGTTATAATTCGGGCTACCACAATGAGCCCAAATATGAACCCAGGGACTTGGCATAAACAAACTTGAATCTCACCCCCCTAAGCATGGTGCATGCCCAATATTAAAAGATTCTGCCTGCTGGATCTTAAGAAGAAGATTTTCAAAGAAATTTGCCTGAAATGCACTAAGTTCAAATTTGGCCTCCTATACTGAGCCCAAATATAAACCCAGGGGGCCGATTTGAACAAACTTGAATCAGATCCACCCCCACAATGTTGCATACCAAATATCAAAAGATTCTGCTTGCTGGATCTGGAGAAGAAGATTTTTTAAGAAATTTGCCTGAAATGCACTAAGTTCGAATTCAGGCTTCTATAGAGAGCCCAAATATGAATCCAGGGGGCAGATTTGAACAAACTTGAATCAGATCCACCCCATAATGTTGCATACCAAATATCAAAAGATTCTGCCTGCTGGATCTGGAGAAGATTTTTGAAGAAATTTGCCTGAAATGCACTAAGTTTGAATTCAAGCTTCTATAGTAAGCCCAAATATGAATCTAGGGAGCCGATTTAAACAAACTTGAATTAGATCCACCTCACAATGTTGCATACCAAATATCAAAAGATTCTGCCTGCTGGATCTGGAGAAGATTTTTTAAGAAATTTGCCTGAAATGCACTAAGTTCGAAATCGGGCTTCTATAGTGAGCCCAAATATTAATCCAGGGGGCCGATTTGAACAAACTTGAATCAGACCCACCCTACAATGTTGCATGCCAAATATCAAAAGATTCTGCCTGCTGGATCTGGAGAAGAAGATTTTTAATGTTTTTCCCATTGCCAGCAATGTTAAAAAGTGCTGACTCAGCACTTTTTTAAAGTCCTGAAAAAGTACCTTGTGATCAAACCGATAGCGATTTTTTTTAACCATTCTATTCTACTGGATAAAAGTAAGCGTTATACAAAATAAGAATTCTCTGTGCTGTGCAGTTTTGGAGATATGGCTGTTTTAAGGTTTTTCCTATTTTCAGCCCCTGAGGTTCCCACAGGGCAATGAGAAAATTTTTTTTTGCATCAATCAACTACTTATGACCTATTATCATCTCACATCAAATTTGGTTCAAATCGACCTCACGGTTCTGAAAATAGAATTTTTAGGTGTGGCCAAAATTTTTGCCCCTCTCATAATGGAAGGCAAATAATGCCCAACAAACTTCTCTTGAATAAACTTGATTCTAAACCTCAAAAGGACGGCGTATACCACATATCAAGTCTCTGCTACTGGTGGTTCATTAGATGAAGATTTTCAAAAAATTTGGCCATTTTTTCCCCATCTCACTGCTCAATATATGAGCCGAAACCTAATTTGCATAAAAAACAAAATGCCCCTGTATAACCACTACTTACATGAAATTTAATTAAAATGTGGCCAGTGGTTTAGGAGAAAGAGGCTCAAACACCACCTTCATGTAGGACGACGGACGGACGACAGACGAAGAATGATCAGAAAATCTCACCCTGACTTTCAGTCAGGTGAGTTAAAAACTATAGTGACATTTTGGTTAGTGCTGCCGCGGTTAAGACTTTTTTCTGACCGGTTAACCAGTGTGTCTGACTGTGGTTAACAGTGGTTAACCGCATTTAAGGTACCTATATTTGTAGTGTGTTCTTGCTTCAACTGTAACTATTATATCGGGCCGGCCATTGTTATTTACATTGACCATAAATAATAATAAAGAAGTATTCTATTTAGTCGTTGTTGTTCAATTGCCCATGTGTTTACATCAGTGCGTGTACCGAAAGTCAACAGGTTTGTGGGGCCAATATAGATGAAACAATAAAAAATACAAAATCATCAAAATAACAACGAAAAAATAAATAATAACACATCATCGCATAAATGTTTGCCAGCAATACCTGGAGAGACGTATTTATTTATTCCATGAACTCTAATTCACTGATGTGTAATGTCCGGTTATAAATTACGCACACGTGCACCAGTGACCAGGTAAAGTTAGTTTCAATAGCACCAACAATGCTTAAGTGGGACAACAATTTGAAAACAATTTGCATTGTAACCTGCGCATTTGTTGTATTTTTATTGGTTTTTCCGGAACATTCTCGCGTTCCGGAAAAAACAACTTAATCACAACAACTGCACAGGTTACGGCGCAAATGGTGCTCTGATTCTGAAACTTTGAACTTTCAGTCACAAACGAGCATTGGATTTTCTTGACAGGGATGAAGAAAGACATTGGGGTGATAAACAAACAACGAAAAACAAATAAATGCGAGTATTTTTTAAATCTTTAGTAATAATTTTCCTTTATTCTTTTATCTTATTCACCACGTGGTAACTCGTCAAAACTTACCTATTTCCGTTGCACCCCAAACTGCCCCAAATTGGCAAAACGTAGCTTGCAACTAATTCTTTTTGACTGCATATATTTAAAAATGGGGGTGGGGGGGGGTGGGGGGGGTGCGACTTATATATGGGCTTTAGGCAAAAGGGAGGAATTCCAGGTGTGAGTTTGGGGTGCGACTTATACACGGGGGCGACTTATACATGGACATATACGGTGAGTATAGTGAATGTAAGGTTAACCAGTTAAAACATTTTCTTGACCGGTCAAAGTTTTAACCACAGGTTAACCGGTTATCTGGATAACCGTGGCAGCACTAATTTTGGTGAGAGGAACAGCAGTGTCCCCCTCACCACGAGAGGACTGGTAGTGTCCACTCGCCTAACAACAAACCATGACACCAGTCATCAACATTGTCAAAATCTGACACATGGTGCAAGAATTAGTGGTAGTACATCAACTAAAGCAAGACACGGCCATGTAAATAGAGGAAAGGCTTCCTCTTATTTGTCCTGCTATTAGAGAAATATTATTACCTTAAATCTAACATAGGTCTATTGTACCACCACCAAATCCACATAAATATAAGATAACATTAAAATATGATCAATGCAATAAATACATTCAAAAGAAAAATTCCTTCAAAAAATAGAAAAAAAATTTGAATATTTTTTTCTTATATAAGAGCCCAAGTTCCCAAATGGAACGATGAGCCCAAAAGAGCCTAAGTGTGGAAAAAATTATAATAATATGCCATAAAATTAACTACCACACTATCAGAATATTTCATGTTACTTACAGCCGGCGTTCCTTAAATAATAGGAAACTACCTAGAGCACTGTCAAACTAAACAACTTTAAACTGAAAACAAGACCCCAGGCAACACGGCCCGACGTCAGTAACAGAAACAAGACTATCCGATGTAAAGCAAGATCTTCATCAGAAGAAAAAATGATACGCCGGATGTATGATGCATGACCAAAATGCCTAAACACCCCAAGGGTGAAGATGTAACCATGGGGATGTTCAGAATAATCTTCGGAATAATACGTTAAACTCCCAAGAAATTTTATAAAAAAAATTTCAATAGAACAAGCCAAAAAGCTTGGGAGCTTAACTGGGGGATCAAGGGAAGGTAGGGAAGGAATACTAAACAAATAGTGGACAGATCATTATCAATCAATGATGATGTCAGGCCCATGTTCCGAATTTGGGGAAGATTAACTAATTTTTATAATTATTATAAAATTACAGCCCTGAAAATTTCAAACCACCATTTCTTCCTTCCTTCGTCCAGTTGTGCCTTTGGATCCACCAAAATAAACATTGATTTGTGTCTGGCATCATTAAAACTAAGATTTAAAAGCACAGATGTCAGTTTGTTGTTATCTGACTGAGGGCCAAACAAAGAATGATGTTAGCGCCAGTTTCGGTGACTTCCTGGCATCTGCGCATGCGCGGAGAGTAAATGTATGGAGGGCCAGATAGGACTTCTAATTTTTGGTTTTGCATGCAAATTTGGGGGATTGGGGGGCAAAATTTGTGTTCGGCCCTAAATATTTTTGAGTTAGCACCAGCTAAGTCTGGGCCATTGGTATACAGTATAAAAATATGTTCCTCTTGATTATACTTTTGAGCAGTACAAAAACTAGTTGAGACTGTCGAGTATTTGACATGTGCCAAAGATCATGAAAAATGGAGTATTTGAAGGTTTTTTGACAAAATATGTATTTTCTCATGATTATGTATAAAAAGAGAGACAAGGTACATGTACACAACTCACTGGCTTGGAAGATGTCTAACTGCCTTCTTGAAACTCACAGAAAAACAATGTGTGAACTTGTGCATCAAACCCACAGAAAAACAATGTGTGAACTTGTGGACAAGATATTGATGTCATCCGACAACTAAGATGTTAACCTGTATGTTGGTATACCAATTCCCCAATATCATGAGAAAATACATAATTTGTCAAAAAAATCTTCAAATGCACCATTTTTCATGATCTTTGCACATGTCAGACCCCTATTATTTTAGTGATGTTTTGCGAGAAAATTGCTTCTAAATTAAATTTTACAAAAACTGCTATTTTCTTTTGTTGTGTATTGTATTCATTTGGTACATGTAACTTATTTCAGTAAACAGGAGAAAAATTAGTGTGTTTCATCGTGTAATATAATAGAGTGAAAAGTAATGTCACCTCGGCAAATTCTGAACCCGGCATTGGCCTTGGCAAACACATTTTAGTGATCACCAGTGTAACTTGCAAAGTTTGTTCTTTTTACCAGTTTTGGTTAATTACGGCCAGGTTACAGGATGTTTCATCCCATCATACGAGGCAGTTCATCCTGAAATCGAAACCGAGATGTTTTGTGCCAAATATTGGTACCGCTTATCCCATTCAAATTTTTTTCATGGAGATCTTTGTCATTCCAGTGTAGAAACTGATAATGGATACCGTCATACTTTATTACACACAGACATGTTAACATTCCAGGAATGCTCAGGACACTACTGGGAGTTCAATGTTCCACTTCCAGGCATACCAGAAAATGATCTGATTGGGCAGACAATCACAGTGAACTCAGTCAAATAATTGGCAATTTTGAAATGGTTTGATAAATTTGTGAGCAATTTCACAACATTTACAATTTGAGATGCTTTATAAGTAAGGAAAATCAGTTTACGATGAAATTCCTACCTCATGCAGTACCGTAAGTTGCTGTGGAATGGCCGTAATCCATGCATGGGTGCTGATGTACATGCATGCGTTTACCAAGTAATAATGAAAGTGTCAATGACACTGTAGCTCAACTTGTTTAAGACATGTACATGTATAGTATGTGACACAGCAATGACAAACATCTAGGTAATGACCTGATAACAAAGGTACATGTAAAGTATTGTAATGGTCTGTACATAAATGCTGCATAGCCTGTAACAAATGTGTAGGTAAAGTATTGTATAGGTGGGCAACAGTTAGATGCTAAACTAGACAAGAAATCTTTGAGTCCCAGAATGGGTCTGATTGAACCCAAAAATATTTGTTCTCATAGCAGCGATAACAAAGGCACCCAAAAACACTCGTTCCTGTCACAAGGTGATAACAAAGGTACCCCAAAAAGTTTCATGAAGATCAGTTCATAAATACAGACTCTAGCCCGAGCTCTATATACATGTGCACATACTGTGTATAAGTAGCAGTGAACAAATCAAAGTTCATCTAATTTGCATAATTTCTGCACGAGAAAAAACCTGTATTATATGTGATGTATTTCATGTTACTAAACATTCCTACAGAAATTTATTCATATCAGAACTTTAATACAAAAGTTCTGTACAAAAAATTGATTGCACCAATTTTGGTACAAAATGGCCGCCGGCAGCCATCTTGAATTTCGGACTGCACCCCAATAGACTCGTTCTCGTCCCAAAGTGATAGCAAAGGTGAAAAGAAGTTTCGTAAAGATCGGTTCATAAATACGGCCTCTAGCCTGAGCCATATTGGCATTTGCAGTTACACTGCTGAAAGTAACATTAAATAGATCAAAGTTAGTCTAATTGGCATAATTTATGCACGACAAAAAAACCTATATTATATGTGATGTATCCCATGGTACTAAACATTCACACAGAAAATTATTCAAATCAGCGCTTTCATATGGAAGTTCTGCACAAAAATCTGATTGCACCTAATTTTGTACAAAATGGCCGCCAGTGGCCATCATGAATTTCAGACCGGACTCCAAAACACTTGTTCTCGTCCCACGGTGATAACAAAGGTACCCAAGAAGTTTCGTAAAGATCGGTTCATAAATACGGCCTCCAGCCCGAGCTGTATTGTCATTTGCACTTACAGTGCTGAAAGTAACACTAAATAATTTACGCACGAGAAAAAACCCGTATTATATGCGATGTATCCCATGGTACTAAACATTCATACAAAAAAATTATTCAAATCAGAGCTTTTATGTGGAAGTTCTGAGCAAAGAATCTGATTGCGCCTCATTTTGTACAAAATGGCTGCCAGCAGCCGTCTTAAATTTCGGACCGGACACAAAAACACTTGTTCTCGTATCACGGTGATAACAAAGGTACCCAAGAAGTTTCGTAAAGATCGGTTCATAAATACGGCCTCTAGTCAGAGCCGTGTGTACGGCACGATGGACGGACAGACAGACAGACAGATGGGCGATGGGCCATGGCAATACCTCAAATTTGGCTTTGCCAAAGATGAGCAAAAAATCATCAGCAAAATTTTTATTAAATAAACTTAAACTTTTGATGATTATTCCTATTATAATTAGTGTTTAGAATCTAATTTTTTTTTGCATTCATGGAAATATTTCCCACCCATGGAAAGTAACCAGTCCACAGCAGCCATACTGTATTCCATGAATTAGAGACTGGTGTTTTTTTTGTTTCGGTTACGTTTTTTTCTGGAAACTGAAAAACCAAACAGATTTTCCGCAAAAGCCTCCTCCACGGTAGTTCTTAGCTTTTCCAAGCTTTTCTCAGCTTGAAAAATGAAAATCTCAGCTTTTCCCAGCTTTCATCCCATAGTAGTAAGCTTGAAGCAAAGATTGGATATCTAAGGTTATCCAAGGATTTCTCATCCAAATACTATCCCAATAATCCCAGGTTTTCTGAGCTTTACCAAGCTTCAATATCTTCGGAAATCCCAGGAATTCCTGAGAAATCTCAGGTTATTTTTGCAAGGGAATTATTGACATATCTCAGCTTTTCCCAGCTATTCTCAGCTTGAAAATCTCAGCTTTTCCCAACTTTTTCCCACCTTCATCCTATGGTAGTAAGCTTCAAGCAAAGCTTGGATATCTAAGGTTATCCAAGGATTTCTCATCCAAATACAGTCCCTGGTTTTCTGAGCTTTTCCATGCTTCGGTATCTTTGGAAATCCTTAGATATCTCAGGTTAAATCTCTGCTTTTCCAAGCTTTTTATCTTTGGAAATCTCAGGATTATCCTGAGAAATCTCAGGTTATTTTTGCAAGGGAAACGTCCTCAAATTCCTTCCCGTTGAGACGTTTCGCCATAGCTCTGGTAAGGTGATCTGCGTAAGACATTGCTTCCAAATTCGCTCTACTTGATAAAATTGCCGTTGTAATTGTGTCTGAGTGAATAGAGAATGATGCAGGCAAGGATACATCTATATATCCGGGCTGCTCATTCAAACGCAGCGGAGCTCTCCGAACATCTTCTCCAACCATTTTTAAATGAACGTCGTCCAAGAAACGGTATGTTTATAGAAGATGTAGCTGAGAAACCGCCTTTCCTTCTCGCAATCGAGAGGCTAAATATGGAGTCGTCTATATGGTCGAAGGCCTGCGACACCTGCCTAGACTGGACTGAAAATGAAAGGACTTCCTCCTTAGTCCGGATAAAGTCTGCGTCCAACAACGCCAGCGGTTTCTTCCTTTTTCTAGCAGCATTCAGGATAGCATTGATGGATGAAATCCATCACAACCCTGTGCTGTTCCGAAAGGGAAGGGTAATCCTCTTCCTTATCCCTTTCACCATCCGAGAGAATCAGTTGCGAATCTTGGTCCCTTGAATCTGCGTGAACAGACGACTGGACCAACCCAGCACCGTCTGACAGCTCAAGTTCTGAGACTGAGGGAGGCTGCATCTGCACTTGCTGGGATGCTGCAATCAGATATGCAATCTGCGACAGCAAGTCCGTCATTGAGGCCTGAGGAGCAGTGGTCTTCTGTTTCCTAGCAGCTTGCTGCTCCTGGGATGGTGTGTCGGAGATGGATCTCTTCTCCGAACGTCCCAATGATTGAGGCCTCGTCTCCTGAGCTACCGGATGATCCGACTTCTTGGGCGAACAGTAATTCCTTCTTCATGCAGCAGGCAGGATAGCCAAAGTCGGGTAGCTAGGATGCGGTCGTGTGTACTTGAATAACGTAGCAGAGGAAGCCAAAACTGAAGCCGACCCCGGCTGCAGACTAGACGGAGCGTCCCGGGCGGTGGGCGGATGTATGCTCTGTCTCGTGCAAGTTTTCAACCAGAAAACTCCATTTCGGCTTGTGAAATGTAGCAGAGAAAGCCATGACTGAAGCCGACCCGGCTGCAGACTAAACAGAGTGTCCCGAGTGGAGTGCGGACATATGCTCCGGCTCGTTGTGAGAGCGAGTCTGCTAGTACATTCAGATGACCTGGTATATGACGGACTGAGAGATGAACGTGATGACTCAGAGCGAATAGGAGAATTTTCTCCGTTAATTTGCATAACGGAATCGAATGAGTGCCACCTTGCTTCCTGAGATAAACTACTACTGTCGAGTTGTCCGACAGAATCTGAACATGGACGTTCGCTATTTGAACAATCCAATGTTGTAGTGCTAGCCAGATAGACATCATCTCCTTGATGTTTATGTGCTTCTCCAGGAACTGGGGGTCCCAAAGACCCTGACACTTCAAGTCTGAGGGACTTGGGGATGCACCCCAGCCCATTAGACTCGCATCCATCAGACACTGCGGGAGAGTTTAGACAAAAGCGAGCATAACAACTGATATTTCGCTGTCGGAAATGGCAGACGAACTAGATTGTTGTGAGTCTCGAAGCTCATTCCCAAGTGAATGAAGGACATGGACAGAGCTAGTTCAGACTTTTTCTCATTTATTATGAAACCGAGACGTCGGAACAAATGAAGCAGACTCTGAACATCGTTCTGAAGAATTATTCTGTCGCTGTATCTCTGAAGAATGTTGTCCAAGTAAGCCGATGTTACCACTGTCGAATGAGCTCGGAAATATGACATTACCGAGTTCATTATTCGAGTGAAAGTCCAATGAGCTAGGTTCAGACCAAAGCACATTTCTCTGAACTGATAAACCTCTCCTTGCACGTCAAAACACAGGTACTTTCTGAATGCCGGACGTACTAGGACATGAAAGTCGACGTCCTTTAGATCTATGCTTGCTGCATAGTCATCCACTCTAATGCTCGCTCTTACCGCCCGAATGGTTTCCATTTAGAACTTTGGAGCTATGATCAATTTGTTTATACTGCTCAAATCTATTACCGATCGGAACGAGCCGCCTGGCTTTGGTATGAGGAACAGGTGACTGTAAAAACCTGGAGAATTTTTATTCTCGACGACCTCTATTGCTTTTGTTGATAAGAGAGCCTATAGCTCCACAAGGAGAGACTCTCTTTTGGAAGGATTAGCCAAATGATTTGTCCAACGCGGACTCTTGTAAGTGGGGGCTTTGCTCGGAATGATAGCCGCAGGCCTGCTGCAACTACATTTCTCACACAGATATCCCGTGACTTCCATCCAGTTTTTCGCGAAGTTTGATAACCTTCCGCCAACTGGAAAGCAACAGAGGTCTAGACCATCACCTATACAACATGCGAGGCTTGCAGAAGGAGAAACTACATCCTCCCCGCAAAGAACCTCGTCCCGTCGGCCAAGGGGCGTCTGACTTATAGTCTCGATCAGACTTGCACTCCTTTCCTAAGTAGCTATATTGACGATCTCCGCAGGAACCGTAAAAGGGTTTCCTGTACCTTCATGAGGAGTTCCTTTCGATGATTGTGAAGTGGAACGACCTTGCCTACTCCGGCCTGCTAAGTGTGTTGTTGAGACGCAGATTTCCATAGCAGTGCACTGGAACCTTTTTTGTAGCTTGTTTATAAACTAATGAAAGCTTGTTGTCAAAAAGTGTGTGTCCGGAGACGGGAACGACTCGGAGAGAGCTTTTCACCATCATTGATAATTGATGATGACGCCAGGGCTGCATCATGTCTAATAAACTCCAAATCTGTCATGTCCGAGCGTAAATTGAATGATGTAGGCAAGGACATATCTAAATCCCCAGCCTGCTCATCCAAATCAGAGGAGCATCTTCTCCAACCGTTTTAAAATAGCATGGTCCAGGAAACGGTATATTGATTGAAGCTGCAGATAAGAAACTGCCTTTCTTCTTGGCACTTGCTAGGTTGAATATGGTGTTGTTAACATGGCTGAAGACCTCCAACACTTGCCAAGATTGTTCCGGGGAGGAAAGAACATCATCTTTCCTTTGCACAAAAACTCTGTCTAGAGACGACAGCAGTTTCTGCCTAGCAGTTGCAGCCTACTGATCAGATGGAACAAAGTTAGGATAGTATTGATGAATGAAATTCATCGCTACCATATGTTGTTCCAAAAAGGAACAGTAATCCTCTTCCTTGTCCCTTTCACCAGCCGACTGATTCAGCTGAGAATTTTGGTCAACTGCACCTGTATGTACAGATAACCGCACTAACCCAGCACCGTCCGACAGCTCACTACCAGAGTTTGCGGAAGGCTGCCCGCACATCCCAATGAATGAAGCCTCGGATCACGCGACTTCACAGGGTGTCTTCGCGCAGCTGCCTGGATATCTGAAGTCGGGTAGCTGGCATGCAGTCGTGTGTGTTTTCTGAAGTTGAAGAAGAAGCTGTGACTGTAGCCGACCCCAGATGCAGTCAGACGGAGCATCCCGAGCGGCGGGTGTGGGCATTAGCTCCGAATCGGGCAAGTTTCTCAAAACAACATCTGGCCCCAAATGTTGCTGGGTTAGAGAAGGCTCTCCCACCCTTGGTCTATCAGACCTCGCCGAGCTTCCCGAAGAGAAACTTGCAGGCTTCCTCCCTTTTGCAGTTGTCGCTGGGTGAGCTTTAGTTTTTGAGGTGCCCGCTGTACCCAATTCTACACTTCCTTCAACTGCAACAGACTTACCTGGTGTTACGGCTCCCACTATCAAGTTGGCCGCTTCACCCGTCGAACTGGCTGCTGGAATATTCCGTTTAATGTTAAGGAGCACCTTAGCAGCCCGTTCTGTTTGTTCATCAGACCGCAACAACGGTGGCACACTTTGGATGGGTGTCGCAATACCATCACCATGTTCTTGTTCCTCTGAAAAAGAAACTGAAAAACTTGAATTATCCTGCGGTAACAGCTCAGGCATAGGAAACTTTGGATGGGTGTCGCAATACCATCACCATGTTCTTGTTCCTCTGAAAAAGAAACTGAAAAACTTGAATTATCCTGCGGTAACAGTTCAGGCATAGGAACTTCACCGCCGATGACATATCGCCACACCCATCTCCAACGTCTGTCATCCCAACGTACATAAGTAGGACAACAATTCGTAGGAGTGCATCGACTACAGGCAAGGCAACAAGCACGTAAATCCGAGGAAGACTTCCTCGCCTTGCATTTAGAGCAGTAAGCTTTCCTAATTACAATCAAAAGACAGAGTCGATAGCACTCCTACAAATTCCACAGCAAAAATACATAAGGATACATGAATAATAGCAATCAAATTAATTTCGAAACAATTTTAAAAATTTTTCGAAATTTGTTTTTGAAAATGCCTAAGTTCCCAAAGGGAACATCATTGCCCAAGGGCATCCCGATAGAGCCTAAATGTGGACAAAATCCAAATATTTTGAGCTACACTACCGGAATCATAATCAATGTATCCTACAGTAATTCTAAAGTATTATAATACTAAATACTACATGTTAAGGGTGCTGCCATATGTAAACAATGTCAATAGAAAAAAACGGAAACAAGACAACAGGCACACAAAAAGGCCCAAAGTCAGTAACCGATTTAAATGCTATCAGATGCAAAGCTTGATCTTCAAACAAAGATAAAATGATACATCGGATAGAAAATGCAAGACCAAAATGACCCATCACCCCTAGGGTGAGGACGTAACTATGGGGATAAACAGAATAACATTCTGTCATACACATTAAACTCCCAAGAAATTTGATAAAAAATTTCAATAAAAAACAGCCAAAAAGCTTAGGAGTTTAACAGGAGGGGTTCATGGAAGGAAAGGGAAGAAACACTTAACAACAGGCCCCAGGGGGCCTGAGGGCGCTCACCTGACATGGTACTCTAAATATCAAATCAGGGACTTGACTTGAATAAGCTGCATTCGCCCCTCCTAAGAAAAGCATATACCAACTAGATGAAGCGATTGTGCCCACACAATACATAGGATTTTCCTTCTATTTTTAGTTCCTGCACTTTTACGCCCCAAAATTGAGATAAACACATAAAAAACAGATTTTTTTTTCTATTTTTCTTTGGAAATTTTCGAAGTCCCAAACAAAATATTTTCACCCTAAAATTTTTTTTTCTTGTTAAAATTGACCAAAACACATAAAAAAAACAAAAAACAAATTTCCGGATTTTGGTCCAAAATTTTGTAAGTCCCACCCAGACCCAAAATTTTCAGTGTAAAAAAAGAAATTTTTTTTTGTCTTAAAATTGACCGAAACGCATAAAAAACGGATTTTGGTCGAAAATTCCCACCTGTACCCCAAATTTTCAGTGTAAAAAAAAAAAAAATTTTTTGTCTTAAAATTGACTGAAATGCATAAAAAAAAACAAAAACAAAAATTTCTGGATTTTGGTCCAAAATTTCTAAGTCCGGAATGGGACCCCAAATTTTCAGCCTAAATATGAACCCAGGGACTTGGCTTGAACAAACTTGAATCTCACTCCCCTAAGGATGCTGCATACCAAATATCAAAAGATTCTTATTAGTTGATCTGAAGAAGAAGATTTTTAAAAAATATTCCTCATACTGCACTAATTTAAACATTTGGGCTCCCATAGAGAGCCCAAATATGGACCCAGGGAACTGATTTCAATAAAGATATGAAACAATCTTCCAAAGATGTTATATGTGAAATTTGAAAGCTTTTTTGGAGCAGTGGTTTGGGAGAAAAGTAGTGTTAAATGTTTTTCCCATTACTAACAGTGTTAAAATATGCAGACTCAGCATTTTTGCAAAGGCCCAAAAAAGTACCCCATGATAAAACCGATAGCAATTTTTTTTCACCATTCCATTTTGTTGGTCCTAAGGAAGCTTCACACCAACAAAGAATTCTCAGTGCCGTGTAGTTTTGGAGATATGGGCATTTTAATATTTTCTATTTTTAGCTCCTGCGGTTTCCATTGGGCAACACGAAAAAAAATTTGGGCATAAATTAAGTACTTATGACCCAATAAGCCCTCAAATCAAAAAACGTACGTCGGACGAGATGACAGACAACGGACAAAAAGTGATCAGACAAAAGCTCACCCTGACTTTCAGTCAGGTGAGCTAAAAAAAAATGCCGATAGGATCATCGATCCAATGTTGAAGTTTCATAAATGTGGGTGGAACCATTGTCAAATTATCATCTGGAAACCAATTGTTTATGATTTATTATGTTCAAGGTCACTGTGACCTTGTCCTTTGACCTAGTGAGTCCAATATAAATAGGGGTTTCCACTCACCTAGGCCAACCAACCTTTGAAGTTTCATGAATGTGGGTAAAACCATTATCAAGTTATCACCCGAAAACCAATTGTTTACAATTTTCTATGTTGAAGGTCACTGTGACCTTGCCCGTTCAACTACGAGTCCAAAATACATAGGGCTGTTCCTCTCACTGATGCCAACCTACCTATGAAGCTTCATGAACATGGGTCAAACCATTATCAGGTTATCTGGAAACCAATTGTTTTGATTTACTATGTTCAGGGTCACTGTGACTTTGACCTTTGACCTAGTGAGTCCAAAATAAAGAGGCTTCTTCCTCTCATGAAGGCCAACCTACATATACAGTTTCATGAATGTGGGTTGAACCAGTTAAGTTATCATCCGGAAACCAATTGTTTACAATTTACTGTGTTCAAGGTCACTGTGATCTTGACCTTTGACCAACCAAGTCCAAAATATATAGAGTTCTTCCTCTCACTGATGCCACCCTAACTATGAAGTTTCAAGAACGTGGGTCGAACCATTATCAAGTTATCATCCGGAAACCAATTGTTTAAGCCTGCCAGCCCAACCGCCTGCCCGCCATTCACCAAACTATAAGTCGAGTTTGACTTCGCCACAACTCGACTAATAAAAAATGCCCACCTGCATGCAATTTTACAAAAAAAAATGGCCTGAGAAACAGAAGATTTACTTTGTGGAGCCTTATATCAGAAAATATCAGTAAGTTTCTCACCTTAAAAAGTCTTTTCCCTTGTATCCCCATCTTGTCTTGATTGATAGCTAGTATGCGTTGATTCTGTAATAATGCTTTGGACTGATTATTAATCACTCGTAGGTTTGTTGACATAATCAATGGAGCTGCCATTATAGCCCACAATCCCATCTGTATACGCTCTTCATCATGACTTAGCCCAAAGTCACCAATCACAAGCTACAAAGAAAATAGACATAATTCTGGTAGGTTTGTTGATAAGATTTAACAATATTTTCAGCAGCTGGGGTCATATTGTGTCAGACAGTGTTATGGGTGGAGGGTAAAATACAAAAGGACTGTGAAGGAGGGCCTGAGAAACAATTATTTAACTTTTTATGCCATAACTGAAATTTGATGACCATAACTATAGACAGTCTACAACCTGTATGAGGCTTTGCGGTTGTCCTTAGGCAAGTCTTGGCTGTCAATTAAGGCAGTCAAGACTTGCCTAGAAATGACTGACCAGGCAAGTTTCTCCAGGACAGCATGTTTTAGGCCACCTGTTCTGTTGGAGTAAAAAGTGATCAAAGCAGATTTAGGCCTTTGAGTGCTGAAACAATTAATCAGTTATGGTTCGGATATTGTGGTTACCAGTTACGATTTTTGCTGTCGGTTATCTAATACATAAATGCAAATGTCTGTATTTATATATCTCTCTCTATCTTTGTTCCAGGTGAACTCCTCCGTTTCTTGACCGATCGATCTCAAATTTTCTACACGGGGGTAATTTGTCCCTGCGAGTAACATATTGACCCATTGATCATTTTGACTTTATCGGGGTGCCTGTGTGGGGGTGACCTAAGCCTTGAAATTGACCTTGACCTTTTATTTCGAAAACGGCTGGGCCGATCGGGCTAAAATTTCATATGTGCGGGTATATTGACCCATCGATCATTTTGGCTTTATCGGGGTGCCCGTGCGGGGTGACCATGACCTTGAAATTGGTGACTTTGACCTTCTATTTCGAAAACAGCTGATATAACCATCTTCTCCCATGCAACGCCGGGTATTTTGACTTTATCGGGGTGCCCATGCGGGGTAACCTTGACCTTGAAATTGGTGATCTTGACCTTCTATTTTGAAAATGGCTGGGCCGAAATCTATTCTCGACGACCTCAATTGATCCCTTCAATAAGAGAGTCTTTACCTCCTCTAAGAGCGACTCTCTTTGAAAGGAACTTCCGTGATTAACATCCAGTTTCTCGTGAAGTTGATAATCCACCATAAACTGGCAAGCAATAGAGGTCATGTCCATCACCTGTACGGCTTACGATGCTTATGGGAGGAAAAAGTACGTCCTCCCCACGAAGAAGCTCGTCTCGTCGACCTCAATTGTTCCCTCCAGTAAGAGAGCCTTTACCTCCACTAGAAGCGACTCTCCTTGAAAGGAACTTCCGTGATTAACGCCAAGTTTCTCTTGAAGATGATAACCTTCCATTAATCATCGGCATAGGGGTGTCTGATCCATAGCCTTGATCAGACCTATGCCCCTTTCCTGAGTCGCTATAATGACAACTTCCAGAGTAAATATAAGAGGGTTATTGTACCCTCGCGAGACATTCTCATGATGCTTACTTAGAAGCAAAATGGCCTCGCTTACCCCGGCTGCTGAAGTGTGTTGATGAGACAGCAACTTCAATAGCAGAGCACTGAAGCATCTAGTAGTCTGCACATATATCAACGCAAGCTTGTCGTCAAATAGTATATTTCCAGTAACCGGAGTGACTCAGAGAGAGCTTTTCACCTTGTCATCTGTAAGTGATGACGATATAAGGGCAGCATCACGTCTTACCAACTCCAAATTCACTGCCCATGCAGGGTTGTACGTGGCATACATGACTGCCCTGGAAAGAACTCTTAGTGAGGAACCACGTCCTCATATTTCTTTCCATTGAGACGTTGCGCCATAGCACTGGTAAGGTGATCTGCTTAGGACCAGATTTGCTCTTTTCAATGAAATAGCACATTCCATTATTTCCAAGCATATATTAAATGATGCAGGCAGGGACATATTTTCATCCCCATCTAAATGCTGACTTATTCAGATAAAACAATATTCTTGAGAGACTTTTCATGGTCTTCTGTGAGAGACTCACACTCCGTATCCCTCTCACCATCCAAATGTTCCATCCACAAATACGGTCAACTTCATCCGACTAAACGGATGACTGGACCAACGCAGCACCGACTGACAGCTCACCATCAGAGTCTGTTAAACGGTAGTACTAGTCTCAAACGACTAACTATCAGCACGAACTTGCAAAGTCAGATAGCTAGTCTGTGGTCAATGTGCTTCATTATTGAAGCAAGGGAAAATGCCATAACTGCTACCGAATCCGGCTGCAGTGTGGAAGAAGCATCCCGAACTGCAAGCGTGAACGGGCGTCTCAACTCGCTAAAGTTTCTCGGAAAGGAGAAGGCTCTCCAGCTCACAGTCTGCTCCAGACCTCGCCAAGCTTCCCATTAGAAACTTTTAGGCATCTATCCCTTATCGTGCATATCCATGGAAGAAGAGGAAGCCATAACCACAGCCAACCCCGGCTGAAGTGCAGGATTAGCATCCCGACTCGTCACATAGGATGTTTCTTTGAAGTTTGTTACAACACAAAACAGTCATCCCTGATTGTTAACAGGACAAAAAACGTTCTGCACTCTCGATCTGTCCCCAGATCTCGTAGAGTATCCGGCTTAGAAACTTCTAGGCTTAATTCTCTTTCGTGCACTTCCATGTAAGTAGAAGCCATAACTGCCGCCGGCCCCGGCTGCAGTGTGGAAGGAACATTTCGATGCATGTTCCGACTCAATAAGGTTTCTCACAACGACACAGTCGGCTCCGACTGTTAACGGGACAGAGAGGGTTCTCCAAACGGAGATCTGGCCCTATATCTAGCCAAGCGTCCCGTAGAGAAACTTCTGACTTCTACTACATGCACAATTGACTGGACCGAGCCCAGCACCGTCTGACAGCTCAACACTGGAGTCTGCCCTTGCATTAGCTGGGATGCTGCTAATTTCTGCACAACTGCGACAGCAAGTCCATTCCCGAAGCTTGAGGAGCAGCAGTCTTGTTTTTTCCACCGCTTGCTGCTCCTGGGACGAAGATCCGGAGATAGATCTCTTCTCTGGGTGTCTCGTTAATCGATGCCTCGGATCGCTAGCTATCGGATGGTTTGACTTCAAGGACGAAGAAAGGCTCCATCTCTGTGCAGCTGGCTGGTTATCTGAAGTCCGGTAGCTAGCCTGCGGTCGTGTGTGCTTTAATAACGTAGCAGAGGAAGCCGTGACTGAAGCCAACACCGGCTGCAGACTAGATGGAGCATCCTGGGCGGTGGGCAGATGTATGCTCCATCTCGTGCAAGTTTCCAACCAGAAAACTTCATTTCAGCTTGTGAAACATAGTGGAGGAAGCGATGACTGAAGCCGACCCTGGCTGCAGACTAGACAGAGCGTCCCGAGCGGTGGGCGGACATACAGTTAAAACTAGAAGTCCTGTCCCGTATTCTGCACTAATTTGAAATAATAGCATGTTAGGTTAGCACAGCAAATCATCAGAGAATCACATCTGATGCAAGGTAGTGTATCGCGATTTCTGCAGAATTGTAACGTGTGACGGCTGATTGATATTCAGTTCTTGAAACATGCAATCAACAGTAATTAAGACGCACCTCCTACTGACATAAGGTGGCAATTAAATATTAGAATGCTGATAATCAGGGGATGAGATGATGTTCACCACCACTCCCCCCCCCCCCCCCAACCCCCACCATTTCCCCCTTATCAGTAATATCACTTCATTTCGTGACAATACAAGAAGTATTTAAAAACGCGTATTGCGTGATTTTTGTTTTCGAAGATTGAGAAAATCATGCAGGTTGATTCGAGACTGTTAAACCTTGAGAAGGCAGAAGTAATGATGTTTTCATTTCGAGAATTTTTAGCCTACTATGAATCGCAGCCATTCTGGATGAACTATAAGACAAGCGTGGTTGGATACAAAGAACGCTCTCCACAGAGTACTGAACTGACAGTGTAGGCCTATTGGTCACATATTTCTGCACAATGGCTAACAATGACCGTGACAGTTTTATGGGTGGAGGAAGCCGGAGTACCCGGAGAGAACCACCGAGCAACGACGAGCAACTGTCAGCTCCCCAACATACCAACTCCACACAAGCAGGGTTAGCATTGGTTGAAGACAGGTGCATCATCGACGTGCAGTACGCCTTAGTACATAGCGTCACCGTGCCCCCACGTGGGCAATGGGGGTGAAGTGTCTTGCCCAAGGACACAACGTGATTGCCGCAGGTGGGATTCGAACCGAGGACCTCTCGGCTTGCAGCCTGCACCAGGTAAAATATTATATCTGGAAAAATCCCCCCCCCCAACACACGTTTCCGCCACTACGTGCTTCGGTGGGCATGCTGTGTTAACAATTTATGATTGATAAGGGAGGGCCTACCTTTCCCAACACTTTTTCTGGGACCTATATCCCTACTCTTCCAAAGTGGTCAGTTACATTTGGTCTATAATTCACAGTACGGCATTTTTAAATTTCTCGCAAATACTGGCAATAGCTATGGAATATTAAACCCTTGGCCTTGACATGCATATATTTTATTTTTATTTTAGAAAGATATCCAGGAAACATTTCAAACAATCGTCAATGTTTAATGGAGTGTTGAAAAAGCTGGGGCAACTGAAAATTGTGCACATGCTCATGCTAGAAATCAATTAAAATCAGTTTTTTATTTTCTGTGCGCGGGCAGCTTTTTTGGGGTGAATTGATATTCTGACGCACTTCACTTGATAGGTTAATATGTCATGAGGGAGCATTTCCAAATGACTGAGAACAATCAAAAGCATGTAACAACTATTTATTCGTGAAAAATATCTGAAAGAACGTTTTAGAAAGCTCAGTGAGCATGAACATTGTGGACAATTTTCTCGTCCACATCTTGCCACATGGTTTGAGACGTTGCAACTTCCTCTCTCAGTTTCGTACCACAGGTGACTCGACCCATCATTCTTGTGAATTTAACATTCTTGTACACCTTGAACGACTGTACTTCTGATTGTGGATATCCTGTAACGGGTCTGAAACCCATCCACAGTACATGGTGGATGCTTTTGTACAGAAACATCAACAAAGTGGAATTTCCACGCATTCTGGATTGCGTTATGTGAAAGAAACATTCTCAACTTCAAGTGAGCTTCGAACCAATATAAAAAGCCCAATCCACAGAACCATACTGTGAGTTCCTTGTGTCTGCTTTGTCACAGAAACTGAGTATATCATTTGGGTGGCCTGGAGTGATTTGCAGACACCCCAATTATAAGGAGTTCTTTGAAGAATAACTCGGGTCATCTGGCGTGTAGATGAGTACACATGCCTAGTGGTGTTTCCTCAAGTTGAAATTTGCAGGACTTCAGTCCGATATTCCAAACAGTGGGTGGGGGAGCGGAATTGTATAGACCCATTTGACACAAGACCCTATCATATCTCTAATATAGGCATACAGTTCGTTTAGAATGAAGGCCATTAAATCATGTGCACGGTGAAGTTTTTACTCTGCACACTTGAAAGTTGTTAGTTTTAATTTTCACCAGTCCTTTTGAATATTCAACTTTCTTGCTCCTCACTTATGGAACAAATATGATTATTATTTATTAGTGATGAAGGCTACTTCAGAGGATTGCGCTATATTGTGGCCTCAACAGGGAGGATTTTTCTCCATTTGTGGCAGTTTTTCAGGTAGCAATCAGTAATGTTGCCAATTACCATCTATGCATTTTTTTGAACAGCAGAAGGTGTGAATAAGCTTTGAAAACACTCCTGTCAATATACTAAGCTCCCGTTTTATGACTTCAATTTGGAAATGGGTTACTTAATAACAATTGGGTGTCAAATTTATATATGTTACAGTAAATATGTAAAATCAGTAAATATGTATAATACCTGAAAATTTCAGTAAATATGTATAATTACTCAACTGATCAGGAATTATACATATTTACTGAAATTTTTAGAAATTATACATATTTACTGAAATCTGTCCTGATTTTTTAGACATATTTACTGAATCTATTTATCGACTATTTAACATGAAAACAAAAGACAACTAAATCGATCCATTTAACAGTATTGACTATTTTGCATCACAACAAAAGACAACTGACTTGTCATCAAACACAACTGTCAAAACACTCTTCTGAACAGTTACAGTTTGCTATGAATAACAAAAAGAACAAGAGGCCCCAGGGGGCCTTAGGGCGCTCACCTGACATGGTAGTCCAAATATCAAACCAGGGACTTGACTTGAATAAGCTGCATACACCCCTCCATAGAAAAGCATATACCAACTAGATGAAGCGATTGTGCCCACACAATACACAGGATTTTCCTTCTGTTTTCAGTTCCTGCTCTTTTACATCCCAAAATTGAGATAAACGCATAAAAAAACAGATTTTTTTTTATTTTTGTTCAGAAATTTTTGAAGTCCCAAACAAAATATTTTTAGACTAAAAAATTTGTTTTCTTATTCTTAAAATTGTCCAAAACGCATAAAAACCCAAAAAACTAATTTCCAGATTTTGGTCTAAAATTTCTTAGTACAGACTGAGACCCCAAATTTTCAGCCTAAATATGAATGTTTTAACATGAGAATTTGCTGATGTGTTCTTATGGTATGCTTCTTGTTTGTTTGATTTTATTTTCATCACCATATCATATCTTGTTTGTGTCAATAAAATGATTAAAAACATAACCTGGCTTGTCATACACCCAATCCACACTTTCAGTAAACAAGTATAAAAAATCAGTTGATATTTCAGTAAATATGTATAATTTCTAAAAATTTCAGTAAATATGTATAATTCCTGATCAGTTTAGTAACTGTACATATTTACTGAAATTTTCAGGAATTATACATATTTACTGATTCTACATATTTACTGTAACATATATATGTTCTTTCATCATCAGTGATTAAAGATTAATGATGAAGAATGATTGAAAAGAACTGATCCAGAGAAAAATCCGTTTGGGATAAAAAATTAAAATAACATAAAGATTCATTTTTTTCGGCTGCTTTATTTGTTTAAAGGGATTGAAATTTATGCCCTAAATGCTGAAATTTATAGAAATTAAATATTCCTAAATCAATAGGTTCACCTGTGTTCTTCTATTTAAAAAAAAGTCCCTGATTTTTACAAATTTATTTTGAAAACGGAATTTTTGCAAATTTCAGCGAACTTTGTTGCTTAGCGTTTTCATCTACGGAAGCCTATTAGCTTCAAGTCGTTTTTAGTTACTAAATTGTAGCTACAATTTAATAAATTGTACCTATAATTTAGCTAAATTGTCTCATCCCTGTTGTTTACTGATAATTTTATATGATACGCTTCACTTATGGGGGGGGGGGGGGGGGGGTAGGGGTGGCGTTAAAGTCGTGTTGGCCTATGGCCTATTTTTAACCAGTCTGCACAGGAAGGGGAGGGGTGTTTTTCAATCAACATTGAAAAATTATTGTTTATTTAGTCCTTAGACTAATATGAACAAGCACACCGTTTGCCAAAACAAGAAAAACTACCGCCTCAAAAACCCAGCTTGTGACCACCCAGTCATTATTTCAAAATCTTGTTGGGGGTGGGGGGGGGGGGGGAGGGGGTATCGGTCAAAATATTCTGGGGACAGTTTGACTCTGGGATGGGCGGGTGAAATCGTTCGGCAGCCTTACGGCCTTGCCACTGAAAATCGGTTTGGGTCAAATAGCGGTGACGGGGTTCGGATCAAAACAGTGCGGTTCGATTCGGCTAGGGTCTGGGCAATTCCCATCGTACTGAATAGCGAGTCGCGGCCTCACTGTGATATTGAAAATTTGTTGGAAATTACTTGTTGAAATTCAGTTTGAGACTGAGCGGTATTATCGGTATTTGGATTTTTTATGGTGATTTTACGAACAAATTTTATCCATGTTTTCCAGGTTGAACGAAGTCACGGATATTAATTAATTGATAAAATGTTGTTGTCAAAACATTTTTATTAGGCTATTTCAAAACGATCATGTGCTGGGCTGTTCGTACATACATGTTTCACACAAGTCTCATCCCCAAATTCAATAGCACGGAATAAATCATTTAAAAGACGATTATATCCGATTTGGCAAAGACTTTGATTTCACTGTCCAGGCTTCTTAAATGGTCATTTCGACATTTTTTTCTGCATTTTTTCATCCATTGTCACGACTAATTTACCAGGTGAACATGATTCGAAATGATATCGACTGATGTCTGAGTCCAGTTACCACATTTCTTTTCCTAATGATATGTGTTGAAGATTGATGTCGAAGATTGATGTTAATGACCTCGGGAATAGCGCACTACGTTCTGCGTTACATAGCGCAGAAGTTATCGCATGTTTAACAAGGTTTACTTGACTGTTTTGCACTAGATAGCGCATTAACTAACAGTGTTTTCTGCACTAGATGTGACAGGACTTCTAGTTTTAACTGTATGCTCCGGCTCGTGCAAGTTTCTCATAACAACATTTGGCCCCAAATTTTGTTAGGTTAGAGAGGAGGGGCCTATCCTGCTCGGGGTCTATTAGACATCGCCGAGTACAAGAAACTTGCTGACTTCCTCCCTATTTCCATCATCGCTGGGTGAGCTTATTTATATTTAAGTGCTCGCTCTACCCACATCTACACTTCCTTCGACCGCAACAGACTTACACGGTGTCACGGCTCCCATGGATGGAGTAACCACTTCACCGGTTGAGCTAGCTGCTTGCAAGAGATTAAGAACACTAACTAGAGGCCTTATCCCTTGCATATCATGAGCACTGCAGCTTGCTCTATTTGCTCAACGGAGCACAATGACGGTAGCACACTTGGATGGGTGTCAGAATATCATCACCATGTTCATATTCCTCTGAAATAGAAACTGAAATGAAAGTGTCAATGACACTGTAGCTTAACTTGTGTGTTGTGTTTGATGAAAAGGATAATGTTCAATGTTTATGAAAGGATTATGAAATAAGACAAAAATTGTGATAATTGGGAATATGTTCATTTCTGGTCCCTGTATGCGATGTTTTTGATAAAAATAATATGAGGTGTACAGTGTACTAAAAAGCTGAGAGGTGGGTTAATATGACCTCACAGTTAATGTATGTGGCCCTCACAGTTAACATATATCAACGAAAGTTACCAAGTTACAGTGAAATTATTCCAAAACGAGTCATCATATCAAGTTACATTGAAATCCCTTCATAAATATGGCCTGTAGACTGTGCTAAAGGTTTTCGGGCTTCGGGCCCCTGAAGCCGTCAGCTTCCCGATTGCGTCCAAAGGGGACGTTCTCATCTAGACATAATATGAAGTCAACCTACCAGGTTACAATGAAATCCCTTCATAAATATGACCTGTAGACTGTGCTAATGGTTTTTTGGGCTTTGGGCTCGGGCAGCCATCAAGGCTGAATGATCACAACCAAAAGGGGACGTTCTCATCTAGATATTATTTGGAGTCATCCTACCAAGGTACAATGAAATCCCTTCATAAATATCACCTGTAGACTGTTCTAAAGGTTTTCGGGCTTCGGACCCCTGTAGCTGTCACAGTTGCCCAATCGTGTCCAAAAGGGGACGTTCTCATCTAGACATTATATGAAGTCAAACCTACCACGTTACAATGAAATCCCTTCATAAATATGACCTCTAGACTGTGCTAAAGGTATTCGGGCTTCGGGCTAGAGCAGCCATCATAGCTGAATGATCGCAACCAAAAGGGGACATTCTCATCTGAGTATCATCTGGAGTGATCCTACAAAGTTACAATGAAATCCCTTCATAAATATGACCTGCAGACTGTGCTCAAGATTTTCGGGCTTCGAGCACCTGTAGCCATCACAGTTGACTAATCAAGACCAAAAGGGAATGTCATCATCTAGGCATTATATGGAGTCAACCTAACAAGTTACAATGAAATCCTTCCATAAATACGACCTATAGACTATGCTCAATGTCTTTGGGCTCAGGCAGCCATAAAGGCTGAATGATCGCGACCAAAAGGGGATATTCTCATCTAGACATTATTCGGAGTCATCCTACCAAGCTACAATGAAATCCCTTCATAATTATGACCTGTAGACTGTTCTAAAGGTTTTCAGGCTTCGGGCCCCTGTAGCCGTCACAGTTGCCCAATCGTGTCACAGTTGCCCAATCATGTCCAAAAGGGGATGTTCTCATCTAGACATTATATGAAGTCAACCTACCAAGTTACAATGAAATCCCTTCGTAAATATGACCTGTAGACTGTGCTCAAGGGTTTTGGGCTTCGGGCACCTGTAGCCATCACAGTTAACCAATCACGACCAAATGGGGATGTCATCATCTAGGCATTATATGGAGTCAACCTAACAGGTTACAATGAAATCCTTCCATAAATATGACCTTTTGCCTATGCTAGAGGTTTGTGGGCTCGGGCACCCATCAAGGCTGAATGATCATGATCAAAAATGGACCTTCTCATCTAGACATTATTTGGAGTCATCCTGCCAAGTTACAATGAAATCCCTTCATAAATATGACCTGTAGACTGTGCTAAAGGTTTTCGGGCTTCGGGCCACTTTAGCCGTCACAGTTGCCCAATCACGTCCAAAAGGGGACTTTCTCATCTAGACATTATATGAAGTCAACCCACCAAATTCCTCAATAAATATGACCTGTAGACTGTGCTAAAGGTTTTCGGGTTTTGGGCTCGGGCAGTTGTCACAGTGGGCTGATCACGCCCAAATGGGGAAATTCTCATCTGGACATCATCTGGAGTGATCCTACGAAGTTACAATGAAATCCCTTCATAATATGACCTGTAGACTGTGCTCAAGGTTTTCGAGCTTCGGGCCCCTGAAGCTGTCACAGTTGACCAATCATGACCAAAAGGGGATGTCATCATCTAGGCATTATATGGAGTCAAACTAACAGGTTACAATGAAATCCTTCCTAAATGTTTTGGGCTCAGGCAGCCATTAAGGCTGAATGATCGCGACCAAAAGGGGACGTTCTCATCTAGACATTATTTGGAGTCATCCTACCAAGGTACATTTATTTATTTATTTATTGTTGCTTAACGCCACATCAGCAGCTAAGGCTATATCGTGGCGAGAAAACTACTTAAACAACAAGTGTCAAGTATGAATTAAAATTAATTGGATAAAATATGAAACAATCACAACAAAAACTAAAATCCGGTGCAGTTGAAACAGCAATAACTAAGGTTATAAAAACCAGAATACTTATAAAATCAACCTCTTGACATTTAGACTTGTACAGTCTACGTTAAAAGAATAAAAAACAAGTTTAAAATTTATTAAAAAGGTTGATTTCTTTCAAAAATGAGATTATTTTATGTGGGCACATGTGGTAAAATAAATCTCGTAGAGATTGAACTGTAAAATATTGCCCTCTAACAAGATTAAAATCAGTACAATTTAAGAGAATGTGCTACACTGACAACACCTGCTGACATGGAACACATTCTGGTCGCATATTACCCTCTAACAGAAAGGAATGTGTAAGTCGTGTGTGACCAATATGACACCGTGTCAAAATAACATGATCTTTTCTACAAAGGTTACTGGATGGGTAGTGATCAGAAATAGTTGGTCGGAAGCGATGGAGCTTGTTATTAGTAGCACCATCCCATTCCGCCTGCCACATAGATCTGATGTAACTACTAATATGAGGCTTAAAATCACTGAAAGGGATCTTAAAATCAGTGAGAGGCTTTGTTAAAGCCTGTTTTGCTGCACTGTCCGCTTTGGTGTTACCAGCGATACCTACATGTCCGGGTAACCAGCAAAACACGATATCACATTGGTCAGACACGAGAGATGTTAACTTCTCACGAAGTTCCAAACTGAGAGGGTTCTTCAACTTGGGGTTGAGTAAAGCAAGTAATGTGGAAAGAGAGTCTGAGAAAATAATTGACTTCCTTTCCTGTACATTCTCGATGTGTTCAAGTGCAAGTTGTATAGCTTTAACTTCAGCTGTGAAAATAGAACTCTGATTCGGTATTCTGATTGAGGTAATATGATCACCAGTAACAGCAGCTGATGATACTTTGTAACCATCTTTAGATCCATCTGTATAGATCCTTGTATATGTACTAAACCTGGACTTTATTTCAGCATATTTTTGTTTAAATTGCAAAGAATTTGTATCAGATTTTTTGGTAGAAACAAGGTCTAAAATAACTGTAGGTTTTTTAAGATGCCAAGGTGGAATATGTGATTTACGGTTATCTTTTATAGAATTAGAATCAATTTTGGCAGACTCCATGTGGGGTTTAATTCTAATTCCCAATGGAGGAATATGTTTCTGGTGGCGATTAAAAAATTCAACATTTTGTGGTTCTGAAACACAATTAAAAGCCGGATTTGATTTATTAGCTAAAAGTTTAGTTACATATTGGAGAGATAGTTTAATTCGACGCTTCTCAAGAGAAGGCTCCTCTGCTTCAACAAGCATTGAATCTACCGGTGAAGTTCTAAAAGCACCAAGGCTGATTCTAATGCCACTATTATGAATGGCATTAAGAGGTTTGAGATAGGACTTTCTTGCAGAACCGTAAACCACGCAGCCATAATCTAATTTTGATCTGACAAGTGATCTATATAGATGAAGTAAAGTTTTTTGGTCAGCACCCCAATCAGTGCTACCAACTACCTTCAAGAGGTTCAGTGCCCTTTTACACTTAACTTTTAGTTGTTTTATGTGGGAAGTGAAATTCAGTTTGTTGTCAAACAACAAACCTAAGAATTTCACTTCCTTAACAACTTTAATAGGACTACCATCAATTTTTAACTCCGGATCGAGGTGATATTTCCGAAGCTTACAAAAATGAACACAATTTGTTTTCATCTTTGAAAATTTAAACCCGTTTTCTGTGGCCCATTTTTGAATTCTGTTTAAACACAGCTGAAGTTTGCGCTCTATGGCATTCATTTTCTTGCTGCTGTAGCAGATTAAAAAATCATCTACATACAACGAAGAATCTACCATATTTTCAATTGTTTCGACAATACTATTAATTTTTACTGAAAAAAGGGTAACAGATAAGATACTACCCTGAGGGACCCCCAATTCCTGCTCGTGCGAATCGGATAACGTTGATCCAACACGAACCTGAAATTGGCGGTCCCTTAAAAAATTCTCAATAAAAAGAGGCATTCGCCCTCTCAACCCCATGTTAAAAAGATCCTTTAAAATCCCATACGTCCACGTCGTGTCATATGCCTTTTCCAAGTCAAAGAAGATGGCGACCACATGTTCTTTTCTGGCGAAGGCATTTCTGATAAACGTTTCAAGTCTGACCAAATGATCCACAGTACTTCTCTGGCCCCTGAAACCACATTGAACATCCGCAAGCAGATTGTTCGATTCCAGAAACCAGACAAGTCGGTCATTGATCATCCTCTCCATGGTTTTGCACAGACAACTGGTTAAGGCAATGGGCCTGTAATTGCTTGGGTTGCTGTGATCTTTATCAGGCTTAGGAATGGGAATTACTATCGCTTTGCGCCAAGATGGTGGGAACTGGCCCGTCCTCCAAATGTCATTAAAAATAGATAGTAAGAGCTTTAGAGATGATTGCGGCAGATGTTTTAAAATTTGATAATGTATTTCATCGGGCCCAGTGGCGGTATCCTTTGCTCTATGCAAAGAGTTGTTTAACTCCTGCATAGAAAAAGGTTCGTTGTAATCCTCTGAATTATTGGATGTAAATCTAAACTTTTGCTTTTCTTGTTGTTTTTTAATTTTCAGAAATTCAGGATTACAATTTTCAGACGACGAATGTTTTGAAAATGTAGAGGCCAATTTATTTGAAATTTCGTTTTTTGATGTGATTAGTGTGTTGTTATCTTTCAGATGTTGTACCGTTGATTTTGTGTCTTTTCCTTTAATTTTTCTTATCATTTTCCAAATTTTGTTGATGGGGGTGTTTTGGTTAAGCTTTGAAACATAAGTTTCCCAAGAACTTTTCTTTTTTTGTTTTATTAGTCGTCTTGTTTTTGCCCGACTTATACGTAATTTATCTAAATTATTTGTGGATGGTGACTTGTTGAATTCCCGTTCAGTTTTCTTCCGATCCTTTATAGCCTGTTTACATTCGTTATCAAACCATGGTTTGGTGAAACGTTTTGGATTTGTCGAGGTTTTAGGAATGACTTGGCTTGCAATATCAAGTAACTCTGTTGTAAAATGTTCAATCTGGTCAGTACTTTCACTAAATTTCTCCAGAGTGAGGCGTTCAGAACAAAGCAAGATGAAGGCGCCCCAGTCAGCCTTTTTAAAGCTCCACTGGGGCACCCTCAGATCGTCTGCCGGAATTACACTCTCCAACACGACCGGAAAGTGGTCACTCCCGCACAAGTCACCTTCCACCTTCAAAGAATATTCAAGAAAGAGGGAAGGGCTTGCAACTGAAAGATCAATTGAGGTGTAAGAACCAGATGCGGGGTGCAGATAAGTATCTGACCCATCATTAAACAAGCACAAGTCATATTTTGTAATAAACTCTTCTACAGTTTTTCCTTTCACATCTTCTTGACTGCAGGAATTACCCCAAAGTGGGTTACTCTAGTGATCCGAATAATCGTACCCGTACGATTATTAAATTTCAATAAAAATTCCAGCCCGTACGATCCTTATTTGAACCCCTACGATTATTAAATTTTGCATTTTCAAATGTTCGATTTAATTTACGATGAAATGTCAATTGCAAAACATGAACTCTCTAATGAAAATCGCATCGTAAAGTTGGCTAAATTTCTCAAGAAAATAGACTAACACTTGGTTCAAAAGCGCAAATGTTGACGAAATAGAATAAACCTTGCACCCCTCCAAGCGGTCAGTTCCATTTTATACCAGGCGATTGTCTTCATAAATTTCGAACACGTGCTTCCACTGTGAGGGTTGTATACGAGCACCCCCCATCAAAAGGAGTGAGACATTCTGTTAAAAGAAAAAGGGAGCCTATTCTCAGTCTGCCCAACTACTTTGAAAGTAATGATGACTTAACAGCCCGTCCCCCCCTCCCCCCCCCCCCCCCCCCCCACCCAATACACACACACACAATCGGAGTCTGAAGTTGTGGTGTCCGTAATGTTGGCACACTCAGTCTTGAAGCGGTACAAAGCTCGGATCGGAAGTGTCCGCGCACAGTATTCTGGGATTGTTGGGGCTTCCCCATAATTGTTGACAAACATGTGCTCGCTCGTGAAAGTGTTTGTTTTTTTGTTTTTTATGTTCAATCTTTGAAAATTCTCAGTTTCCATGTGGGAATTGGATGGATATCAACAATACAAAAACACGACAAAATCAGTTTGTATTAAATATTCTATTCTTTCAAAAATGCAGAACAGCGACACTCACCTGGTTAATATATCTGTGATTCAAATCTACTCGATGGCTGTCGTATTTAAATTCTGGGGGGTTCGCCCCACTGGTCCCGCGTGTCCCAAAAAATAGAGGGTAAAATATATATTTCGGACAAAAATGTGGTTCAGGAATAATAACCGAAACCGATACCGGAATCCACTCTTTTTGTAAAAAAAAAAAAACGAGTAGAAGATACAGAGAGAAAATTTCATAACCTGCCGTTTCCCAACATTTTATTTATTGGTGTTTAAGGTCATACCAGTATTTGCAAAAAAGGCTAATCATGACCGAAACACGGATATAAACTCAAGTTTAGCCAATCATTTATACCCATGTCGCCCATTTTGGAGGACTTCTACCCCAAGCATTGGTTACTGGGTCCTATTCTACCAGCAAAACAGGGCATGTTTGCAAAAGTGAACAAGCACTACTCCACTTCCTGGGATCTCAACAGGGAAGCTTCCAACACTAATTTCAGCAAATTTCATTGATTGCCACTCTCATGCCTGCATTTTCCACCCCCTACTATTATTCAAACCCATTACTATTATTAAAATTCCGAAATTTTTCCACCCCCTACTATTATTCAAACCCCCTACTATTATTAAAATTCCGAAATTTTTCCACCCCCTACTATTATTCCGACCCCTACTATTATTCGGATCACTAGAGTATGAGCGTTAAAATCACCCAACAAAATGTATGGAGTTGGGAGCTGTTGGACGAGTTGCTCAAGATCATTGAGATGTAGTGCCTTACTGGGTGAAACGTAAATCGAACAAAGTGTGACTGTTTTGTCTAAAGTTAGGCGTACCGCCACAGCCTGTAAATTTGTATTCAAAGGTACAGAACTGTGAATGATATCGTCTCTAACCAAAACAGATGTTCCACGAATGTGAAGGTCTGTATCATCAGCCCAGACATTATACGAAGTATAATGCCTAAATGCTGAATGATCTTGAGCCTCGGGTTTCTTTAAAAGAGTTTCCTGCAGGCAAAAAGCAGCAGGTTTATATTTTTGGCTGAGTAGACCAAGTTCATCAAAACTGGCTCTAAAACCTCGACAATTCCACTGTATTATGTTATTTTTGTTTGTATTAGCCATATTTGGTTTACGACTGAGAGGGTGGACGTATTGGAGAAATAGACCCAGTTGTTTTCTTGGGTGATTTCTTCCTCGGCGACTTATTCTGAGAGGAGTTGGGGGCGTAGTTGCCAGAATGTTTCTTCAATACACTCACCGACTTCCATGTCTTCTAATCCCTCGAACCTGTTACAGGTAACAGGATCTTGTAAAAATTTTGGCGTTCTTTCAGATAATTGCTTTTGTCTATCTTGTTTCTTTCTCTGACTCTGACTCAGATTTGATTGTTGAGATCTTTGTTCTTGCTGTGCTTTAGGGTGTGGTTTGTTTTGATCATTTTTCTTATTAGTTGCCGATTTTTGTTCGGATTTCTTTTCAGGTTTAGATGTATCTTTTCTCTGAGTGTGATCTGTTTTGTCTTTCAATGGTTCTGTAGTATACTGTTGTGTTTGAGTTGACTTTGGTTCAGTTTCTGTGATTTGCTCAATTGTAAACGCTTGAATTAAGGACGGAATTGTGTTGTTGTTAAGCCATGTCCATGGTGTTTGACATTCTACTGATTTGGTTTGTATTTGTTGTTTCAACGTGGTTGCATACGATGGTGATGAAAAATTCATTCCAGGCCTTGAAATTACTATCACTCTGGCTTCTTTAAATGAAATCTGTCTCTCACATGTGACTTTCTGAATTTCTTTCTCCCGTTTCCAGACAGGGCAATCCTTGGATGAAGCTACATGATTGCCCTGACAGTTACAGCACTTTATGGTATTATTACAGGGCCCTTGGTGTTGTTGGCCACATTTGAAACATATTTCCTGTCCTCTACAGTTATTTTGCCCGTGACCATACTTCTGACATTTGAAGCATCGGAGTGGATTTGGAATATACAAGTCCACTCCAATGTTCATGTAACCCACTTTAATTGACTTTGGTGGTCGCGAAGAGCCAAAAGTTAAAATATATGTATTGGTTTTCACTGTGTTACCATGCTTTTTAATTTCTATTCTTTTTACATCAGTGATATTCTGAGATTTAAGTTCTTCCTTTATTTCCAATACATCCATGCCAGAAAGTTCTCTAGTTCTCATTACGCCATGTTTGCAAAAGTGAACAAGCACTACTCCACTTCCTGGGATCTCAACAGGGAAGCTTCCAACACTAATTTCAGCAAATTTCATTGATTGCCACTCTCATGCCTGCATTTTCCACCCCCTACTATTATTCAAACCCATTACTATTATTAAAATTCCGAAATTTTTCCACCCCCTACTATTATTCAAACCCCCTACTATTTATTATTAAAATTCCGAAATTTTTCCACCCCCTACTATTATTCCGACCCCTACTATTATTCGGATCACTAGAGTATGAGCGTTAAAATCACCCAACAAAATGTTTGGAGTTGGGAGCTGTTGGACGAGTTGCTCAAGATCATTGAGATGTAGTGCCTTACTGGGTGAAACGTAAATCGAACAAAGTGTGACTGTTTTGTCTAAAGTTAGGCGTACCGCCACAGCCTGTAAATTTGTATTCAAAGGTACAGAACTGTGAATGATATCGTCTCTAACCAAAACAGATGTTCCACGAATGTGAAGGTCTGTATCATCAGCCCAGACATTATACGAAGTATAATGCCTAAATGCTGAATGATCTTGAGCCTCGGGTTTCTTTAAAAGAGTTTCCTGCAGGCAAAAAGCAGCAGGTTTATATTTTTGGCTGAGTAGACCAAGTTCATCAAAACTGGCTCTAAAACCTCGACAATTCCACTGTATTATGTTATTTTTGTTTGTATTAGCCATATTTGGTTTACGACTGAGAGGGTGGACGTATTGGAGAAATAGACCCAGTTGTTTTCTTGGGTGATTTCTTCCTCGGCGACTTATTCTGAGAGGAGTTGGGGCGTAGTTGCCAGAATGTTTCTTCAATACACTCACCGACTTCCATGTCTTCTAATCCCTCGAACCTGTTACAGGTAACAGGATCTTGTAAAAATTTTGGCGTTCTTTCAGATAATTGCTTTTGTCTATCTTGTTTCTTTCTCTGACTCTGACTCAGATTTGATTGTTGAGATCTTTGTTCTTGCTGTGCTTTAGGGTGTGGTTTGTTTTGATCATTTTTCTTATTAGTTGCCGATTTTTGTTCGGATTTCTTTTCAGGTTTAGATGTATCTTTTCTCTGAGTGTGATCTGTTTTGTCTTTCAATGGTTCTGTAGTATACTGTTGTGTTTGAGTTGACTTTGGTTCAGTTTCTGTGATTTGCTCAATTGTAAACGCTTGAATTAAGGACGGAATTGTGTTGTTGTTAAGCCATGTCCATGGTGTTTGACATTCTACTGATTTGGTTTGTATTTGTTGTTTCAACGTGGTTGCATACGATGGTGATGAAAAATTCATTCCAGGCCTTGAAATTACTATCACTCTGGCTTCTTTAAATGAAATCTGTCTCTCACATGTGACTTTCTGAATTTCTTTCTCCCGTTTCCAGACAGGGCAATCCTTGGATGAAGCTACATGATTGCCCTGACAGTTACAGCACTTTATGGTATTATTACAGGGCCCTTGGTGTTGTTGGCCACATTTGAAACATATTTCCTGTCCTCTACAGTTATTTTGCCCGTGACCATACTTCTGACATTTGAAGCATCGGAGTGGATTTGGAATATACAAGTCCACTCCAATGTTCATGTAACCCACTTTAATTGACTTTGGTGGTCGCGAAGAGCCAAAAGTTAAAATATATGTATTGGTTTTCACTGTGTTACCATGCTTTTTAATTTCTATTCTTTTTACATCAGTGATATTCTGAGATTTAAGTTCTTCCTTTATTTCCAATACATCCATGCCAGAAAGTTCTCTAGTTCTCATTACGCCTTTACTGGTGTTCAAAGTCTTATGTGGAAATGCCACAACCTTCATGTCTAAAATCTTATCAATTTTTAATAAATTTATTGCCTGAAATTCCGTCCTACATTCTACTAATAACCCGCCCGATCTCATTTTTTTAACTTCCTTTACTGAGCCTGCAATTCCTTTTATAGTTTTCTCAATAGCAAAGGGATTGATCGTTGATACATTTTTACCTTCTTCTTCCGCATAAATAATGATAAATTTTGGCCATTTCTTTTCAATGGTGGTGCTTTCTTGATCTGAGTCAGAGTCTGATAGAGTTAATTTCACTTCATTACCTCGTTTTTGTTTTTTTGGTGGTATTTTTTCCATGTGTTAGTATTAATCGTTCATTGCTCCGGCTCCCACCCACCATGGAGTCCAACAAGGGGTAGAGTTACTGCTATGCAGTGAACCCACCGGGCTGCCGGTATTCCCACATACCTGGTATGGAGCAATATACTCAGCCAGTGTTGATACCAAAGTATGCCACTGGCTGATTGGCCCGTGTGTGGAAGTGCCATGTCTTCAGATGGCGATCATCCAACCAATCACTTTATAAAACCTTGTAATTAAAGCTGCCACGTAGAACTGAATCAAACAGTAGTGCAGCAAAACTAAGTATTTGGTAAAATATGTTTAAAAACAGTACACAATGGCAATTATGATGTGTGATTAAAAGAAATGACTGATTGAATGACCACCAAATGCCCCCCGACGTGACACCCAGTACTTTTTGGGGTGGGAGCTCCCGATTGGCCAGAACGGACCATCCGACCATCCTTCTACTCCCGAAATTGGGGCCAAAGCAGTGTCTTGGACATTATCTGAAAAAATGGAGACCAGGGCCAAACAGAGTTTACGACCTGATCCCCATCCTTGGAGACTGCCCTAACCGGGGCCCGAGCCCTCAACTGCCAGGATTCCTTCTTCCGGGGCCTTCGGAACGCACCTCACGGGAGAACAAGGTGCCTGCCAGATGGTATTAGCAGGGTTGATCATTTTGGTCCGGGGCTGCGTATTTGTGTATTTCGCAGCGAACCAACTCAATTGAGCAAACCTGCCAATTAGAAATTAGCAAACCTGCCCAATTGAGCAGGCCGTCCTCTATCCGCCACCTGAGGACCCGCCTAGTAGGGGACGATCAAACCCCCCTAGGTACCAAGGTACAATGCAATACCTTCATAAATATCACCTGTAGACTGTGCTAAAAGTTTTCGGGCTTCAGGCCCCTGTAGACGACACAGTTGCCTAATGGTGTCCAAAAGGGGTTGTTCTCATTTAGACATTATATGAAGTCAACATGAAATCCCTTCATAAATATGAATTGAAGACTGTGCTAAAGGATTTCGGGCTTTGGGCTCGGGCAGCCATCATGGTTGAATGATCGCAACCAAAAGGGGACATTCTCATCTGGGCACCATCTGGAGTGATCCTACGAAGTTACAATGAATATGACCTGTAGACTGTGCTCAAGATTTTCGGGCTTCCGGCACCTGTAGCCATCACAGTTGACCAATCACGACCAAAAGGGGATGTCATCATCTAGGCATTATATGGAGTCAACCTAACATGTTACAGTGAAATCCTTCCATAAAAACGACCTATAGACTATGCTAAAGGTTTTTGAGCTGGGCAGCCATCAAGGATGAATGATCGTGACCAAAAGGGGATATTGTCATCCAGACATTATTTGGAGTCATCCTACCAAGCTACAATGAAATCCCTTCACAGGGTTCTTACACTTTTTTAGCCAAAAATTTCCATACTTTTTCCATACCTTTTCCAGGCCTGACCTACCATTTTTCCAGACTCAAATCGCATCATTTACCATGAATGCCGAAGGCACGGGCACCGTCTCAAGTGGAATCTAGGGCCCGCAACCCTTGAAAGTTCATTACTATATGTACATATATGCTAACAAAGTGGTACTGGTAGCTAAACTGGCAGTGATTCTACATGTTGATTAGCTGCAAACATGTATGTATTCAGCCAATGAAAATGTACAATCGCTACAACTGAAAATCTGTTTTCATATGGTGTTCAGCGTACATCTATAAGGAATGTGTCCCACCCATATAACAATAAAGCAAGTTCTCTCTTAGAGAGCACTTGGTTTGATGTTATATGAATGGGTAGTTCTGGACAACATATGGACTTCAAGATTAAATAAAAATTTCTTGACATTGTTTTATCATAAGAGTAAAAACGTCTAACTTACCACAAGACAGTCTGTGTGCCAGAATATATTCTACTTGAAATAGTTTCAGAAATTATCCACACTAACAGTAATAATCCATCAACATACACAAGCTATGTGCATGTAGTTTGAAAAGCTTCTTAAGCAGGTTATAGCATAATGTTTTGGCACTAACCAGCCAAGATTCCTGACTAAGCCATACCAAACTGGAGCTTTCTCTAAAAATTTAGTAACAAGCTTTATTACAAAAGAACGAGTATCTGATTTGACACCAAAGAGAGCTTTCTATGAAACCTTCTTTTCAGTTTTTAAATTTTCAAGCAGTTTTTCTCCAATAAATCCAATGTTGATATTTGCTGTCTTTTTATGATATGAAGTATCAGTAATATCAAAATTTATCAGTTTTGTTATGGAGGTAATAGATTTCATAGTATCATGTTTAATAATACGGTCAAGCAAACAGGTCATTGTTTTTAACAAGTCTTCACACATAAGGGGTAACATAGGCTTGTCGGTTTGATATTTTAACAAGAAAGGAGTTACATCTCTTGCAATTGATAAAAATATGTTTGTCCGCACTTCAAACAACGGGTCGTCACACGAAGAAGAAACAGAGTCAAATGATTTATTTTTAGGCTTCGTGAATTTTTTTGAAGATGAGCCTAATTCTTTGACATACTTCTTAATATTAGGCCAAATTTCCAACACTCGTTCGCACACACCTACATTTTCAATCCATCTGTGTTTACAGAACTGTTTTGGAAAAACACTTGAGCCAGTAATACTGGTAAAATCTTCACGGCGTGCTGGGGAGTCATGAAAAAGCCAATACAATGACTTGAATGTTTCCTCAATATTCCAATCAGTCTCCAAGCTTCCAGCTCTGAATGCATTGTGCATTATATGTAACCCACAGCTTCCAATATTTAAAAGATTTGGACCATTTTCTTCATCAATACTTTTTGATAACTGATTAAAAGCCTTCCAATTGACATTCGGACCATCCATTGAAAGTTGTAAAATACCTCTCTGTCCAATTGACTCACAACACTCTTTCAACTTGTCATGAACATGATCAGCACAAGCATGGCCCAAAAAATATGATGTGTAATATTGAGTTCTGATGCAATTTCCTTCCCAAAAACGAATATGAACGTCAAACTGTTTTGACTGCAAATAATCATTCAGACTTTCGTCAAATAATAGAACATACTGGTTTTCAGATTTAATCTTTGAAAGCATGAACTCTGAAAAATAGGGAGCAATTCCAAACGTAAGATAGCGTGATTTTGTCTCTGAACAAGAAAATTTTGAAGCAATCTGACTATCAGGAAACATGAGGTGAAATACGTCAGAAACACCCTGACAACTCTTGTAAGAATGGTGTTTTTCCATCATATTCAAAGTCCAGTAAATTTCTGCTGTTAAAACACTCTTGTCGGTAACAAAGTCTCCAAGGGTTGAAATGCCCCCAGTGCCAGTGGCTCCATGACTATGTTCGTGAGACACTTCCAATCCGTCAAGTTTTTGTTTTGAAGAAACACCGTGAAGATCATTGCCAGGTGTCAGATGAGTCTTACCTATTCTCGTAGCTTCGGAAAAAAATCCTTCCATTTGATTTTGTTGTTGTTTCATTTTCACTAAGGCAGCATGTTTTTTACCTGCCATGTGACTGAGAAGGGCCAATTCACCCATATTCGATACGTCAAATGATTTTCTGCATATTGTGCACATTGCCTTTTTATTCGAAGTTTTGTCCTGAGAAATCCATTGTTTGAATCTAGGGTCTGTTTCCCATTTCGGCGAAAAAACACACTTCCCCATGATAAAAAAATACAAAAATAACAAATGACCTTCACGTTGGAAATTTCAAAGACAATAAAACACAGTGCACATGTGACTTGACCTTCGGAATTCTCCGTAATTCCGAGCTGCATTCGGCTTTGAAACACTTGTGATATCTCGGTTGTATTCCATTGAAAATGCGCGAAGTTAACCGATCCGAATTTTTCTGTTATCAAATGCGGGGCATTGACAAATAATAATTCTTGTATGCTGGTTCTTTTTACTCAGAATGATTACACCTTAAATCTTTGTTAAAAACAGTAATTTCCATACTTTTTCAAGACCCCAAGGCTCGACACACATGTGTTCAAACCTTTTCAAGACCTTTTCCAAACCGCCCCAAATTTAAATACTTTTTCCAGTTTTCCAGACCCACGTACGAACCCTGCTTCATAATTATGACCTGTAGACTGTTCTAAAATTTTCAGGCTTTGGGCCCTTGTAGCTGTCACAGTTGCCCAATCATGTCCAAAAGGGGACGTTCTCATCTGGACATTATATAAAGTCAAACCTACCAAGTTACAATGAAATCCCTTCAGAAATATGACCTGTAGACTGTGCTCAAGATATTCAGGCTTCGGGCCCCTGTAGCTGTCACAGTTGCCCAATCAGGACCAAAAGGGGACTTTCTCATCTAGACATCCCTTCATAAATATGAACTGAAGACTGTGCTAAAGGTTTTCGGGCTTTGGGCTCGGGCAGGCCATCATGGTTGAATGATCGCAACCAAAAGGGGACATTCTCATCTGGGCATCATCTGGAGTGATCCTACAAAGTTACAATGAAATCACTTCATAAATATGACCTGTAGACTGTGCTCAAGATTTTTGGGCTTCCGGCACCTGTAGCCATCACAGTTGACCAATCACTACCAAAAGGGGATGTCATCATCTAGGCATTATATGGAGTCAACCTACCAGGTTACAATGAAATTCTTCCATAAATATGACCTTTTGTCTATACAAGTTACAGTGAAATCCTTCCATAAATACGACCTATAGACTATGCTAAAGGTTTTTGGGCCGGGCAGCCATCAAGGATGAATGATCGCGACCAAAAGGGGACGTTCTCATCTAGACATTATTTGGAGTCATCCTACCATGCTACAATGAAATCCCTTCATATTTATGACTTGTAGACTGTTCTAAAGGTTTTCGGGCTTCAGGCTCCTGTAGCTGTCACAGTTGCCCAATCATGTCCAAATGGGGACGTTCTCATCTGGACATTATATAAAGTCAAACCTACCAAGTTACAATGAAATGCCTTCATAAATATGACTTGTAGACTGTGCTAAAGGCATTCAGGCTTCGAGCAGCCATAATAGTTGAATGATCACAACCAAAAGGGGACATTCTCATCTGGATATCATCTGGAGTGATCCTACGAAGTTACAATGAAATCCCTTCATAAATATGACCTGTAGACTGTGCTCAAGGTTTTCGGGCTTCGGGCACCTGTAGCCATCACAGCTGACCAATTACAATCAAAAGGGGATGTCATCATCTAGGAATTATATGGAGTCAACCTAACAGGTTACAATGAAATTCATCCATAAATATGACCTTTTGCCTATGCTAAAGGTTTTTGGGCTTGGGCACCCATCAAGGCTGAATGATCGCGATCAAAATGGGACGTTCTCATCTTGACTTTATTTGGAGTCATCCTACCAAGTTACAATGAAATCCCTTCATAAATATGACCTGTAGACTGTGCTAAAGGTTTTCGGGCTTTGGGCCCCTGTAGCCGTCACAGTTGCCCAATCAGGACCAAAAGGGGACTTTCTCATCTAGACATTGCATGAAGTCAACCCACCAAGTTACAATGAAATTCCTCAATAAATATGACCTGTAGACTGTGCTAAAGGTTTTCGGGTTTTGGGCTCAGGCAGTCGTCACGGTTGGCAGATCACGCCCAAATGGGGAAATTCTCATCTAGACATCATAAGGAGTCATCCTACCAAGTTACAATGAAATCGCTCCATATCATACCCAAAAGGGGACGTTCTGCAGACTGCTAAAAGTTTTGGGGTTTCGGGCTTGAGCAGCCATGATGGTCGATAGATCATGCCCAAAAGGGGACGTTCTCATCTAGGCATTATACAGAGGCATCCTACCAAGTTACAATGAAATCCCTTCATAAATACGACTTGTAGGCTGTGCTAATGGTATTCGGCTTTTGGGCTTGGGCAGCCATATCGGTTGCCCGATCGCGACCAAAAGGGGACGTTCTCATCTAGACATGACCCCAAACCTGCATATGAAATTTCGTGACGATCAGACAAGAATTGCGTGGTGTAGCCCGTGCTAAAGGAAAATGACTCACATACTCACAGATTCACAGACTAACAGACTTCTGCACGCGTGATGGCAACAGCTCATCTTGACTATGTCAAGTTGAGCTAATAAAAAATTTCAATAAAAATTAGCCAAAAAGCTTAAGAGTTTAACAGGAAGGGTTCGTGGAAGGATAGGGAAGGAATACTAAACAAACAGTGGAATAATCATTATCAAAAATGATGACGTCAGGCGTATGTCCTGAAATTGGGAAACATAAAATAATTTTATAATCATCAAAGTTACAGCCCTGAACGTCAAAAACCACCATTGAACACTTCCAACATCCAATAACAGCCTTGGATCCACCAATTCTTGCATTGATTTGTGTCTGGCATCCTCAAAAAGGGAGATTTTAAAGCACAGTTGTCATTTCCTTGTTGCTGACTTTAGGGCCAAACAAAGAATGATGTTTGCGTCAATTCTGGTCACTTCCTGATGGCTGCACATGCGTGGAGATTAAAAGTATGGAGGGCCAGATAGGACTTTTAATTTTCGGTTTTGCAAGCAAATTTTGGGGATTGGGGGGGTTCAAAATTTGTGTTTGGCCCTTGATAACTTCGAGTTTGCACCAGGGAGTCTGGGCCATTGGTTTATAGTATAAAAATATTTAACTTGGACTTTGCCAAGTTAGTATTAATTTACATTTATACCAGTTGTATTATCCAGTTAACATGTTGTGAGACTGGGATAAGAATCACATAATATGCCAAATAATGCCAGAAAGAACAGGTGTTAAAATTAATTAGGGCAGGGGTATTATTTGAAATTCTGAATCTGCTGTGTACAGAATAGGTACTTGTTTACAATGGAAAAACAGCTCACGCCATTCTTCAAATTAACTTCTGACGTAAATGTAGCAGTTAATCGGTAATTATTCGAATAATAGCAAACGGCGACCAGTTACAAAATTTACTGACCATTTCAGCACTAAGTCCTTATGGGTTAATATAAAATGAGTTAATTTGAATGATTATGCACTTTCCATATATTCTGTGTGTGAAAAGACAGCAAAAAGCCTCTCAATCCATGCTCAGTATACGGAAGAAAAAGATAATGGAAGTGTCAATAACACTGTAGCTAAACTTGACTGTGTGTAGTGTTTGATGAAAAGGATAATGTTCAATGTTTATGAAAGGATTATGAAATAAGACAAGAATTGTGACAATTGAGAATATATTAAGTTCTGTACCCTACATGCTGTGTTTTGAACAAGAATAATTTGAGATGTAGACTGTACTAAAGAACTGAGGCCTGGGTTGATGTGACCCTCATAGTTAACGTCACAGGTACTCGGATTAAACTGGGAAATCGAAAAAAAAATGATATTTTATACCATTTTTGAATCTATGCTGACGTGCCCCTGTAATGGTATATAAATATTAACAAGGTAAACAACTCGCTTTTCGAAAACGATGGCACTCATCTTCGTTTTTCCCCCCTCAAATTTGATTCACACAAAGTACCCAACAGTTCCCGCTATCAATGGAAAGGAGAATGAATAAGCTTTACAGAAATAATTTGAGGTCCCATGTATATTGATTCAAATATTAACCATATACCTTTATCAATTACTAATCTCGGATCCACATTTATTAATTTCTGGAGTTCACATTTGCCGTTTATACATTTTTTTAACGTTCCCTTGAAATTAAAAAAGCTAGCGGCATCCATAGAAGCACAATGACATCCCATTGGCTACTATTTATGCCGAGAAAATCATCGATGAAAATAAGCCAATGGGAGAATGGGGAAAGCTTTTGCGCAAGTCACGTATCTAAGGACGCCGTCCACACAGGTCAACTTGGGAAAAGATGTCAAAGTTACAGCTAAAAAGTGTATAAACGTTAAATGTGAACTCCAGAAATTAATAAATGAGGATCCGAGATTAGTAATTGATAAAGGTATAGGGTTAATATTTGAATATGCCCTCCATATACAATAGGACCTCGAATTATTTATAATAAATCAGATAATTGTCGCTCGTAAACCTCATTTCACTGTGCACTTTCTTGTCCGACTAAATGTTTTTCAGCCTTTTCTGCGACTTCTCCCAGTTATCATGAACAACCCAAGAACACCCAACAGTCATGTAATACACCACTGAAAAGCTTATTCATTCCCCTTTCCACTGATACGGTGTATTGTTGACGTCAGCATAGATTCACAAATGGTATCAAATATCATTTTTCTTTCGATTTACCAGCTTGTGCCAAGTACCTGTGGTTATTTATGCCAACCAGTTACCAAGTTACAGTAAAATCATTTCAAAATGAGTCATCCTACCAAGTTACAATGAAATCCCTTCATAAATATGACTCGTAGACTTTGCAAAAGGAATCTAGGTCACATGCCCCTGAAGCTGTCTTAGTTCACCAAACCCGACCAAAATATGATGTTCTTATCTGGACATTATACAGAGTCATCCTACCAAGTTACAATGAAATCCCTTCATAAATATGATCTGTAAGACTGTGAAAAAGTTTTCAGGTTTCAAACTCATGCAGCCAACACAGTTGACCGATCAGGACCAAAATAGGATGCTCCCATCTAGACAAGACCTAAGACCTGCACATGAAATTTATTTATGATCGGACAAGAACTATGGGGTGTAGCTTGTGCTAAAGAAAATGTGAACAGATTCAGACTTCCGAATGCGTGATGGCAATAGCTTATCTTGACTTTAAATTAACAAGAGGCCCCATGGTCATCAATATTTAAAGAATGATTTAATTACCATCTATGGCTTGTTGTTATGCCCCTGAAAAAAATTTTTTATGTCCCCGAAAAAATTTGTTTATGCCCCCGAAAATTTTTTTTACGCCCTCGAAAAATTTTTTCGAAGGGGTATATAGTGGAGGTCTCCGTCCATCTGTCCGTCCGTCTGTCCATCCGTACGAACATTTTGTATTATAACTCAAACATCAGTTGTCGGATTCTTTGGTATGGTGATAGGGCAGCTTGGGGGAACGGATGCCCTTGTACCTAGGGTTTCGTCCGACAAATCTTACAGGAGTTATGTCCCTTATTTACTTTTTCCATCTGTTCGTACGAACATTTTATATTATAACTCGAACATCAGTTGTTGGATTTTAATGTTCTTTGGTATGGTGATAGGGCAGCTTGGGGGAACGGATGCCCTTGTACCTAGGGTTTCGTCTGACAAATCTTACAGGAGTTATGTCCCTTATTTACTTTGAAAATTGATGATTTTTTGGTTTCCTACCAATTAAAATTGTTTGGCAGAACCGATGAGTTTCAAATTTTAGATGCTGATTACTCATGTCAAAGTACAGGTCGGTTTCAATTTGAGGTTTGTTTAACTCGACAATTTTTGATGCAGTTATGCCCTCTTTTTCACTTGGAAAGGATGCAAGACCAGTTGTACTTTTTCACTGGTTTGAGAATTTTTAACAAAGGTATGTACTATTCCTATTTTTGCCTCTTTCAGTTATTATTCAATATGGCACCATTCAAGTCATCTGCAATTATTTTTATAACTTTTTCTCTATTACTGACTCCTTAGTGCTGTTCTGCAATGTAGCAGCAGTGAAGCTGTTGTCTGTTGTTACAAAACATATTAACAAAATAGAAGTAATAATAATTTTATTGGCACTTTGCCATTCCTTACTGTTGTTCTGCAATGTAGTGTTGTTCTGCAATGCACCAGCAGTGAAGCTGTTGTCTGATTATCCACATGTGAGTACGACTTGGCTACCTTCGGGGGCATTAGCACACGTGTTAGCGTTGCTCTTGTTAACACTACAGAGGAATGCAGTTAATTAATTATTCATAACTCTGTTGTCCATGTCAGAAGATTTTATTCTAGTATTTGGATGACCACAGAAATAATGCCAAAATTTTCAGTAATGCAAAGCTAGGGAGTCCAATATCAACCTAGGGACTTAACTTGAACAAACTTGAAGTATGTTGTATACCAAATATCAAAAGAATCTGACTGGTGGTTCTGGAGAAAAAGATTTTGAGAATATTACTAATTTTGCACTATGTTAAAGTTTCCCCCACCCCCACCCCATGTGGAACACAATTATCAACCCAGGGACTTTATTTGAACAAATAGAATCTGAACCCTCTAAAGATGCTGTATACCAAATTTCAAAAGATTCTGATTGTATCTCGAGAAGCAGATTTTTAAAGATTATTCCTCATATTGGACTAAGTTAAAACCCGGGCTACAGCAGGGAGCCCAAATATATACCCAAAGACTTGATTTTAACAAACTTATATCTGACTTCCCTAAGGATGCTGTATACCAAATATCAAAAGATTCTGACTGGTGGATTTGAAGAAGAAGATTTTCAAAGATTATTCCTCATATTGCACTAAGTTAAAATTTCGGTTAAATTTCGGGCTCCTTTAGAGAGCCCAATTATTAACTGATGGACTAGATGCGGACAAAACTGAATCCAACTCCCGTAAAGATTCTGTATGCCATATATTAAATGATTCTGACGAGTGTTTCTGGAGAAGAGTTTTGAAGATTATTCCTCATATGAAAAGTTTGGGCTCCAGTAGGGAGCTCAAATATTAACCCAGGCACACGATTTGAAGAAACTTGAATCTGATCCCCATAGAGGTGTGGTATACCAAATATGAATTAGTGGATCAGAAGAAGATTTTAAAAGAAATTTCTTCATATTGCATTAAGTTAAAACTCGGGCTCTCACCAGAGCCCAAATATTAACCCAGGCACTCGATTTGAACAAACTTAAATCTGCCCCCACCCCTCCCACCACTCCCAGAAATTCTTCTGACAGGTGGATCTGAAGAAGATTTTTCAAGATATTTCCTCACACTGCACTAAGTTAAAATTTGGGCTACCATAGGGAGCTCAAATATTAACTCAGGGACCCGATTTGAAAAAAACTTGAATCTGACCTCCCGAGAGATGTTTTATACCAAATATCAAAGGATTCTGACTGGTGAATCTGAAGAAGATTTTTTAAGAAATTCCCTCATATTTCAATAAGTTAAAATTCGGGCTCCCATAGGGTCCCTGATAGGGAGACCAAATATAAACCCAGGAACCCAATTTGAACACGCCCACATAGAGATGTTGAAAACCAAATATAAAAGCATTCTGACTGGTGGATCTGAAGAAGATTTTTAAAGATTATCCCCCATATTGCACTCTTAAGTTAAAATTTGGGGTTCCATAGGAAGCCCAAATATTAACCGAGGGACTTGATTTGAACAATCTTGAATCTGATCCTCATAACAATGTTGTATGCCAAAGATTAAAAGATTCTGACTGGTGGTTCTGAGAAAGATTTTTAAACATTATTCCCCATATTGGCCTGAGATAAAAATTTGGGCTCCTGTATTGAGCCCACATATGAACAAAGGGGCTTCATTTTAACAAACTTGTATCTTACAACCCTGCATACCAAATATAAAAAGATTCTGTCCATTGCTTCTGTATAGAGAAATTTTTTTCATTTTTGCAAATATGCCACCCTACAGAACACCCTAACACAACTGATGGCAATTTTGTTCTAGTTCCATTCAATTCTACTGATCCCAAGGATGCTACATACCAAATAACAGTCCTCTGTTCCGTGTAGTTTGGGAAATATGGGCATTTGAAAATATTTCTAATTTTAGCTCCAGGGATTCCCAAGGGGACACAGGAAAATTTTTTTGCATGAGTCAAGTACTTATGACCCAATAATGCCACATACCGAATTTGGTTCAAATCAGCCTATTGGTTCAGAAAATAGAAATTTTGGGTGGGGCCAAAAATCTTGACCCCCCCTCCATAACAAAGGCAAATATTGCTCTACGAATTTCATTTGAACAAACTTGATTCTATACCTCAAAAGGAAGCTCCTGACCACAAATCAAGTCATTTTACCCACTGGTTCATGAGAAGATGATTTAAAAAAAAATTTTGGAGCATTTTTCCCCACCTGTCCCTATGGGGCTGGACATTTTAATTTGAACAAAAATGCAATGCCCCTTTGGGACCATCACTCACACAAACTTTCACTTGAATTGGTCCAGTGGATTTGGAGAAGTCCAAAACATAATGATGACGGACGACAGATGGAGAGCGATTAGATAATCTCACCTTCTAAAAATATAACCTTCCCATCTGCACTGATTGGAAAAAAAAATTCATGAGTGTCAATTTATTTATTTTGTGAGACTTTATACCAATTTTATTTGTAAATATTTAAACTATCTGATATACAGTAAATTTCATAAAAACTCTCACAGAAAGTAATTGTGAACACATTTCACACATACTTTTTCCTGCGACTCTTATATGGGGTCCTGTGAATATTTGGTCAAATCGAATATCAAATAGGCATAGATATTCACAAATTGAATACCAAGCTAAATATTGAAGGGTTTCTCGTCACGACCATGGACTATGATGGACATCATTTTTGCTTAACAGTGCTGTAATCACAAAAGAGGTCTTTTTTTTGCGATCAGAATATTATCTGATCACAACACACTTTCAATAGTTGAAGGTTGACATTCTGCAAATAAAATTAGAGCTAGGAGGTTTTGATTTTTCAGATTCTGTTTCGGTTTTGATAGGTTTCAGTTTGGTGTTTCTATTTGTTAATACATTCAATTCAGGCATTTAATCTCTTATATCTTGTTCGACACAGCTCAAAGAGCTCTGTCAAACAAGATATAATAGACTAAATGCTCAGTTTATGTCTAGAATACAAGAAAGTGATCAGGTCACTGTTAATTGAATACTCATGTTAATTGAATAATTCTTACTGGCAAAGAGACAATTCAATTGACAGGGCTCTACTGTACCTCCACTGGGTTCAGCCTGCACAAACCGGAACCGAACCAGAAAACAGCCCAGCCGTAAATAAAATACTGTGAAATCAAGACTGTGTCAACAATGAAAGTGTCAATGACACTGAAGCTTAACTTGTCTGTGTGTTGTGTTTGATGAAAAGGATAACATTCAATGTTTATGAAAGGATTATGAAATAGGACAAGAATTGTGATAATTGGGAATATGTTAATTTCTGTTTCCTGTATGCTATGTTTTCAATAAAAATGAAAATGTCAATGACACTGTAGCTCAACTAGAGTAACACATGTACATGTATAGTATGTGACACAGCAATGACACACATCTAGGTTATGATCTGATAACAAAGGTACATGTAAAGTATTGTAAAGGTCTGTACATAAATACTGATCATAGCCTGTAACAAATGTACAGGTAAAGTATCGTAAAGGTGGGTGACAGTCATATGCTAAACTAGAAAAGAAATCTCCATGGGGTTAATGTTACAATGTGGATCCTTGTATGGTGCATCATAAGCCAAATGTTAGCAACTGTTTTGGCCTGTTGGATTCAAACCCTTCTACAGTTGCTTCCAACTAATTAATAAATATTTGTCCAGTCCTTCCTAAAATATAGGTATTTGAATTTTTGATCTTTAGCTCATAGGGTTCCCACGGGTGAGGATTAGATTAAACATATTTTTATTTGCCATTTGACAATGCAAATCAGGATTGGAGGACAAGTGCTTACCACTTAGAAGCCCCTCCGTTCCTGTACAAAGACTAATAATTTACAATATGGCAGAACGTATTCCATAAATAACAGAATCTAACAAAATCTAAATATTATAAACATTATAGACAAACACAAATTAAACAGAGAGAGAGAGAGAGAGAGAGAGAGAGAGAGAGAAGAAAGAGAGAAGGTATCAAAAAAATAAAAAAGAATATAAAGAAGATAAAAAAACATGAAATAGAACATTAGATCCAGTGATGATGCCCGCCACCCACCCATTTGCATTCTATAGTATCTTGGCCGTAATGTGAGTCTAAATTAACATCTTGATTACTGCCACTAAGCATAGGTTTTCACTTCTGGGGATGTTCACACAACTATTTCGAAATTTATCTCGTGGTCAAACCCTTGATAATCTAACTTTCGCCGTGTGTACATTCTCACAGTGAGAGTTTCAGGTCCCGCCGCGATAGCACACCCACGGCGGAAGTCAGATTATTTCTATTACATCCTAGAGGACACAATTGTGTAGAGAACATACCTAATTGTGAGGCTGTAGATCGAATCTGTGTGAGTCACGAATGAATTTTTGAACAGATAAAAAAATAGATATATTACTACTTTCGGGTAATAACGGGCTTCCATATAATACTAAATCAGTTGAATTCCAGTGGGCTGTGAATTTTAACAAATCACCGATGAGGGTATTGTGAATATCAAAATTCAAGGTACACACGAAGAAATAGTGTTCTGCGTCCTCAACACCTTCATTACATGAACAAAATGGAGTATCGGATATGTAATTATTGAATTTGTCACAATTGAGGTCACTACAACCAGTTCGTAGTTTTGCGTGGATGATGTTGTATTTTTTTGTTCCGGTTGAGAAGTATGACGGAGGCTTATACAAAGGTGGTAAAATGGATTTCTTGAATTCCGCAAGCGACGTACTATTTTGTACCGTCTCCAGTAGGGTATTCCAAATTTGGACGCACGAAGGGAAAAATGAACGTTTGAACAGCTCTGTTCGACAGGAATAGGGAACAAAATTAGACGAATTTCGTAGATTATATTGGGATACATCAGAAACACGTGGTGGTATCAGGTCATGGAGAAAACTCGGAGCAGTGCCAGTGACAATTTTGTAAAAGTTACACAGTTTCTGAACATAGCGCCTGCTTTCCAAGTTGTTCCAACCAACTTCCAACAGAAGTCGATCTCGTGGAACAGATTGTGTCAACCTGCTAATTATTCGGGCTGCGTCGCAGTGAACGTCTTCCAAACGCTTTAGTTGATACTGGGGAGCACCACTCCACACCGAACTACCATATTCTAAGATCGGTAGTATGAATGCAGGATATATTTTTTCAAGAATTTTCCTATTAAAAATATACTTCAATTTTCTTAACTGAGATAATCTTGAACATGCCTTTTTACAAATTTCATCAATGTGATCTGCCCAAGTCAAGTTTGATTGCAAGGTTAAACCTAAATGCTTATGAGAATTAGAAAAATCTATTATTTCACTATTAAACAAAATGTTTAACTGCGACATATTGTTGCTGAGTGTGAAAAGGACTGCTTTTGTCTTTTTAGCATCAAATGAGACCAGCCATGTGTTAGCCCATTCGTTTACCTTCTTGAGTTCCAAATTCATCTTTGCTTGGATATTGCCAAGGTCGTCAGACAATTCAGTCAGACAAGTATCGTCAGCAAAGAGGCGAGTAATTGAATCAATTTTGTTGACGATGTCATTGATATAAATAAGAAACAGAAAAGGCCCAAGAACTGACCCCTGTGGGACCCCGGCCTTGATTTCCCTATAGCTAGAGTTACAACTGTTTATTTTCACTCTCTGTTTTCTATCTGTTAAGTAGCTGTAAAACCAGCAGAGCAAAGGACCGGAGATACCATACTGTTTTAATTTAAATATGAGGCCTTGATGCCATACTCTATCAAATGCCTTTGAAATATCACAGAAAACACCACACGTGTGTTTGTGTTTGTCTACTGCGTCACAGAGGTTATGATAAACCTCTAACAACTGAAAGACGGTGCTGTTGTTTGGAAGGAAGCCAGACTGTAAAACATAAAATAGATTGTTATCTTTAAAATATTTGTAGACTTCCTTAAAAACAACCCGCTCCATAATTTTACCTATACAACACAGTAAAGAGATGGGTCGGTAGTTTAGGGGATCCTGATGATCCCCTTTTTTAAATAAAGGGATCACATCAGCAGATTTCCATTCCCTAGGAAATTCAGACAATTCCAATGATTTAGAATAAAGCAAAAATAGCGGTTTACTGACACTGGATTTAGTTTCTTTCAACATTCTATGTCCGATACCGTCATGACCGTTACTTTTATTACTTTTGAGAGATTTGAGAATATGAATGATGTCTTCCTGAGTAAATGAAATTTCGCTAATTGATAGCGTACACCTACATTTAAAGGGAGGAAGTTGTTTGCTTTTTGAGTTCAACATGCTATTTTGAATAAATGTCTCATTCAACAGGTCGCCCTTTTCATTGTCAGTTTCGAAAAAAATCGGACTTGTACCAGAATTACGTATAAGCGTTGGTATTCCTGGATCTGAAGCAAAGTCTGTTTGAAACAACTTAACAATATGCCAAAATTGTCGCTGGTCATTTTTTTCGAATATTGAGTCGTCGATCTTTTCCAAGTACTGTGCCTTGGCAAATTTTTTCTTATTGTTGACTTTGTTTCTGGCTGTTTTATACTTCGTCCATGTGTTTGGGTTGTTACTTTTTATTGCTAATTTACGAAGTCGATTGCGAAGACGAATAGTGCTTCTGATAGCGCTATCAAACCAAGGTTTATCAGACTTTCTGATTATAACTTTTGTGTGTGGAATACATTTTTCCGCAATTTCCAAGAAAGTGGAAACGAAATTTGACAAGGCATCATTGATGTCTGCCTCACTGCATATTAGCTTCTCCCAATCTGTTTCATCAATGAGGGCATTCATTTTTATAAAATCTGCTTTTCTGTAATTCCAGACCTCCCGAGTTATGGTAGACTGGTTAGGGTGGGCGACGGTTATATGGGCATATACTGCAAGGTGATCAGATAGACCAAGCTCTAGAGTGCCCGAGTGAGCAACTGTAACTGTGTCGCTAATAATTACAGGGTCAAGCAGGGTTCGTGACGTGTTTCCTATTCGTGTGGGCTCAGTTATAACATTTTTCAAGTTGAACTGTGTTATAAGAGATTGTAGAGTGCCCCATTCCACGAGCAGGTTAGAATTTATATCGCCAGTGATTACCACTGCTGGATTTATTTCCAAAGCTATTTCAATTTTTTCCTGTAACTTTGACCAATAATTGTCACACGATTCTCTTTCGGATCTGTATGTGACGCAAAGGATGAATTTTTGTTTGTTGCCTACTTCGAACCATAGAATATCATCGTCGAATGATAGATGTTCGATGTGTTTATAAGTGAGGTGGTCAGCGAAATACACCGCTATACCCCCACCATGCTGGTTACGATTATGTGTAATCGGGATAGAATAATTTGGAATTAATATATTACCAATATTGAAATCATTATCCAAATGGGTTTCCGTAAAGCAGATAATGTCAAAGTCATCGATATCATCTACAAGCTTAAACAGTTTGTGACGAATACTACGAATGTTAAAAAATTTATAGTAATTTATATATTTTTTATACTTACCAATGACCCAGACATAGCTGGTGCTAACTCTTAAAATATAGGGCCAAATTTTGCCCCCCAAACCCCAAAATTTGCATCTAAAACCAAAGAAAACATGTCCTGAATGGCCCTCCACACTTCACCTCTACTGCGCATGCGCAGTGTCAAGGACGTTCCGAAATTGGCGCCATTAATCATTCTAATAACCAGTGCCTGGTAAGCGCTATGTACTCAGCGGGGAGGTAAGAGTTCCCAACTCCTGGGAGGGCCATCCCCGTCTGGGTCATTGGTAAGTATAAAAAATATATAAATTACTATAAATTTTTTAACATTTTTATACTGTACCAATGACCCAGACATAGCTGAATAGTAAAAAGGCTGGAGGGTCAAGGACATAGAGCAAGATGGAATACGCTCAATAATATAAAATAGAGTCATCCCCTCTAGGGAAAAAGAAGTATTAGGCCTTACATGTATCTTTCTTATTTATGATAAATTAGAAAGATACAACACCTACCAAAATTGAGCATCATACATCCATGTACTCTATTAATATCTAGTATAATCCTTATACTAATAATTTTTAAAGTAAGCCAATAAATAAAGTAAGTCTAGAGAATAGAGACTCTTTATACTCCTTAAAAGTGTCTGAGGATTGTATAATAATGTCCGTTGACACGTGCTATATTCAAAAGCTATACTTTAAAAACTAAGACCTGAATGAATTTTTAAAACATAAACTTCTCACTAAACAACCATCCCAATAACAGCTCAGAATTACTAACTCCGGGGGAGGTATCCCCTTGTTTTCATAGTAAAACAGGTGACCCAAGGGAACACCCTCCCCCCCCCCCCCTTTTCTTGCCCTGGGTCAAATAGCCCAGAGCGAAGAGGGCAGCAGAACGGAGTCACTGCCGAAACAGACAGCCTACCTAGCTATAGTAGCAACTGTTAAGTGAATGACATTCTGAGCAGTAGATAATAGACCTAACAATAGAGGCCTCCAGAAATGGACTCAATATTTCTGAGATAAAAATTCATGAATGTGGATGGCTGAGCGCAATGAGCAGCCTTCAAAAATCTATAATAGCGACACTATTAATGTAAGCCCAAGATGTAGAAGAACTCTTACTTCAAGAGCCGAAATCTCAAACACAACTGCTGAGTCAATGATATACCATAAGCAGTATCGATAGTTAATTGAATCCATTAGCAATAGAATGGAGCGTAACGTCCTTCTATTAGGCATCAAAGACAGAAGAAGCTTACGCCCGTAGTAATAAACAGATATCTGTTTATAAATACATAAACTCTAACCGGACAGAGTAAAGGCCTATGCCCGTACAAAGACGGAAGGACCTTAATAACAATAGGTTCCGGATATTAATTAGGAGCCTGACTCTTATGCAAAAATCCAACCTAAATAGTAAAGGAAGTTTTGATTCCGAAACTACGAAAGTGAAAGTCATCCATCGATAGTGCATGAAACTCACTGACTCTTCAGTAAAAGAGAAGCCAACAGAATTACTGTCTAAAAGGTCAGAATTTGAAAACTACTGTTTCCAGAGGCTCAAATGATTACTTAGTTAAATAAGAACCGAAGTTAAATTCCATATAGGAATTTAATCTAATGATTCTAAGTCTATTTATCGAAAAGTTACTAACTGACTTAGATAAAGAGACATAAGACTCAATTGTAAACTATCATAGAGTGCATAGGTATGAGGTAACATAAACCTATAACCTTAATAATAACAGGCTGCAGTAGATCTTGTCAAACAAGTATACTAAAAAGTTGCAATGACTAGTATGGAGGGATCAACAATATCAACATAGTGATCCCTACAACAACAACAACGGAAGAGCCTCCACTTTAGCTGCATAGTATAGCGAAGAAGAGGTTCTCATATAGTAAGAAATCGTGTCCAAAGCTCGTCCAGTACAATGCTTACAATGCAATAAGGACCACACAACGGAATACGTGAAGGTTGAGACCTTGCGGGTTGTGATAAAGATGACACGATTTTACCCAGCGAAAAAAGATCCTCTCATGGAGGAAGATTTCGCGTTAAGTCCCACAGTAGACATCAGAGAAAATTTACCCACGGTCTCTGTGAAGACAGAGATGCTATCAACAGAAATGTATTGTGGTTGTTTATCTTAGCAATACTTGCTGAAACAACAGCGCAGGAGGATACGCATATCCTATCATTCCGTCCTATTAGATCAATAGAGCGTTAACAACATAAGCTCAGAGATCTGGACAAGCAAACACATACGTCTGCAAGTGACAAGCAAGTTGTGTCGTAAATAAATTATCATTGGGCGCTCCCATTGATAGCAAATCTGATTGAATACTTGTTTGTTGAGAGTCCATTCTGACGGCAACAAGCGACCCATAAGTGAACGGGAGTCCGGTAATACAATCAGACGACCCGGAATATGATGGACCGAAGCAGAACTTTGTGTACTATAACAAACAGAAGGATTCTTTCCATTAAATTGAATAACGGAAAAGAATGAGTGCCTCCCTGGTTCCGGAGATACGCAACTACTGTCAAATTAACGGAGAGGATTTGGACCTGCGTATCTGAATAATGTTCATCCAATGACATAAAGCAAGCCTAAAAAAACATTATTCCGTGGAAGATAAGTGCTTGCTTAGAGACTGCGGAACCCAAAGACCCTGGCACTTCGAATCCGTTGGGATCAATATTATATCCCAACCTGTTTGACTGGCAACCGTCATAATTATAAAACTCGGATCCGGCAACTGCAGTGGCGCTCTCTGAGTCAACCACCGAATGTTTGCCCCAGTCTGAATCTCTTGCTACACTAGATAGACAAGAGAACGTGTAAATCGAGCAATTCATGGATTGCTGAAAAGTTGCCGTCGAAGAGAAGCTACTCCGAGAACGAAGCGACTCTGAGAGAGTTCTTCACCTTACTATCCACGCGCGTGGATGTAGCTAGGGGTGCGTCACGTCTAACCAACTCCAAGCAGCCACTGAAGGGCGGAGTTATACGTGAACAAACTACTGCCCTCAAAAGAAATCACATTGAGGATTATATCCCGGAATTCTTTCTCTTGAAGACGTAATGATAACGCCTCAGTAAGGTGGATTACGTATGATAAAGCGTCTAAGTTAAGTCTGATAGACATCATTGTCGTTTCCAACATTGTGGTTGGAAAAGACATAGACGGCGAAAAAGATTATTTCCAGTCTTTAACCACGCCGTCTAGATGCATATGAACTCTCGGTATGCCCTGTTCTGCCAAAATAAATCTTTCGTATAAATGATAAAAGGCAGAAATGAGCATTGCGGACAAGAAACTAAACTATCATGCGTGGTAGCAGGCTATATATATATATAGCGTCGGTAAATAATACACATGTTCTAATGACATTATTGGACTGTGTCGGTAAGTCAGGGACAATGTCCCTGAACCGATCCAAAATTCCGTGTCCAATGACGCTATAAGTCTCTTATCCAACATCGCAGCAATGTAGTCCGAAATAACAATCACTGGAAGATAATGCCGGAAGATATGTATGGCAGCTTCCGATGCTACGAAAGGGAAAACTCGAAATCTTTCGATTCCCTTTCGCCATCCTGTCGGACCCTATAAAGCGTTCGGTCGTCCGTACCTGATGCAACCGCGGACCGCACCGACCCAGTGCCGTCAGATAATTCCTGATTCGACCAAGAAACTGTCGATTGCTGGGATGCTGCGAAAAAACTGTGCTAACTCGGATAGCACGTCCGTCACTGAGGCCTGTGGAGAAGCGGTCGTACGATGCATTGCCGCTGGAAGCTCCGTGATCGTTACCCCGTGCATACTACTAATATGCGAGCGAACGGAGTGTATAGGCCTCGTGACCCTTGGCTACCGGATGGCGTGACCTGTTCGCCGTGGAATCACTGAATGACGAAACTGATGGGATACTCGAGGTCACGTAGCCAATGTGCGATCGTGTGCACTGCTGTGAGGATGAGGAAGCATTATCGACAGTCTCTCGGACTGTCAATATAACGGAGCGTCCCGAGCGACAGACATATGCTCCGAAAGTAAAATATCTGAAGCACAACATGCGGTCCCCTATGTTGTTGGACGAGAGAGGGACCGCTCTCGCTCACAGCCCGGACAGACCTGGACAAGCCAGGAACCGGACTAACAGGCTTCCTCCGATCTGTCCTCAATCCGCCGTCACTGGGTGAGTACTAAAGTAATTATAGTGCTCGCATCACCCAAATCTCCTTCGTAGACCGCAACGGACGAACCCGGCAGCCGAACCATTCAATGAATGTACGCTACACCAGGTGAGCTAGCGAATGTCACTCCGTCGATCCTACAAGGGACCTCTTAGGCGATAGACATATTCCATGAGCACTTATTGCCGCTAGCTCTTCATTAACTATGACGACAGAGGCACACTTTGAAAGACATCTCCGTAACTTTGCGAACAAGAAACCAGAAATGATTGGTAATAGCAAGCATATAATAATAAATATATAGCGTCGATCAATAATTCGAAAGTTTGTGTGACATTATTGGACTATGTCGGAACTGAGGGACGAAGTCTCTGAACCGAACCAAAAATTTCTAAGTCCACCGACGCTATCAGTTTCTTATCCGGCATCGCAGCATTCTGGTCCGACGAAAGAACCTGTAGAAGATCAAGTCAGATGACATACACAACAGCATATGTTGTTCCGAAAGGGAAAGCTCGAAATCCTCCGAATCCCTTTCGGTATCCCGTCGGACTGGATGAAATTTTCGGACGTCCGTACCCGCTTCCGCGGAGCATCCCGACCCAGCATCGTCGGATAAAATATTATGCGACAGATTCAGTTGTTGCTGGGATGCTGCGATAAGCTGTGCTATTTAGGATAGCACATCCGTCCCCGAGGCCTGTGCAGTAGCGGTCTTACGATGCATTGCTGCTGGAAGCTCCATGTACGTTGACTCCCGCACACTTTCCTATGCGAACGTCCGGAGTCTGCAGGCCTCGTGTCCCTGGCTACCAGATGGTGTGACCTGGTCGCCGATGATTCTCTGACTGGCGAAGCTGACTGGATATCCGAGGTCACGTAGCCAAGAGCGGTCGTGTGCGCTACCATGAGAATGAGGAAGCCTTATTGACAGTCTCTCCGGACTGACTATATGTCGGAGCGTCCCGAGCGGCGGACGTATGCTCCGAATGCGAAACATTTTGTACCACAACATCTGGGGCCAGATGTTGTTGTACGAGAGAGGGGCCTCTCTCGCTCGCCGTCCGGATGGACCAGAACGAGCTATGAACCTGACTAAAAGGCTTCCTCCGTTCTCCCTCTAATCTGCCGTCACTGGGTGTGCATTTGGTTGATTTATAGTGCTCGCATCACCCCAAAACTCCTTCTAGACCGCAACGGACGAACCCGGCTGCCGAACCATTCGATGAATGGACGCTACACCGGGCGAGCTAGCGGACGTCAAAGGCCGTCGAACCTACTACGGTCCTCTTAGGCAATTGGCGTATTTACATGAGCACTTTTCCGCTAGCCCTTCATTAATTGTGACGAAGGAGGCACACTGTTGGAAGACATCACAGATACATCACCCTAATCTTGATCGTCTGAAATAGAAATTGATAAAGTAGAGTGACCCTGCGGGGAAAGGACTGGAATGTCCAATTCCCCACTAACATACCGTGACATACGCTTCCCATGTTGTCATCGAAATCATCAGATACAGAACAGGAGTTAATGCGAGTACACTGACCACATACAGAATGATTATAAAAGTCAGAGGAAGACTTCCTCTTATTACAATTGATCAAAATCCTTTCAATGAGAAAAGAAAACAAAGTCCTGGTACTCGCACCAACCCCTGACAATCAAAATACATAATAATAATATGATCCATTAACATAGAAAAAATAATTGAAATCAAAATATTTTGAAAAAATATTTTTTCAGAACAAGTTTCTGAAAAGTAACGTTGAGCCCCAATGGATCCCAAGCCAAAGTGTGGACAAAAATTTTAAAAATATTTTAAACAATTTATGCAACACTTACGAACAATAATAATGTATCTAGTTATGATTAAATTAACATCAAGATATTATTTTCAAGAAATCCCCCCTCACACAGAGGGCTGTTGTAAATGTAAACAATGAGTGTAAAAACACTAAAATAAGACTCCAGGCACCCAGGCCTGAAATCAGTTACCAAAAATACACTATCTGATGCAAAACAGAGACTTCCAGGGAAGAAACTGCAGAACATCAGATGGTAGATGCAGAACACAACGCCTAACCACCCGTAGGTGAAGACGTAAACATGGGGAAAAGAACAGAATTCATTCTGTTATTCAGCTAAAACTCCCAAGAAATTTTAGTAATAATAATTACAGAAACTATGCCAAAAGCATGGGAGAATAGCAAGAGGGGACTTAAAGGAAAGGGAGAGAGGAAAACATTGAAAAATCAGTGTAACTAAATAACAAGAATGACAACAAAATGGCTGCTGCCTCGAAAATAGGTAACTTAACATAATTTCATTACAAATACAGCGCTGATAATATTCGGTCACACATTTTTCCTCTCCTCCTTCTCTATCCTGCTTAGAATCACCATTTCACTAAAATTTATGTGTCTGGCATCATTTAAACTGAGATTTACAAGCACAAAGATCAGTCAGATGTTAACTGATGAAGGGCCAAACTTAGAATGATTAATGGCGCCAATTTCAAAACGTCCTTGACACTGCGCATGCGCAGTAGAGGTGAAGTGTGGAGGGCCATTCAGGACATGTTTTCTTTGGTTTTAGATGCAAATTTTGGGGTTTGGGGGGCAAAATTTGTGTTTGGCCCTATATTTTAAGAGTTAGCACCAGCTATGTCTGGGTCATTGGTACAGTATAAAAATATTATAATTCAAAATTGAGATTGTACTCAAGTTGGTATTATCTGAACCAGTATGATCAGGACCTGGGTTTGGATGGACATCACCACAGAGGATGATAATCCACATCATAGTAAGAATTACACTGAGTGAGCAATAAAATATAAGTGGAAGGGATCTGAGGTGGATAGTGGCAAAACATTGATGGATATGGACTTGTCTCCTTGAGTTAAGACTGTAAAAGAAAATACCCACTGACTGTCGGTACCGCATTATATCAATCGCCATCTGTCTGAAATTTGTCTGAAAACTTTAATTCTGCAGTCAGCGGGCATTCCAGAAATACCAATAAGATTTTGGGTTTTGAAGGAGCTCCTTCCATAGAATGCACTGATTGGACATCACCACTGGAAATCAAACCAAAGAAAAAATTGAAATAAGAATATACATAACTACAAACCTGTAATTTACACATTTTCTGTGTAACCAGTTTAAGGCTTGGGGTGTTGGTCAGGATATTGGCTAGCATTGTGCGAGATGACTAACGCTCGTTATTCAATATATAAAATATATTAAATATCAAAATCGCGATGTGAGAGGTGTTAACTGAACATAGTGTGGACGTTTAATTTTACTCCCCTGAAATGTCTGATTGTCCTATTGTATTTACAAGATACTGTTCATGTCCCAACACAGGAAAGAGTTCAGCGAGTTGGATCCTGTTTTGGGCTATAAACAGTACCAAATTAACAACAACAAAGGGGATAAGAATAAATAGATATTATCGACTCAATATCAATTTGGGCTTATGCGGCTGCATAGAAATTGAATAAGCCTATCGCAAATGCGAGAGGGAAATTTGGTTTCATACTATCGGATGGACGTTTCTAGTAATTTAATATAGAGCATAACCTACGTTATAATGAGAAAAACTATAACGGGTACCATTAGTAACAAGCTGAATATGAGAAAGGAAATGCTATTTTTGTCGCAGTTGTTTATGAAATTTTGATCTAGAGTGTGCCATAATTGTGGGTCAGTAGTGCTGACCTCGTTTAATATAGTTGGTGTGTGTACTGATTTTACCAATGAGCCGAGGAGAGGTGAGCACGACTGCTGTCACAAAGTTTTACAAGGTGCGTGCATTTGCTTCTCATTCGTGACCAAGCGTCGTCGCAATTGGCAATTTCATGGATTTGGTACAAATAAAGTCGAAATTGTAATGAGAAGTGTACCACACTTACCTGCTGGAGCTTTTGTGCATACTTTTTGGTGAGTGACGAAAGGGAATGTAATTTGAAGGTTCCACAAGGGATCTACGCATGTTTCTCTGCAACCTGCCGAGGAGTGCTCGTAGTCAGTCCTCGGCAATCTGCAGCAAAACACGCACACATCCATGTCAACATATATCTACTGTATGTGGGTTGGGGGTGGATAACAATCACCCACTGATTACAACAAAACATATATCTATTTATCCTCTGTGAGTGCGAAGTACGCACACATGTATACGTGTACATCCATTTTTAATTCCCAATTTCTTTTCATCATTTTTACTTTTCTTTTATTTGCTTTCTCCATCAAAGTTAAAAAAAAAAAAATGGGTGTGTATATGTTTCTCTGCAGACCGCGGAGAATATCATTTAGTCAGTCCTCTGTGGGCTGCAGCAAAACACATACACATACAGGTTTAACACATATGTACTATATGTGTGATGGTGGGTGGTGGTGGTATTGAGGGATGGTAGTAGTGAAGGGGTGGGGTGGATAGCAATATACATACACAGATGTACTCTCTATGAGTGCGGAACACAGACGACACATTTTCTTTTACACAAACAAGTACATATATTCTTCACATATCGTTCTTTCTTCGCCATTTTTTAACCTTTTTCGTTTATTTACATTATTCACCATGGTTCCGAGAGGGATGTGTATATGTTTTGCTGCAGCCTGTGGGGGAGTGCCCTTAGCACAGGCTGCAGTAAAACACACACACATCCACGTTTATCGCAAGTATACTGTAGGTGTGTGTGGGCGGGTGCTTGGTGGTAGTGGTGAGGGAGTGAGTGAGTGAGTGGATAACATTTGTGTACATTTATGCCTCATACTTCGTTTCTTCTTCACCGTTTTTCAACACTTGACAATTATTATCTTTGTTGCCCATAGTTCCAGTATGGATATGTGAATGTTTTACCGCAGTCTGTGGGGTATTGGCCTTAGCCCAGGCTGCAGCAAAACCAATCTATATACACGTTTAACACAAGTATATTGTAAGTGCGTCGGCGGGTGGTGGTAGTGGTGGGGGGAGGGGATAAATACATAACCACTTGACCACAACGTAACATATACTTAATAGTAAAATGTATTCACAGTGGGTACCAAACACAGACACATATATACATATACAAGTACATATATTTTTTATTTTTTATTTTATTTCTTTTTCGCCGTTTTTTAACCCTTTTCATTTATTTTCTTTGTTCTTCGTAGTTCCAAGAGGGGTGTGCATGTGTTTCTCTGCAGCCTGTGGGGGGGAGGGGGGGCACCCTATTGCTCCCAGGTTGCAGCAAAACACACACGTCCTCGTTTAACACAACTGTACTATATGTGTGCGGGTGGGTGGTTGTGGTGGTGATGGGGTGGTGGTGGGGGTGGGGGTAGATAGCATACTCCCTCAACCACCCCTTAACAACACAGGTGAACTCTCACTGAGTACCAAACACAGACTAATATATACTTGTACAAGTATGTACATTTTTCGTTTCTTCTTCACCGTTTTTAACCCTCTTCAGTTATTTACATTATTCTTCATAGTTCCAGATTCCAAGAGGGACGTGCATATGCTTTGCCACAGCCTGTGGGGGAGTGCACCCAGCCCAGTTTGCAGCAAAACACATACACAACTACGTTTAACACATGTATACTGTCTGTGTGTGTGTGGGTGGGTGGTTAGTGGTGGTGGTAGTGAGGGGGGGGGGGTGGATAGCAATAATCCCTCAACCACCACAAAACATATACTTAACACACATGTTCTCTCTATGATGGTGAAACCCGGACACATATATACATATACAAGTAAGTTTTTTTTACATATTTCATTTCTTCACTGTATTTTTTATTGCTATTTATTTATTTATTGTGTGTGTGTGTGTGTGTGTGTGTGTGTGTGTGTGTGTGTTTGAGGTTAAAAAATCGCACTGGCACAGACATTTCCTACTGAAACGTTTTTTTCTTTTAATATGCCGCTGAAAAATTGTTTTCATTTACTGAACCCTGATGGGTTTCAAACGTAACAAAAAAGTACATAAAATTGATTTAAACTAAGTGATGAGCTTAGGAACTGGTTAAACTGACTGGCAATAATTGATGTTATTCATTGATGGGCTCTAATTTAGTCCTTACAAGGATGTTACGCAAGCTTTTGTTTTTCTTATAGGCGATGACAGGTCGAAGATTCAAAGGTTCATTTAATTTAGCATTGGTAAAATTGAATTCATCTTTTAACATTTTTGCTATTTCGATATTCATTCTGTTGTACGTTAAAGTGAAAGGAATGATGGACCTCCTTTCGCATTCGCCCTCTGATATGTTCATACCAAATGGCCAGAGGGTTTGAAGCGTATTGATCCAAAAAGCTTCACGTTTTTTTCTAAATTCATCCGTTTCTTCTAATGTGTCTTTAATTGGTGGTTGTTCAATAGGATGGATTTCGAAATCGTCCAAAGAATGGCCAGGAAGGTTAAAATGTTGTGCTACTGGGGCATCAGCATTATGTTTTATATCCTGTTTGTGTCTAGTAGCACGTTCTCGGAAAGGATTTTGACTTTGACCAACATACTGTTTCCGACATCGCTTACAAGTGATAAGGTAAATAATGTTTGGTGAATCACAATGGAGGGGGTTACGGATCTGATAATGATTTTTCGTTTGTTCGGAGGAAAATTCCTCTTTATGATCAGGCATAAAAGTATGCAGTCTACAACGAGGCTTTTTGCAATTAAATACCGCGCCACTACTATTTTGCAACGGTCTGTTGTGTTCAATCTTCAGTGGTTCGAAATCGGTAGTTTCAGCTGGACTTTCGAGCTTTTTCAGGGTTTGGGATTTCAGGCTACGCAGAAGGCGCAGCGAGTACCCTCTCGATCTGAGGGCGCCAAATAGAGTAGAACAAGCCTCATTGAAATTTACCTTATCACTTGAATTGCGGTGGAAACGAATGAGCTGTGATTTGATGATACCTTTAAATGTATGTTGAGGATGAAATGATTTAGTGTGCAACAATTGATGTGAATCAGTTGGTTTAAAATACACTTTATAATCTAAATGACCGGACGCCTGAAATTGCTTGCCTTTATACACGGTCACATCGAGAAAATCAACAGAATTTTCACTGATAGTAGCTTTCAATTTAATATTTGGATCGTGATTGTTCAAAATTTCTAAAAATTCATCAAAATCTTCTTTTGAATGTTCCCAAATAATAAAAATGTCATCTAAATACCTGAGATATACGAGAGGATGCTTTGCACATTTGCTTAAGGCATTTTCCTCCCATTCCGCTACATAAATGCTTGCAAAATTAGGACTGAATCTTTTGCCCATAGGACAACCCATTATTTGTAGAAAATATTCTCCATTGAATTGAAAGTCATTACCTTTTAAGCTCAGCTCTAAAAGATCCAAAATTTGTTCATCCGGGCGTTTCGCATCCGGATATTTTTCAAATGCATTTTTAACTGATTTAACACCTTTATCAATATCAATGTTCGTATACATACTGTCGATATCCAAAGTGGCCAGAATTGCATTTTTCGATATTTTCAATTTCGAAATTTTTGACAGGAAATCCTGTGTATTTTTTAGATAGCTCGGATGTCTATTTGCTATAGGTTTCAGATGATAATCAATTAATTCCGAGATCGCATAAGATTCCGAATTACAATCTGATACAATTGGCCTCCCGGGTGGAGTTAAGTCATCCGTCCATGAAGAACGGTCCTTGTGGATCTTTGGTAGGATATAAAATTGTCTTGTTTGAGCACTGAGCTTAGCTGTTAAATATTTCAATTGTTTTTTGGTAATGTGACCTTCGTCGAGGAGAAATTTTAAGATCTTATTGAATTTTTCGATATTACTAGGCCAAATAAGTGAATCTATTTTCTTATAATGTTTAGTATTGCTGAGTTGTCTCATGGCTTCCTTTATATAATTATCCCGAGATAGAACAACTACCGACCCACCTTTGTCGGCTGGTTTAATCACTAATTTCTTATTTTTTCGAAGTTTCGTGAGGGCTCTCCGTTCACCAGCTGTTAAATTGTCTTTATCGGAGAGTATGTTCATGCTGAACACCTTTTTGATGATTCGTTTGCTAGCCTCAATAATTTCGGGATCTACTTCACTATCTGGAGGTGACCAACCAGATGATTCTGTAAAAGGAAGTTTCCGACCGCTGGAGTTTCTAAAGCGGTCGGCTAATTTCATTTGCCTAAGAAAATTACAGTTGTATGATGGTAAATTTGTTTGGTTATCAGTTTTAGGCTTTGGTGCTGGTACAAAAGTTAAACCGCGATCTAAAAGAGATTTCTCTTGGGTTGTTAGGTCATTGGTGCCAGACAGGTTAACCACATTAGTTCCTAATCCCACATCTGTTAGGCGGCTGTTACCTTTGCCTTTAATTAGTTTAAATTTAGGTGGTTCAACCAGTGATCGTACATAATATTGGCGGTTCTCGTGGTCCAATGGATTAAATCCTGAGCAACATCAAACTTCGCGTCATCAATTTTTGGTATCACGTTAACGTCCTTCACTTTCCGAATGGTTTCGTTGATGATGCTCAGGGTTCTCCTCTCAGCCTGAGGGAGTTTTTGCGAAAAGTTTAGTTCAGCGAAATAAATTTTTGCTGATCTAAACTTGACCCTGATATCGCTAAGCATATTCCGCAACTGCTTAACTACGAGATCAGAATTATCGTTTCGAGAATTCACGCCAATATTTAATAATATTTTTTGGGGACTGGACTGGCCCCTGTGCCCTTTAAACATAGAGCGCAGATGATTGAATTTGGCGCCGGGGTAACACTCCACCTGGATGTCCGGATGGGGATTTCGATCAATGCGTCCTAAATTTGAACTTCCAATCATAAGGATGTTTTTACAAACACCGGGGAGGCGCCAATTCCTTTTGTCAAAATTAACTCCGCTTTTATGCCGAAACTGGGAAAATTTAGAATCAAATGAGCGGCCCGAGTTGCGGCTCGGTGATTTGACTTTCTCTGAGTACGATATACCTGGTTGAACCACACTAGAGGCAGGAGAAGGGGCAGAAGAAACAGAAGCAGGAGAGGAAACAGAAGCAGGAGAAGAAACAGAAGGAGGAGGAGGAGTTCTAGTGAGAGCACTAGGAGAACCAGAGAAAAAAGGCTGAGGAGGAGTAGGAGGTAGAGGAGCAAGACGAGGCGAGACAGCGTTACTCAATTTGCGAGCATCTTCAGTCACAATATGGACCGGAGATGTTTGCAAATTGAGGCGCTTACTCTGAGAGAAAGAAGAAGTAGAAGGAAAAGAAGAGGGAGAAGTGCTTTGCCTTGATCTTTTCTTATTTTGCTTTTCGCGTTGGGGTAGAGGGACAACACGGGCCGGAGTTTGCTTGCTCCCTCCCGTATTGTTCCTTACTCCAGACGCTGGGCGAAGTTCCGAAATGTAAGACTGATAGGCCGAAATCGTCTTATCTGTCAACTTATTTTTAAAGTTTTTTTGAGCCCAGATCAAGGCACGCGCCGAAGCGCTGTTGAAGTCTATTTTTTCGAGTCCAGGAGGTGGTCGCATAGCCAAAGTTATCTTAGACTTCAACTGATTTAAATTTATCTTGTAATGCTCAACTAAAGCATTTAACGTTTGGTTGGCCCATCCCACACTAATCTGTCGAAAAACAGAAAAAATGTGTGGGGTGGGAAGAGCCGGCTTTAGAAAGCCACCTAACTCATCTACTTTCTTCTCCAACTGCTTCGGGAAATCCCGTTTGGCCAAATGCTGCTCTAGGAGCCCAATATGGTGCATACACTGAATCACCTGGAAAAGGGCCTTGACCAATCTAGAATAGGCCTGGAACGATTGTTCCTGGCCTCTTCCAGACTGGGCAACTCTCTTTCCCTGATGATTCTGTCTTTTTTGAGCCATTTGAAGAATAGGTAGATGAATAAAATGAAATTAAAATGAAGAAATGAAATAAATTAAAATGAAATCTAGATATTACCTATTAGAGAAGATACCTGGATTGGTTGTAGTCTTCAGCAAAGGTAGAAAATAATCCGTCTGTCTCGACGCGTTTCGCTTGGTTTGGCTTTTTCAAAGAGACTTTGAGGAAAATGAATCCAACTTTGGGAGGGCATGCATGGTATATATCCAAATGTGGGCTGGGGGTGTTTTTCACAGCTCAGTACATAATTAAACTCAGTAACAAGCTGACAAATGTCACTCATCTAATTAATTCTTTTCAATCTGAGATGTCCCAAGTTTGTTTTTCACAACTCAGTTTGTGTGGTCCAAACAAATTAGATGAAGCCTTATTGATTGGCTTCCATTGAATTTTAATCAGTCAGTGAGTGGTTTGCTTTACTGACCCCATGAAGCCCCATTGGTTGGCTTTGATTTAAGTAAAACCAATCGGGAGCGGTTTGCTTTACTGGCTTCAGAAGTATGTGAAAATAATATGAAAAAATGGTTTGATAAAATATATTGAGACTAAAGAAATAAATGAAAAAATAACGCCAAAGATCATGATGCCTCACGAATGTTATCAGTTGGAATGAATATCCCCCGACGGAGGTTTATGACGGAAAATATTTTACACCACGTAGAAATTGTGTGTTTTACCTTGTGAACCTCTACATTGTGTGAAAGGTATGAAAAATTAAAAATAAAAATAAAAATAATAATTAAAATAAATGAATCAACCAAATAAGTAAATAAATAAATAAATAAGTAAATAAATAAATAAATAAATAAATAAATAAATAAATAAAACATTACTAAAAAATAAAAAATAAAAAATAAAAAATAATCAATAAATAAATATATAAATAAATAATAATTTTATTTAGGAAATACATACACATGATTGAAATTGGAACCTATTTTGTTTTGGGGCATATATGAACTCTGGCACTCGCCTGTGTGTGTTTGAGGTTAAAAAATCGCACTGGCACAGACATTTCCTACTGAAACGTTTTTTTCTTTTAATATGCCGCTGAAAAATTGTTTTCATTTACTGAACCCTGATGGGTTTCAAACGTAACAAAAAAGTACATAAAATTGATTTAAACTAAGTGATGAGCTTAGGAACTGGTTAAACTGACTGGCAATAATTGATGTTATTCATTGATGGGATCTAATTTAGTCCTTACAAGGATGTTACGCAAGCTTTTGTTTTTCTTATAGGCGATGACAGGTCGAAGATTCAAAGGTTCATTTAATTTAGCATTGGTAAAATTGAATTCATCTTTTAACATTTTTGCTATTTCGATATTCATTCTGTTGTACGTTAAAGTGAAAGGAATGATGGACCTCCTTTCGCATTCGCCCTCTGATATGTTCATACCAAATGGCCAGAGGGTTTGAAGCGTATTGATCCAAAAAGCTTCACGTTTTTTTCTAAATTCATCCGTTTCTTCTAATGTGTCTTTAATTGGTGGTTGTTCAATAGGATGGATTTCGAAATCGTCCAAAGAATGGCCAGGAAGGTTAAAATGTTGTGCTACTGGGGCATCAGCATTATGTTTTATATCCTGTTTGTGTCTAGTAGCACGTTCTCGGAAAGGATTTTGACTTTGACCAACATACTGTTTCCGACATCGCTTACAAGTGATAAGGTAAATAATGTTTGGTGAATCACAATGGAGGGGGTTACGGATCTGATAATGATTTTTCGTTTGTTCGGAGGAAAATTCCTCTTTATGATCAGGCATAAAAGTATGCAGTCTACAACGAGGCTTTTTGCAATTAAATACCGCGCCACTACTATTTTGCAACGGTCTGTTGTGTTCAATCTTCAGTGGTTCGAAATCGGTAGTTTCAGCTGGACTTTCGACTTTCACAGAGGGGTGGATAGCAATAATCACTTAACAATACCGCGCCACTACTATTTTGCAACGGTCTGTTGTGTTCAATCTTCAGTGGTTCGAAATCGGTAGTTTCAGCTGGACTTTCGACTTTCACAGAGGGGTGGATAGCAATAATCACTTAACAACCACAAAACATATACCTAGCAACAAAGATGTACTCTGAGTACGAAACACATATACAGACACATATATACAAGTACATACATTTGTCATATTTCATTTCTTCTTCAACGTTTTGTTAAATCCTTTCATTTATTATTTTTTTTTTTGTTCCCCATAGATCCAAAAGGGAGTGCATATGTTTTTCTGCAGCTTGTTGGGGAGTGCCCTTGGCCAGTCCTCAACAAGCTGCCGTAAAACATATCCACGTTCAGGTCAGTACACGTACATTCCACGTGAGTGTAGCACGGGGTCAGATATATAGTTCCTATTATGCGAAAGAGATGAGGTCATCCTTGCTTTTTATCAAAACTTTGGGACTTGAAAATGATTTTTTTGCAAACACTCTACCGTCATTAGTCCAGAAAGTGTGGATCTGCTTGTTTTTTTTCATTTTACCAAGTTCTGTTATAATTTCCTGCCTGAAAGCAGTTAGACATTCGGTGATAAATATACCATTTCCAGTGTTTTTTAGTTCCTTTTTAACCTTATATATTTCATTTCTGATATTGTAAGATGTGAATCTGACCAAAATATTAATTTTGTTTTTGTCACCAGTTTCGTTATTATGGGCAGTTGTTATTCGTCTTGGTCTACCAATGGGGTGCGACCTACTTATTTGGTCGGGTTTCACTTCTTTTCCCAGTTGTGATTTACAAATGTCAATGATTATTTTGTCACTATCTACGTGTATCTGGCCAGAGTCAGTGGGAAGGAACACATTCCTGAATACCAGGCAATTTCTTCTAGAGTACTGTTCGCAATTCTCCAATTCCTGCTTGATAGAGGCAACTTCGTTTTTGACATTCAAGAGTTCAGTTTTCAAAGTTTTATTCTCTTTCTGTAAGTTTTTACAGTCATTGTGGAGTGACTCAATAGTTGTTTTCATTTCATTTGATATTTCTTCTTTCATTACTCTAATTTGAGGAGCTACATAGGCACTTACCAGCTCCTTAAGAGCTGAATGTACTTCATCTTTCAACACAGATCGAATTTCGTTCCTTAACTGGCTTGAAATTAGTTTTGAAATATGTGGTATAAAAGCTGGGATCAACTGTGGCCAAGAATTATTAATAAATTCTGCACTGATAAGAGTGTTCTGTACTGCCTCGTTAAAGTTGTAAGTTTTTCCAACCTCGAAACTTGCGACTGGAGCTTTCGAAGAAAGCTGGGAGAGATCGCCACATGAATTTCTCCTGCGAGAACTACGTTTTATGCCAGGTGATATTTCGTCTAGGGTTTTTCGTTTCGAAGACAGCACTTCTTGAGTTTGAGGCAACGGTTGTGAGAGAGATATGGCTGAAGGTCTGGAACTGTTATGAGATTTTGACTTGTTTTCCTGTTCTCCTGACATTGTCAGTGTATTTCGGTAATCGGATTTGTATTTACAAATTTTTGCAACGATTCACAGTAGAATGCTCAATACCTTTTCACAGCTGAAAAATGTTACACATTGCAATGCATCACAGCACAAGACACACAGAAACGCCACAACAAGTAATACACAACACAATACCTGAACACAGCAACACCGAAACAGTTAACAGCTAACAGGATACAACGACATTAGGAGACCCGAATAGATAATTTCATCGTGAAGCACATTTTAGTCGATCATAGGCCAGTTATTGAGACTTAATCAAATATAACACTATGTACAAGCACTCTAACACCATTTCATGCAATTATCCATTGCTGATCGCTGCCTGGACCATTCCCCAAGCCTAAAATACAACTCAAGATATTATGGACACCTGACGCTCCGCCATTAAAACATAAGATGAGGAGTGAGGAGGTTTTATTTTTCTCATTGGAAATAGAAAACTGGGTTGTGCTAATAATGTTTACCCTGCCCAAACAACACCAAATATTAACACAGCTGGGCCCAAAAGCACTCGTTACCATCCCATGATGATAACAAACGCAGTCCTGGAAGTTCTGTACAAAAAACTGATTGCATCTAATTTTGGTATAAAATGGCCACCGGCAGCCATCTTGAATTTCAGACCGCACCCAAAAACACTCATTCCTGCCCCAAGGTGATAACAAAGGTACCCAAGAAGTTTTGTGAAGATCAGTTTATAAATACTGCTTCCAGTCTGAGCTGTATTGACATGTGCACTTACTGTGCATACGTAGCATTGAATAAATCAAAGTTCATCTAATTTGCATAATTTCTGAACGAGAAAAAACCCTGTATTATAGGTAATGTATTCCAGGTTACTAAACATTCATACAAAAATTTATTCAAATCAGAACTCTCATACAGAAATTCTGTACAAAAAACTGATTGCGCTAATTTCTGAACAAAATAGCTGACGTCGGCCATCATGAATTCCATTTATAAATATGGCCTGTAGACTGTGCTCAAGGTTTTGGGGCTTCGGGCCTGTGTAGCCATCATGGTTGACCGATCGCGACCAAAAGGGGACATCCTCATCTAGACATTTTTCTGAGTCACCTTACCAAGTTGATGTGACCCTCACAGTTAACATATGCCAACCAGTTAACAAGTTACAGTAAAATCATTTCAAAATGAGTCGTCCTACTAAGTAATAATGAAATCCGTTCATAAATAGGACTTGTAGACTTTGCTAAAGGAATCTAGGTCGCATGCCCCAGCAGCTGTCTTCCTTCACCGAACCCGACCAAAATACAACATTCTTATCTGGACAATATACGGAGTCATCCTACCAAGTTACAATGAAATCCCTTCATAAATTCAACCTGTAGTCGGTGCTAAATTTTTGGGGGGTTCGGGCAGCAGTCATGGCTCAATGATCATGACCAAAAGAGGACATTCTCATCTAGGCATTATCTGGAGTCATCCTACCAAGTTACAATGAAATCCCTTCATAAATACGACCTGTAGACTGTGCTAAAGGTTTTCGGGCTTCGGGCCCCTGTAGCCGTGACAGCTGACCAATCACGACCAAAAGGGGACGTTCTCATTTAGGCATTATATGGAGTCATCCTACCAAGTTACAATGAAATCCCTCCATCAATACGACCTGTAGACTGTGCGAAAGGTTTTGACTGGGCTCGGGCAGCCATCACGGCTGAGTGATCGCGACCAAAAGGGGACATTCTCATCTAGACATTATATGGAGTTAACCTACCAAGTTACAATGAAATCCCTCAATAAATACGATCTGTAGACTGTGTTAATGGCTTTCAGGTTTTGGTTTCGGGCAGTCATCATGGTTGACAGATCGCAACCAAATGGAGAAGTTCTCATCTAGACATCAAATGGAGTCATTCTACCAAGTTACAATGAAATCCCTCCATATTAAATATGACCTATACACTGTGCTAAATGTTTTTGGGTTTCGGGCTTGGGCAGCCATCACAGTTGACAGATCATGACCAAAAGGCAACGTTCTCATCTAGATATTATACAGAGGCATCCTACCAAGTTACAATGAAAAACCTTCATAAATACGACCTGTAGACTGTTCTAAAGGTTTTTGAGTTTTGGGTTCGGGCAGTCATCACAGTTGACCGATCGCGACCAAAAGGAGACGATCTCATCTAGACATGACCTCAAACCTGCATATGAAATTTTGTGATGGTTGGACAAGAACTACGGGGTGTAGCCTGTATTAAAGGAAAATGTGAATGGACTCACAGACTAACTGACTCAGACTTGTGCATGCGTGATGGCAATAGCTTATCTTGACTTTGTCAAGTTAAGCTAAAAACCATATGGCCATAGCATCTCACACTGAATGTTCTTGTACTTCTTTTTCTACAGGGAAGATTCTACAGTGCTGCTGGGATGATAATAGGATGGGGAATTCTGACTGGATAACAACCCGGTACTATAATTGTTGCTAAGTTAGTAAGTTAGAAGTCACCATCAATAATTTCCACCATTTAATCAAGTTGAGAGTTGCATTACTAGCATTTAGAGCTGTTCATTTAACAATCTATCTGGATGCATTCACTTGTTCATACATTGAGCTGCTCAACTTCAGGATTCAAATAACTTAATGCTAATATTATGGCTACAGATATTCTGAAGTCTGGCAACACTATGCTTGAAAGCGTGAATGCATATACAGTTGAAACTAGAAGTCCTGTGAGTGGATTGTGCACTATTGTGAAATAATAGTGGAATAAGTGCATTTATGTCCCTATCAAACTGCACCATTAGCATAACTCAATTCCTGCAGGGTGCCCAACACTGTACAATTCTATACAAGTAAATTGAAATCATTAACATCATTCCTAACCTCTACTGGGATACATGTACATGTAATGACGTAAATAGACATTAAAATTCAACTCCATATACAGAATGAAAGTGTCAATGACACTGTAGCTTAACTTGTGTGTTGTGTTTGATGAAAAGGATAATGTTCAATGTTTATGAAAGGATTATGAAATAAGACAAGAATTGTGATAATTGGGAATATGTTCATTTCTGTTCCCTGTATGCTATGTTTTTGATAAAAAATAATACGACGTGTACACTGTACTAAAGAGTGGAGGGGTGGGTTAATATGGCCTCACAGTTAATGTATGCGGCCTTCACAGTTAACGTATATCAATGAAAGTTACCAAGTTACAGTGTAATTATTCCAAAACGAGTCAACCTATCAAGTTACATTGAAATCTCTTCATAAATATGGCCTGTAGACTGTGCTAAAGGTTTTCAGGCTTCGAACCCCTGAAGCCATCAGTTTCCCAATTGCGTCCAAAGGGGACGTTCTCATCTAGACATTATATGAAGTCAACCTACCAAGTTACAATGAAATCCCTTCATAAATATGACCTGTAGACTGTGCTAAAGGTTTTTGGGCTTTGGGCTCGGGCAGCCATCATGGTTGAATGATCGCAACCAAAAGGGGACATTCTCATCTGGGCATCATCTGGAGTGATCCTACGAAGTTACAATGAAATCCCTTCATAAATATGACCTGTTGACTGTGCTCAAGGTTTTCGGGCTTCAGGCCCCTGAAGCCGTCACAGTTGACGAATCACGACCAAAATGGGATGTCATCATCTAGGCATTATATGGAGTCAAACTAACAGGTTACAATGAAATCCTCCCATAAATATGACTTATAGACTATGCTAAAGGTTTTGGGGTTTTGGGCTCGGGCAGCCATCATGGCTGAATGATCGCGACCAAAAGGGGACGTTCTCATTTAGACATTATCTGGAGTCATCCTACCAAGGTACAATGAAATCCCTTCATAAATATCACTTGTAGACTGTGCTAAAGGTTTTCGGGCTTCAGGCACCTGTAGCCATCACAGTTGCCTTATGGTGTCCAAAAGCGGATGTTCTCATCTAGACATTATATGAAGTCAACCTACCAAGTTACAATGAAATCCCTTCATAAATATGAACTGAAGACTGTGCTAAAGGTTTTCGGGCTTTGGGCTTGGGCAGCCATCATGGTTGAATGATCGCAACCAAAAGGGGACATTCTCTTCTGGGCATCATCTGGAGTGATCCTATGAAGTTACAATGAAATCCATTCATAAATATGACCTGTAGACCGTGCTCAAGATTTTCTCGCTTTGGGCACCTATAGCCATCACAGTTGAGCAATCACGACCAAAAGGGGATGTCATCATCTAGGCATTATATGGAATCAACCTAACAAGTTACAATGAAATCCTTCCATAAATACGACCAATAGACTATGCCAAATGTTTTTGGGCTCGGGCAGCCATCAAGGCTGAATTATCGCGACTAAAAGGGGATGTTCTCATCTAGACATTATTTGGAGTCATCCCACCAACCTACAATGAAATCCCTTCATAATTATGACCTGTAGACTGTTCTAAAGGTTTTCGGGCTTCAGGTACCTGTAGCCATCACAGTTGCCTTATGGTGTCCAAAAGGGGACGTTCTCATCTAGACATTACATGAAGTCAACCTAGCAAGTTACAATGAAATCCCTTCATAAATATGACCTGTAGACTGTGCTAAAGGTTTTCAGGCTTCGGGCTCGGGCAGCCATCATGGTTGAATGATCGCAACCAAAGGGGACAATCTCATCTTGGCATCATCTGGAGTGATCTTACGAAGTTACACTGAAATCCCTTCATAAATATGACCTGTAGACTGTGCTCAAGGTTTTCGGGGTTCGGGCACCTGTAGCCATCACAGTTGACCAATCACGACCAAAAGGGGATGTCATCATCTAGGCATTATATGGAGTCAACCTACAAGGTTACAATGAAATTCTTCCATAAATATGACCTTTTGCCTATGCTAAAGGTTTTTGGGCTCGGGCACCCATCAGGGCTGAATGATCGCGATCAAAATGGAACGTTCTCGTCTAGACATTATTTGGAGTCATCCTATCAAGCTACAATGAAATCCCTTCATAAATATGACCTGTAGACTGTGCTAAAGGTTTTCAGGCTTTGGGCCCTGTAGCCGTCACAGTTGCCCAATCAGGACCAAAAGGGGACTTTCTCATCTAGACATTGTATGAAGTCAACCCACCAAGTTACAATGAAATTCCTTAATAAATATGACCTGTAGACTGTGCTAAAGGTTTTCAGATTTTGGGCTTAGGCAGTCATCACGGTTGGCAGATCATGCCCAAATGGGGAAATTCTCATCTAGACATCATAAGGAGTCATCGTACCCAGTTACAATGAAATCCCTCCATATTAAACATGACCTGCAGACTGTGCGAAAAGTTTTTGGGTTTCGGGCTTGGGCAGCCATCATGGTTGATAGATCATGCCCAAAAGGGGGCGTTCTCATCTAGGCATTATACAGAGGCATCCTACCAAGTTACAATGAAATCCCTTCATAAATACGACCTGTAGACTGTGCTAATGGTTTTCGGGTTTTGGGCTCGGGCAGCCATACCGGTTGCCCGATCACAACCAAAAGGGGACGTTCTCATCTAGACATGACCCCAAACCTGCATATGAAATTTTGTGACGATCAGACAAGCACTGCAGGGTGTAGCCCGTGCTAAAGGAAAATGTGAACAGACTCACAGACTAACAGACTTTCGCACGCATGATGGTAATAGCTTATCTTGACTATGTCAAGGTAACCTAATGAAGAGAGTGGATTACTACTTAATCACAGCACCATATATTTTCCACCAGAAAAAATATTTAAAATTGTTCATAACATCACAAGCAACACTTGCAAACTTTCATCACATGGACCCGGTGGTCCATGTGATAGAAGTTTGGAAGTAATGCTTCTGTTTTGTCTTCAGAAAACGATAAATATATCCCACAGTGGTTTAGTAGCAATCCACCCTCCACATACTGTAATCTCAATATTTTTTTTCTGTTTGATGGGCTCAGTTTGTGATTTCACTAATGACCTTGCTAATAGTACTTTACATCTTGGATTACACAGCGCAAACGCTCTTGTGTATTTCAGACTACTTCATTATTCTGCATTAAAGCATGTGTTAACTAACAAGCATTTTTGGCGCTACCTGCGACAGGACTTCTAGTTTCAACTAGAGATTGTTCTAAATACCAATAATCTCTGTAACGCCCAACTTGAATAAAACAGCGCAAATTATTTTACTTATTATTAAGTAGGCATGGTAGTATGGGGTCACTGTGTTGCTAACTTTTGGCAGCATCTTGCGTGGTACATTTGTCTCGTTCCAGTTTCTCATGATTCCAGCCATCCGACAGAGTCCTGGAAAACCTTGACAATCAAAATAAATAGTGTTCTTTTTGTTTCTTTATTTGTGTTTAACAACATTTTCACCAGCCATGGCCACCTTGAGCCAGTTTTACAGGTGAAGGAAGCCAGAGTACCTGGGGAGAACCACTGAGCAGCAGCAAGCAACTGTTAGACTCCCCAACATACATAATCAGGGTTAGCATTGGTTGAAGACTAGTGCACCATCAACGTGAAGTATGCCTTAGTACACAGTGCCACCATGCCCCCACATGGGCAATCAGGATTATTAACTGCCTTGTCCAAGGATGCATTGCAGCTACCCCTGGTGGGGATCAAACCAGGCACCTTTTGCTTTTAAGTTCAATGTGATAACCACTGAGCCACTGTGCTCCCCATCAAAAGTGTACTTACAACGATTCATCAGGATGTTTAATAATAATGAATGCCACCCTGATAAATTGCATGATGTAAATGATCGACGTAATGCGTTTCAGTCACCACCACATGCACACCAAGCAAGCTACAAGAGATTTGAGACAATTCTGAAATGATTCCTATAAATAAATAGTATTAAACATGATCCATGAAATGTTGGAAGACATTTGATAGTATTTGACATTGGAATTTTGAATTGAATATTGATGTCAGATCGAATGCCGAATCAAATATTGAATATTTGCAGGAACCTACTCTTACAAGAAGTAAATGTTAATTCTACACACAACACAGCGGCTGCATCTTCCCACATCATTTACTAATTAAGAAGTTGAAAAAAATTTCAACAAAACCTTATCATGTGAGCCTGCATCGGAACAAGCTTATCAAGTTTGTTCCAAAGAATGAGTCACATGATATGGTGTTGTTGAAACTTTTCCAAAAATTTGAAAAAAAATATTTGAAATAACAAATTCTGATGTCTACGTTTGGTAAAGTAATTAGTAAATTTACTTACCTCATCGGGATCATTCCATCCACCAGGACCAGCAAACTGAGAAATTTTAAAAGGATCATTTCCAACATATTCTATTATGGATTTTACACTACCCCAATCATCAACCAAGTCTGTGTACATTCTCCATATATTACATGTTTTTCGAATTGCATCAAAGTCAGGCTGAAGTGGAAGAAAATCATTAATTATACATGGGGTGAGATATCTTCCCTGAATTTCAATGTGTTCTATGTGCCTACTGGCACATAGCACACATTGGAACTCATGGGACGATATGCTAAGAAACAACAAGAGGACCCCAAAAGCTTTGGACACTCATCTAAATATTGAATGAGAGGCACCTACTTTTGCCTACAGCGCACTTTCACCTGCAAAATAGTTTTTGTAAAACTGTAGGCGAAAGTGCACTAATTTAGCTTGGGGGATTAACGGTTATTACCTGGTTTACCCATCAAAAATGGATCTACTCTCAACAATTTGAACATGTGTACTATTAAGAATAGGAAAGTTAAATATGAAAACACACATCTTAGAATCTCTCACATCATTTGTTTTTGCAAACATTCGCACATACCAGTGTTCAATGTGAGCAGATAATCAGCACAAAGGTGCATGTGTGTATTTAAAGTTCCAAAAACAATGAACAATAATCAAAGTAATAATTACCCAATCAAAGAGAAAGTGCTTTGCGACAAATGACTGTCTTGAAAATATGCAAGTTACCTGAACCGAATATGCAGGGCACGAAATAAGCATATCGCTTCGAATTTTGTGATGCGTTTTCAGCTTCATGTGATGAGATAATGCAGTGATGGTATGGAAAGTGTGACACAAATTTTTGGGGTAAAGCTGAGTAACTCGAAAGAGTAAATTAACAAGAGCACCACCTAGCGGGGCAACATATGCCCGTCAAAATTGGAACATGCACAAGTTTCTCTGGGGTAACATTTGAAATTTTTGTTGACTCGACTATGTCTGTCTCCCCTCCAATCATTGCCCAGTCCCCTGTCCTGTCTGGGGTAAAGGGTAATTCACCTGTTTTCACATTTTCATATTAAGCGATCTAAGGTCTTCAGAAAATAAAATGAAAGTGTCAATGACACTGTAGCTCAACTTGACAAACTTGAACTTGGTAAGTTATAAATGAAATGGCAAAATTGAAGATCATTGGTACCAATGTTATTTGATGAAATTTCAACAAAACAACATTGTATGTGCACAACGTCAGAGTAATCCGTGCATTTTTAAATTTAAACTGTAAGGCTGGCTAAAGGCAGAATGTTGATACACAAATGCAGTATGTTCAGAGGTTATTGTAAATGGCAACTTTTTTCACAGAAATGAATGCAAATCAAAAGCTCTTATCTAAAGGTCTTGCCTAATGAGCACACCAAGTTCAAAAACAATCCTATGATAAATATGGCCTGTAGGCCATGTCAAAGAAGAATGTTGATGCACAAATGCAATAAATTCAAAGATTGTTGCTAACAGCAACAGTTTTTGACGGAAATGAAAAGAAAATCAATAGCTCCTATCTTTGTCACCCTGCATAAGCATACAAAGTTTCAAAACAACCTGATAATGAATCTGCCCTCTGGGGCATGCCAAAGGAAGATGTTAATGCACAAATGCACTAAGTAGAAGGTCATTGCTTGTGGCAATGTTTTTGGGGGTTTTTTTTATGGAAATTCATAAATATACCCTGCAGAGAGTGCAAAAGGGATAAGTTGATGCACAAATGCAGTAAGTTCAAAGACTGGTGATAACGACAATAATTTTTTATGGAAATGAAAACAAGACATCATTGGAAAATGAGAAACTGGGCTCACCAAAGCTCCGTAACTCTACTGCTAATGGGCTTTCAAAACCTGAAATGAAATTCACCCTTATTTTGTTGTAAAAAGCCGACATAACAAATTTATTTCCATGTGAACCATTATTACCAAAGTTATTTCCCAGAAACGATAAATGTAACGTCATTGGAAAATGAAAAATTGGGCTATATTCTCATCACCAAAGTGCCATAACTCTACTGCTGATGGGCTTTCAAAACTTGGGAAAAATTCTCATAAATAAAGGGCCATAACTCTACTAAACATGGGCCGCTAAAGACGGAAATCGAACCCAACCTGTATTTTGTTGCACTAAATCCACATGCCAAATTTAACTCATCTCAAACGATTACAACTAAAGTTATCGTACGGAAACAAGAACTTAGGCAAAATTCTCATAAATAAAGGGCGCCATAACTCTACTAAAAGTGGGCCGCTAAAGATGGAAAGCAAACCCAACCTTTATTTTGCTGTACTAAATCCAAAAGCCAAATTTAACTCAGCTCAAACCATTGCAACTAAAGTTACGCCCAGTCCAAGGTGACAGTACTGTAATTGGCTTCAACAACAAGCGATTTTACAAAAATTGTTACACATCATTTCCTGATTCAATTCAGTTTTGATGTCAACACTGGAACCCTGATTCAATTCGAGATTTGAATTGAAGATACAAATTCCAATTTGCAAGAATCTAATCTGGTCTGAAAGAATTTATGTTTACCAAGTCATGTATGAAAAGATTAAACTAGGCACATACCTTCCTCCCTGCATTCCAGACATACAGAGGCCACTCACAAGAATATAATATTGGGCGATTTGTCTTGTTTAGAAATTGACCCATGACTGGATAGCCTAAAAAAACAAAATAAATATAAATAGACAAGAGAATATCAAGAGAATACCATCAGGAATTTTTTGATTGAATATCAGAATTATCTTGTACATGCATATAACAAACTAAATAGTTTCATAACTGGTTTTGCGATAAGAGGAAATTTAAGTCTCCTTGCATAAATCAGTTAGGGTAGAGTAAAAAAAAAAACATTTTCTTTCTCAGACATCGCTGCATGTACATAAAACATTTACTTTCACTTCAGAATGAAAACTTCACTCACTAACATTCCATTTTGACAATCTCCAAAATAACTGTATTAAACAAGTTCCACACTACTTGCAAAATAAAAACATTTAAAAGAACTGAAGTATGCATATAGCCAATAGACAGTAGGTTTAAGGAAAGCTGTCATTGTTAAAAACAAGAGCACTGCTGGAAAGTGGCATCATTATACAGCTGCACAATGTAAATTCAGTCATTCAGCATTGCAATATATACCTCATAGTGATACATATTAAATGCATCTTAATGTACTATGAGAACTAGAACTAGTCATATGTTTTATTATTATTGCTCCATATTGGATACATGGCAGAAAACTGATCATCGAAAGGAACCATCCTCCAGTCACCACTAGTCCACCACAAAAATTGGACCCATGGTGCATTTCATTTTCAAGTTACTGCCCAGACAAGCAAAAATGACAATAAATTTAAGATGGCTGCCATGGTGGCCATAATAGATATGGAAGAAAACTGATTATTGAAAGGAAACTTTCTCTTTCACGTTACTCACAGACAAGCAAAAGCTAATTGACAGACGGAAGGACAGACAGACATGGCCATACCATAACATGGCCCACTCCAGAGAAGTATAAAAACAGACCTATGGGCATGTCATCAATCACCATAATTTGCAACAGAACTTAAACCAACCTTCTTGCAGCAAAAATTGCCTAAAATCTGACCAACATAAACACAGCATTGGGGTAAAGAACAGTTGTCATGGACCTAAACAACCCACAGCTGCAGTATACATGCTTTGAACAAATAGAGTTACTTACTTCAGCTCTCACAAAACTAGAGATGGATAGAAACTCTTACAAGTTTAAATTAACTGATTTTTGGAAGGAAGATAATTACACTGTTCACATGTCTCGCTAGGGGTCACTCCAACAATTACCATTAAATCCCCATCCTTGGCTCTTTACCTTCAGCATTCAGGTCAAGTCCTGGGAAGGACTCACTTCATTATTTTAAGCTTTTCTTGGAAGGCGTAATGTTTTTCCCAAGGGTACTTCCTTTGGTGATCTCTTTAACCCTTAAGTTCCAATAGAGGCCAAACCTGCCACCTTTGGAATGCTTTGATAAAATGAACCAAAAGTGTATTCTTCCTTGAGAATTCAGTCTGTATGCTGCCTTTATTTTGGCAGTGTTTTTACATCATTGTTGGCAGCTGCCCATAAATACAGCCAAACATATAGAAACACTATAGTATGACCGCTGTGGATTTGTCACCTTCCACGGGTCAGCAATATTTCCACGGATGCAATAATATTAGATTCCATACACTAATTATAGGAATACTCATCAATGAAAGTGTCAATGACACTGTAGCTCAACTTGACAAACTTGAACTTGTTGAGTTATAAATGAAATGGCAAAATTGAAGATTCTTGGTACCAATGTTATTTGATGAAATTTCAACATAACAGCATTGTGTGTGCACAACGTCAGAGTAGGTATCACAGAACTAAATATTTTCCCATAGGTGACCATTATAAAGTTCAGGCGGAAAAAAATATGATCGCATCACTTTAAGTTTGGCATTCAAATATCTCTGTCAAGTATAGCCCTTCAGACAACTTTTTCTGATCTGAAAACAGGGGGTCATGCAACAAATAAGAGAGAAAAACTGACGCAAAGGGAAGTACCAGTCACATGCACATATTTTTCACGGAATTCCCTACAAAAACACACAAAAAGTAAATTGTATTTTTTAGATCCAAAAGTCATCAAATCACCCTATTTTTCATCAGGAATATTCAACAATAATGCAAGATGTCAATAGAATGTTTCAAACGTTTATTGAAACAATGGATTTTCCCAAGGCTGTTTATTTTTAGAGATTGCATCATTTCCGAGTGCAACATTTTAAGGCGGTTCACTCTAATTTCAATATTTAGATCTGCGATACCAGTAATCCATGAATTTTTAAATGTAAACTGTTAAGACTGGCTAAAGGAAGAAGGTTGATACACAAATGCAGTATGTTCAGAGGTTATTGTAAATGGCAACTTTTTTCACAGAAATGAATGCTAATCAATAGCTCTTATCTAAAGGTCTTGCCTAATGAGCACACCAAGTTCAAAACAATCCTATGATAAATGTGACCTGCAGGTCATGTCAAAGAATGTTGATGCACAAATGCAATAAATTCAAAGACTGTTGCTAACTGCAACAGTTTTTGATGGAAATGAAAAGAAAATCAATAGCTCCTATCTTTGTCAACTTGCATACGCTTACAAAGTTTCAAAACAACCTGATAATGAATGTGCCCTCGGAGGCATGCCAAAGGAAGACGTTAATCCACAAATGCACCAAGTAGAAGGTCATTGCTTGTGGCAATGGTTTTTGGGTTTTTTTTATGGAAATTCATAAATATACCCTGCAGAGCGTGCAAAAGGGATAAGTTGAGGCTGGTGTTAAAGACAATAATTTTTTATGGAAACGAAAAAAGAGTAATATCTCACATCTAGAGGTCACACGGAACACGCATACCAAGTTTCAAAGTGATCCGATCATAAATGTGCCCTGAAGGCCGTGTTAAAGGGACATATTGAGGTCTGACTAAACTAAGTTCAAAGGTCAGAGGCAACATTCTTTGACAGAAATGGAAGAAAATCGACAGCTCCCTATATAGATGTCACCCCACCCAAGCACACTGAATAAGCAGTGCAACATTTAGCAAGAATGACAACAAGAGGCCCATGCCTCGAAAATAGGCAACTTAACCTAATTTCATCAAAAAAATTTTAAGTACAGCCCTGATTATTTTTTGTCACTTCTTTTTCCTCTCCTCCTTCTATCCTCCTTAGAAACACATTTTCTCCAAAAATTACGTGTCTGGCATCCTTTAAACTGAGATTTACAAGCACAAAGATCAGTGAGATGTTGACTGATGAAGGGCCAAACAGAGAATGATAATTGGCGCCAATTTCGGGACGTCTGCGTCACTGCGCATGCGCAGTAGAGGCATAGTATGGAGGTCCTTTAGGACATGATTTCTTTTTGTTTTGGATGCAAATTTTGGGGATTGGGGGGCAAAATTTGTGTTTGGCCCTGGTTTTGTTAGAGTTAGCACCAGCTAAGTCTGGGTCATTGGTAAGTATAAAAAATATATAAATTACTATAAATTTTTTAACTTTTTCATCAAATTTTTTTTTTTTCTTTTTTTACTATGATGTAAGTACTCATGCCCAAACACCTTGCCATATGGGCTGTTAGGAACACATTGTTGAGTCATTAGTCATTTTATCTATTTATTGTAGCATTTATCTAGTATTAGCTTCAAGTTGCTCTCATTTTGGCAGTTCAATCCTGTCAATTAGCATCATCTGTCGGCTGTGCGGAGAAAAAAGTGAAAGAAAAATAAATTTGCCTTGGAAATAAAGCTGTCAACGGAAAAATAAACTGGAGGTGTGACCGTCCCAGATGGGCCTTCCATAACCCCCATCGCCATGATTAATCGAAAGATGAAAAGGGGCACAACTCTGGCAAAAAAAAGTCGGATCAAAACTATAATCACAGGTGCTCAGGTTCCCATGGTAGTGAATATCCTTAACAAGTTTCAAAGGAATTGACCCATAAACATCTGAGAAAATCTCCGCACAAAATTCACGCATTCTAAGATGAAAAGGGCATACCTCTAGCAAGAAAAGTCTGACCGGAACTATATTCACAGGTGCAGAGGTTCCCATGGTAGTGAACATCCGTACCAAGTTTCAAAGAAACTGACCCATAGACATTTGAGAAAATCTCTGGACAAAATTCAGGCATTCTATGAAAAATGGCATAACTCCGGGAAAAAAAGTCTGATCAAAACTATAATCGCAGGCACTCAGGTTCCCATGATAGTAAACAACCTTACAACCTTACCAAGTGTCAATGAAATCGACTCATAATCCTCTCAGAAAAGCTCCGGACAAAATTCTAGGCAATTCAGGCATTCTAAGATGAAAAGAGGCATAACTCTGTTAAAAAAGGTCCGATCAAACCTATAATTGCAGGAGCACAGGATCTAATGGTAGTAAACATCCATACCAGGTTTCAATGGAATCGACCCATAAACATCTGAGAAAATGTCTGGACAAAATTCAGACATTCTAAGATGAAAAGGGGCATAACTCTGGCAAACAAATTCCGACTGAAACTATAATCGCAGGTGCAGATGTTCTCATGGTAGTAAACATCCATAGCAAGTTTCAAACGAATTGACCCATAAACATTTGAGAAAATCTCCGGACAAAATTCTAGGCCTGCTTTTTCAAGTCGAAAATGGGCATAATTCTGGCAAAATGATCCGACCAGAACTACAGTTGCAGGTGCACAGGCTCCCATGGTGGTGTACATTCATCGAGCAGATTGATCCATAAACGTCTGAGAAAATCTCTGGGCAAAAATTATGACTATGGACGGAAGGACAGACAGACGAATGGATGGATGGACGAAGTGATTCCAGTACAGCCCCACAACTCGTGGGGTATAAAAATATCACCAGGGCTGTTAAATGAACATTCAGGTTTGGTTTTGGTATTAAAGTATTACCTCAGTCTAAGGCTCAGTATCATTATGGTGCTTTGTTAGGGTGTCAGACATAGAGCAATGGCCATTTTGTGGAATAATAAACTTGACCTGCATTGTCTGGGTTCTGTCCATAATTTTTTGGATTTCTGAACAATAACAGACCAGAAAGCTCCAGCTGTTGGTCCTTTAATGTACGATTAACAATATCCAACCATAACACAGCATTTTTAATTATTTTTCCAATTTTATGTCGTCTATTTTAATTTTTAATGAAATGACCATCATTTCACAGTGACAGGTGTAACACCAGTAACCATGTTTGTCTAACATTTTAAATTTTTTATTCATTTAATTTGTAACCCCAGTGATATTGGTGAGTTAATATTAGGCATACCTGAAAATGTAATCAAAAAGACTTAGCCGACAACGAAACTGATAACAGGAGTACTCACTAAAAGATCCATGTGCTCACAAAAGTTAACATAAATTTGACATACCTAGTCTTTATTTAACTCTTTACCCAACGTAATGGCCAAAACTGGCCAGCGCTATTCTCAAAAATCGTCAGTTAATTTTCATTATTTTATCATTTTTTATCTCAAAACATAGGTTATGACCCCTCACTGGAATGAACTTGTCAAGATCGTTCTAATGATGGGTCATAACCTATGTTTTTGAGACAAAAAATGAAAATGAAAGTGTCAATGACACTGTAGCTCAACTTGTCAAGACAAAGACAAAGACATGTACATGTATAGTATGTGATACAGCAATGACAAACATCTAGGTAATGACCTGATAACAAAGGTACATATAAAGTATTGTAACGGTCTGTACATAAATACTGGCCGTTGCCTGTAACAAATGTTAGATAAAGTATTGTAAAGGTGGGTGACAGTCAGATGCTAAACTAGAAAAGAAATCTTTGCGTCCCAGAATGGGTCTGACTGAACCCCAAAATATTTGTTCTCATAGCACAGTGATAACAAAGGCACCCCAAAACACACTCATACCTGTCCCAAGGTGAAAACAAAGGTACCCAAGAAGTTTTGTGAAGATCAGTTCACAAATATGAGCTGTGTAGAAGTTGTGACAAAAAACTGATTGGACCTAATTTTGGTACAAAATGGCCACTGGCAGCCATCTTGAATTTTGGACCGTACCCAGAAACACTCATTCTCGTCCCAAGGTGATAACAAAGGTACCCAAGAAGTTTTGTGAAGATCGGTTCATAAATACAGCCTCTTCCCTGAGCCGTATTGACATGTGTGCTCACATTGTGCAAGTAGCACTGAATAAGTCAAAGTTCATCTAATTTGCATAATTTCTGCACGAAAAAAAACCCCTTAGAATATGTGATGTATTCCATGTTACTAAACATTCATACAAAAATTTATTCAAATCAGAACTTTCATACAGAAGTTCTGTACAAAAGACTGATTGCTCTAATTTTGGTACAAAATGGCTGCTGGTGGCCATCTTGAATTTCGGACCACACCCAAAAACACTCGCTCTCATCCCACGGTGATAACAAAGGTACCCAACAAGGTTCGTAAAGATTGGTTCATAAATATGGCCTCTAGTCTGAGCTGTATAGAAGTTGTGTACAAAAAACTGATTAGACCTAATTTCGGTACAAAATGGACACTGGCAGCCATCTTGAATTTTAGACCGTACCCAGAAACACTCGTTCTCGTCCCAAGGTGATAACAAAGGTACCCAAGACATTTCGTGAAGATAAGTTCATAAATACAGACTCTAGCCCGAGCCGCATTGACATGTGTACTTAATGTGTGTAAGTCGCACTGAAATATCAAAGTTCATCTAATTTGCATAATTTCTGCATGAGAAAAAACGCGTATTATATGTGATGTATCCCATGGTACTAAACATTCACACAAAAAATTATTCAAATCAGCACTTTCATATGGAAGTTCTGTGCAAAAATCTGATTGCACCTAATTTTGTACAAAATGGCTGATATATATATCGGCCATCTTGAATTTCGGACCGGACCCAAAAACACTTGTTCTTGTCCCACGGTGATACCAAAGGTACCCAAGAAGTTTCGTAAAGATCGGTTCATAAATACGGCCTCTAGCCCAAGCCGTATTGGTATTTGCACTTACAGTGCTGAAATTAACACCAAAAAACATCAAAATTAGTCTAATTTGCACAATTTACGCACGAGAAAAAAACCCGTATTATATGTGATGTACCCCATGGTACTAAACATTCATACAAAAAATTATTCAAATCAGAGCTTTCATATGGAAGTTCTGTACAAAAAACAGATTTCTGCATCATCGGTACAAAATGGCGGCTGGCAGCCATCTTGAATTTCGGACCGCACCCAAAAACACTCGTTCTCGTCCCACGGTCATAACAAAGGTACCCAAGAAGTTTAGTAAAGATCGGTTCATAAATACGACCTCTAGCCCGAGCCATAGCCAATTGTTGAAGTACGGACAGACAGACAGACGGCCAGATGGCCAGACAGACAGACGGACAGACGGACAGACGGACGACGGGCCATGACAATAGCTCAAATTTGACTTCGTCAAAGTTGAGCTAAAAATTAGTTGTTCAAAAAAATATTTTGCAAGTGTTGTCTGCATTAATTTCATGTACAGACATATCTGGGTGGGAAAATAAACCTGTTTGAACTCTGAATATCATCTATATCCTATTTTTGTAACTATTTCCAGCAGACTATCAATCTGTTCGCAACATGGGAAAAAAACATGCACAAATAAAGAACAAATGTGTTAGATGTAGAAGTCAAATGTTCCGGTTTAATACCCCCACCTCATTTTTGTTTGTTGAAATGTTTGGATTTTTTTTTTTCCCAACAGGTGAGTTTAAAAATCACACGGGCAGATGCATCTGATTCATTAGGTGAAGGGTTAATTGTTTATGGAGACTTTTAAAGGGTGTTTGTGGTTGGTCTACAGTTGAAACTAGAAGTCCTGTGACTATTGTGTAGGGCTGCCATGATTAATCGATTGTCAATCAGTCATACCAAAATCGATTAGTATTTTTCGTTGTCGAAGAATAGGTAAATTTTACCGTTTTAGACATTTAATAATTAAAAAAAAATTTGATGAAAAAGTTAAAAAATTTATAGTAATTTATATATTTTTTATACTTACCAATGACCCAGACTTAGCTGGTGCTAACTCTAACAAAACCAGGGCCAAACACAAATTTTGCCCCCCAATCCCCAAAATTTGCATCCAAAACAAAAAGAAATCATGTCCTAAAGGACCTCCATACTACGCCTCTACTGCGCATGCGCAGTGACGCAGACGTCCCGAAATTGGCGCCAATTATCATTCTTACTGGCAGTGCCTGGTCAGCGCTATGTACTCAGCGGGGAGGCAAGAGTTCCCAACTCCAGGGAGGGCCATCCCCGTCTGGGTCATTGGTAAGTATAAAAAATATATAAATTACTATAAATTTTTTAACATTTTTATACTGTACCAATGACCCAGACTTAGCTGAATAGTAAACAGGCTGGAGGGCCTAGGCCATAGAGGAAAATCCAATAAGCTCAACTATATAGTAAAGAGGTAACCCCTTAAGGAGAAAAGGAGTATTAGGCTTTACATGTATCTTTCTTATTTAATATTAAATTAGAAAGATACACTACCCTTAATAATTGAGCACAATAACATTCATGTTCTCTATTAACATCCAGTATATCCCTTATACTAGTTATTTTTAAAGTAAGCCAATAAATAAAGTAGTCCAGAGAATTGAGACTCTTTATAGTCATTTAAAAGTGTCCGAGTATTGTATATTAAAGCCCGTTTGACACTTGACATATACAATTGCTTCACACCGAGCTACACTTTAAAAATAAGACATGAATGAATTTTAACATTAATATTACACTTTAAAACCACCCTGAAGCGACTCAGAAATACTGACTTTGAGGAGGCATTCCCTTGCTTTTCACTATAAAGCAGGTGACCTAAGGAAACACCCGCCCCCCCCCCCTTCCCCTTGCCCTGGGTCAAATAGCCCAGAGCGAAGAGGGCAGCTGGACGGAGTCACTGCCGGAACAGAAAGCCTGCATAACTATAGTTGCAACTGTTTAGTGGACGACATTCTGAGCAACAGATAACGGACCTAAACAATGCAGGTCTCCAGAAATGGACTCAATATTTCTGAGATAAAAATTCGTAAATGTGGATGGCTGAGACCAATAAGCAGCCTTCATTAAATCTGTAATAGCAACACTATTAGCATAAGCCCAGGAAGTAGAAAGAGCTCTTACTTCATGAGCAGAAATCTTAAGCACAGACTGCTGAGAAGAAGATAAATTTTCATAAGCAGTACGGATAGTTAATTGAATCCATCTAGCAATAGAATGGACCGAAATGTCCTTTCTATTAGGCATCAAAGACAGAAAGAAACGTTTCTGTCCCTTTCTGATAAACTGAGATCTCTGTTTATAGATACGTAACGCTCTAACAGGACAGAGTAAAGGCCTACGCCCGTCTGAAGACGGAAGAGCCTTAATAACAATAGGTTCCGGATATTTATTAGGAGCCTGATTCTTAGCTAAAAAACCCACATTAGTAGTGAAGGTGATAGTGTTCCCGACACTACGATAGTGAGAATCATCCACTGACAGTGCATGAAGCTCACTGACTCTTCTAGCAGAAGAGAAAGCTAAGAGAAAAGCTGTCTTATAAGATAAGAATTTGAAATCTACTGTCCCAAGAGGTTCAAATGGCTTTTCCTTCAATTTAAGAAGAACCCAAGCTAAATTCCACTTAGGAATTAATCTAAGAGTTCTGGGTCTATTTATCGAAAAGTTTCTAACCAACTTAGATAAAGGGACATTAGATCCAATTTGTAAACTATCATGATGTGCATAGGTATCAGATAACATAGATCTATAACCCTTTATAGTAACAGGTTGCAGTTTGATTTCGTCAAACAAGTATACTAGAAAGTTTGCAATGTCTGGTATAGAGGGATCGAATATATCTACAGAATGATCCCTACACCAACGACGAAAAACCTTCCACTTAGCCGCATAGTTTAGCGAAGAGGAGGTCCTCCTACAGTTAGAAATCGCGTCCACTGCTCGTCCTGTAAAGTGTTTGCCATGCAAGAAGGACCGCACAACGGAAAAACGTGAAGGTTGAGACCTTGCGGGTTGTGATGGAGTTGGCGCGATTTCCCCTGCAAAAGAAGATCCTCCCGTGGAGGAAGCTTTCACGGTAGGTCCCACAACAGACACCTGAGTAGATTTATCCACGGTCTCTGTGGCGACAGAGATGCTACCAACAGAATCTTGCATTGAGATTGTTTTATCTTTAGCAATACTTGTTGAATTAACGGCGCTGGAGGATACGCATATCCTATCATTCCGTCCCAAGGGATCAACAGAGCGTCTACTGCAAAAGCTCTTGGATCCAGACACGGAGACACATACATCTGCAACTGATTGTTGAGATGTGTCGCAAATAAGTCTATCATTGGCCGTTCCCATTGGTAGCAAATCTGATTGAATACTTGTTTGTTGAGAGTCCACTCCGATGGCAACAAGCGACCCTTTCGTGAAAGGGAGTCTGCTAGCACATTCAGACGACCCGGTATGTGACGGACCGAAAGAAGAACGTGATGTTCTAGCGCAAACAGAAGGATTCTTTCCGTTAGATTGAACAACGGAACTGAATGAGTGCCTCCCTGATTCCGTATATACGCCACTACTGTCGTATTGTTGGATAGGATTTGGACATGAGCATTGTGAATAATGTCCATCCAGTGACGTAACGCAAGCCAAATTGACATCATTTCCTTGATGTTTATGTGCTTGCACAGGAATTGCGGATCACAAAGACCCTGGCATCTCGAATCCGTTGGGATAAATGATGCACCCCAACCTGTTTGACTGGCATCCGTCATAATGGTAAAACTCGGATCCGGCAACTGCAGCGGAACTCCCTGAGTTAACCACTGAATGTTTGCCCAAGTCTGAATCTCTTGTTTCACTTGATCTGACAAGAGAACGTCTACATCGAGCGAATGAATTTTCACACTCCAATTCTGAGTCAAGAAAATTTGAAGAGGACGTGTGCGTAACCGCCCCATCGGAATGAGATCCGCGGCGGCTCCGCACAGACCTATCAGTCTCATAAATTCTCTCGCTGTGACTTTGTCTGCGTGCAGACAATAGCGAGCGTAACAACTGACTAATTTCGCTCTGGTTAACGGCAGATGAACGAGATTGTTGTGCGTCTCGAAGCTCATTCCCAGATGAGTGAATGACTTGGACGGCACCAGATCCGACTTCTCCTCGTTTACTATAAAACCGAGACGTCGGAGCAATAGAAGAAGATTCTGAACATCGTTCTGAAGCGTTAACTCGTTGCCGTACCTCTGAAGAATGTCGTCCAGGTAGGCCGACGTTACCGCAGACGAATGAGCTCGGAAATAGATCATTACCGAGTTCATTACCCGAGTGAAAGCCCAGGGTGCTAGATTCAATCCGAAGCACATCGCCCAGAATTGATACACCACTCCTAGGACTGCGAAGCGTAGGTACTTTCGGAATGCCGGATGTACCATGACGTGAAAGTACGCATCTTTGAGATCTATGCTTGTTGCATAATCGTTCACCCGAATACTTGCTCTGACCGACCGAATCGTCTCCATATAAAACTTCGGAGCGACGATCAGCTTGTTTATCCAGCTCAAATCTATGACTGGACGGAACGAGCCGTCTGGTTTCGGAACCAGAAACAGATGGCTGTAGAATCCCGGAGATTCCTGGTTTTCTACGACCTCTACCGCGTTCTTCATTAAAAGAGACTGCACCTCTGATAACAGAGCGTCTCTTTTCTGCGGATTTGACGGAAGATGAGTCCACTTTGGACTTCGAGTTAATGGAGGCTTTCGTTTGAAGGATATCTTTAGACCTTCCGAAGTCACTCCTCTCACCCAAGGGTCGTCCGTAATCGACGCCCATTCTTGTGAAAAGCTCGACAACCTTCTGCCAACTGGTACGCGATAGAGGTTTAAGCCATCACCTCCTGGACCTGCGAGGCCTGTGGTAGGAGAAACCACGTCCTCCACGACCCGCACCTCGCCCCGTCGACCTCGGGGCGTCCGACCGATTGTCCCGGCCTGAAGGACGTCCCGAACGAGAGTCGCTATCCTGACGGTCTCTCGAATAAGAACAACAGGACGCACCAGAACCTCTATAGGAACCTCTCTTGGGCGCATTAGACCCAGAAGTGCCTGTCTTATTCTTGTCTGCTGTATCCGACTTCTTAGAAGCAGATTTGAACAACAGAGAATCCGAAGCTTTCTTTGTAATTTTATCATAAATAGCAGAAAGCTTGCCGTCAAAGAGAAGTTCTCCTGAGACCGAAGCGACTCTAAGAGAGTTCTTCACCTTAGTATCCACTAGTGTGGATGTAGCTAGGGCTGCGTCACGTCTAACCAACTCCAGATTTGCCACTGAAAGGGCGGAGTTACACGTGGAATAAGCTACTGCCCTTGAAAGAAGTCTTAAAGAGGATTGTATATCCTGAAACTCTTTCCCTTGAAGGCGCAGTGATAACGCCTTAGTAAGGTGATCTGCGTAAGATAAGGCATCTAAATTGGCTCTGTTAGACGCAATAGCTGTTTCCAACACCGCGGTTGGAATAGAAGCCGACGACGGTAATGAAAGCTCTAAGTCTTCCGCCTCGTCGTCCATACGCAGAGGAACTCTCGGGATACCCTGTCCTGCCGTATCGAATTTATTCCTTGCATTAATGAAAGGCAGGTTGAGAGTATTAGAAGACAAGAAACCTGTTTTCCCCGTCTTGGAAGCAAGTTTAAATATAGCGTCGTTCAATAATTCAAATGTTCTTGCAACATTATTGGACTGCGACGGAAACTCGGGAGCGATGTCCCTGAACCGCTCAAAAAATTCAGAGTCCAATGACGCTATAATCCTCTTGTCCGGAACCGCAGCAGTCTGGCCCGACGGAACAACTTGAGGGAGAAAGTGCCGGATGAAGTCCACGGCAGCTTTATGTTGTTCCGAAAGGGATAGCTCCAAGTCATCCGTATCCCTTTCACCATCCGGTCAGACCTCATGATGTTCCCGGTCGTCTGCCCCCGATGCTTCGGCGGAGCGTACCGACCCAGCGCCGTCGGATAATTCTCGATCCTACACCGTTTCTGTCGGCTGCTGGGATGCTGCGATAAGCTGTGCTATCTGCACAAAAATGGCAGGCGTCGAGACCTGCAGGAGGCGCTGTCTTTCGCTGCTTCGCCGAGGGCAGCTCCGCATCAGATGGCTCCCGCATACTTTTCCTATGCGAACGTCCAGAGTCCATCGGTCTCGAATCCCTGGCTGCCGGATGGTGTGACCTGGTCGCCGAAGAATCCTTAATCGGCGAAGCTGGCAATATATCGGCGGTCACGCAGCCAAGGTGCGGTCGTGTGCGCTGACGAGAAGAGGAAGCCTTAACAGTCTCCACGGACTGCTTATACAACGGAGTGTCCCGAGCGACGGACGTATGCTCCGCTAAAGACACATTTTGTACCACAACATCTGGTCCCAGATGTTGTTGTACGAGAGAGGGGCCTCTCTCGCTCGCGGCCCGGCTGGACCTGGATGAGCTAGGAACCGGACTCAAAGGCTTCCTCCATTCTCGCTTTCTATCCGCCGTCACTGGGTGTGCATCTATTATGTTTATAGTGCTCGCATCATCCAAAATTTCCTCCTGGACCGCATCGGACGAACCCGGCTGCCGAACCATTCGGTGAATGGACGCTACACCGGGCGAGCTAGCGGACGACATTTGTCTAATCTCCATGAGCACTTTTGCCGCTAGCTCTGAATTCATTTGTGACGACGGACGCACACTTGTAGAAGATAACATGGAAACATCACCCTGTTCTTGTTCCTCTGAAATAGAAACTGAGAGAGTAGAGTGACCTTGCGGAGAAAGAGCCGGCATAGCCCTTTCTCCAGAAACAACATATCGTGACACACGTTTCCAATGTTTCTCATCCCAATATTCACATATAGGACAGGGATTAATGCGAGAACACTGACTACAATTAATACAATGATCATGAAAGTCAGAGGAAGATTTCTTCCTATTACAATTTGAACAATGTCCCTTCATTGTGAAAGGACAATAACAAGTCCTAGTTACTCGCAAAAACCCCTGACACAAAGATACATAATAACATGATCCATTAATAAATGAAAAAACAATTGCAAATCAAAATAATTTTGAAAAAATATTTTTTCAGTGAAGCCCAAGTTGCTGAAAAGTAATGTTGAGCCCCGATGGATCCGATGGCAAAGTGTGGTCAAAAATTTTAAATTTATATTAAATAATTAATGAGACACTTACGGATAATATAAATGTATCTTATAGTGAGATAAACTACAGCAAAGGCAAACAGCCCCCCTCAAAAAAGGCTGTTGCCAATGTAAACAAACAGTGTAAAACACCAGAAAACATGACTCCAGGCACTGAAAAAACTGGCCTGGAATCAGTCATCAAAATTACACTCTATCTGATGCAAAACAGAGACTCCCAGGGGAGAATCTGCAGAACATCAGATGGAAGATGCAGAACACAACGTTATACACCCATGGGTGAAAACGTAACTATGGGGAAAATAACAGAAAACATTCTGTAACCAAGCAACTCTCCCAGGAAATTTTAGAAATGAACTTTCTCAAAAATATGCCAAAAGCATGGGAGAATTGCAAGGGGGGACTTTAGAAGGCTAGGGGAGAGGAAACACTGAATAAGCAGTGCAACATTTAGCAAGAATGACAACAAGAGGCCCATGCCTCGAAAATAGGACTTAACATAATTTCATCAAAAAAATTTTAAGTACAGCCCTGATTATTTTTTGTCACTTCTTTTTCCTCTCCTCCTTCTATCCTCCTTAGAAACACATTTTCTCCAAAAATTACGTGTCTGGCATCCTTTAAACTGAGATTTACAAGCACAAAGATCAGTGAGATGTTGACTGATGAAGGGCCAAACAGAGAATGATAATTGGCGCCAATTTCGGGACGTCTGCGTCACTGCACATGCGCAGTAGAGGCGTAGTATGGAGGTCCTTTAGGACATGATTTCTTTTTGTTTTGGATGCAAATTTGGGGGATTGGGGGGCAAAATTTGTGTTTGGCCCTGGTTTTGTTAGAGTTAGCACCAGCTAAGTCTGGGTCATTGGTACAGTATAAAAATACAATTGTTTCTAAACGTAAAAGGTTAAGAACTTCGACGTTAAACCTCAAGAAGCCATTAGAAGCATTTGTCTTTTAGGTACATTCAAGGCTTTGATGTTCTGAACCATCAGTGTAATAAACAAGACCAGTCGGCAGTTGCGAACTTGCGTAGTTCGCAACTGACCACCGATCTTGATTATTACACCGATGGTTCAAAAAGAGGATTGTCTTCATTGTTCACTTCAGGCAGGTCAGCTGACTTGAACTTCATTTTTAATGACTTCAAAGAGAGGGAGAGGGGAGTCATGTAGGTCCTATTAATAGATTATTATCGATTATTTGCGATGATTGATCAATTCCTAAACTAAATGAAAGTGTCAATGGCACTGTAGCTCAACTTGACAAACTTGAACTTGGTAAGTTATAAATGAAATGGCAAAATTGAAGATCATTGGTACCAATGTTATTTGGTGAAATTTAAACATAACAGCATTGTATGTGCACAATATCATCTATGCATTTTTAAATGTAAACTGTAAGGCTGGCTAAAGGAAAAATGTTGACACACAAATGCTGTAAGTTCAGAGGTTATTGTAAACGGCAACTTTTTTCACAGAAATGAATGCTAATCAATAGCTCTTATCTAGAGGTCCTGCCTAATGAACACACCAAGTTCAAAAACAATCCTAAGATAAATGTGCCCTGCAGGCCATGTCGGAGAAGAATGTTGATGCACAAATGCAATAAATTCAAAGATTGTTGCTAACAGCAACAGTTTTGGATGGAAATGAAAAGAAAATCAATAGCTCCTATCTTTGTCAACCTGCATAAGCATACAAAGTTTCAAAACAACCTGATAATGAATGTGCCCTCTGAGGCATGCCAAAGGAAGATGTTAATGCACAAATGCACTTAGTTTGAAGGTCATTGCTTGTGGCAATGTTGTTTTTTTTCTTTTTTATGGAAATTCATAAATATACCCTGCAGACAGTGGAAATGGGATAAGTTGCTGCACAAATGCAGTAAGTTCAAAGGCTGATGATAACGACAAAAAATTTTTATGGAAATGAAAAGAAAATCAATAGCTCACATCTAGTGCTCAGTGGTCCGTCCGGCAGCTGATTTTAGGGAGTAGTCACTTCTCCCTACAGAGACTTTAGGAAGAAGTCAGGGGTCAGGAGGGAGAAGTCAGTGAACATGAGGGAGAAGTCAGAAAAAAACATAAAATGTTTCTGACATTGTTACAAAATAAATGTACATAGAGGACACAATTGTGGAGAAAAAATAAATAAAAGTTCTACAAACATACATACACACACAAAACTAAGTCAAATGGTATTTTACAAGAATGTAGGTTAAAATCCCCCCGCACTGAAATATCAAAGTTCATCTAATTTGCATAATTTCTGCACGAGAAAAAAACCCGTATTATATGTGATGTATCCCATGGTACTAAACATTCACACAAAAAATTATTCAAATCAGCGCTTTCATATGGAAGTTCTGTGCAAAAATCTGATTGCACCAAATTTCGTACAAAATGGCTGCCATCGGCCATCTTGAATTTCGGACCGGACCCCAAAACACTCGTTCTCATCCCATGGTGATAACAAAGGTACCCAAGAAGTTTTGTAAAGATCGGTTCATAAATACGGCCTCTAGCCCGAGCCGTATTGGCATTTGCACTTACAGTGCTGAAAGTAACACCAAAAAACATCAAAGTTAGTCTAATTTGCATAATTTACGCACGAGAAAAAAACCTGTATTATATGTGATGTATCCCATGGTACTAAACATTCATACAAAAAATTATTCAAATCAGAGCTTTCATATGGAAGTTCTGTACAAAAAACAGATTTCTGCATCGTCGGTACAAAATGGCAGCTGGCAGCCATCTTGAATTTCGGACCGCACCCAAAAACACTCGTTCTCGTCCCACAGTCATAACAAAGGTACCCAAGAAGTTCCGTAAAGATCGGTTCATAAATACGGCCTCTAGCCCGAGCCATAGCAGCTTGGCACTTACAGCTCAGAAAGTAACACTAAATAAATCAAAGTCAGTCTAATTTGCATAATTTACGCACGAGAAAAAAACCCGTATTATATGTAATGTATCCCATGGTACTAAACATTTATACAAAACTTTATTCAAATCAGAACTTTCATACATTAGTTCTGTACAAAAAACTGATTTTTGCATCATCGGTACAAAATGGCCGCTGGCAGCCATCTTGAATTACGGACCACACCTAAAAACACTCGTTCCCATCCCAGGGTCATAACAAAGGTACACAAGAAGTTTTGTAAAGATCGGTTCATAAATACGACCTCTAGCCCGAGCCATAGCCAATTGTTGACGTACGGACAGACGGACGGACAGACGGACAGACGGACGACAGGCCATGACAATAGCTCAAATTTGACTTCGTCAAAATTGAGATAAAAACTGTGTCATTCATGGTTTCTAAATACCCTAATTCTTTCCCTAACAGTAATGATTTTGTATTTGCCTCAATGCAGTGGATTTGAAATTTAGCATCACCCATGGTGAGAGTGTTCTTCTCTGTAATAGAAGGAATATTCTTTTAAAAAAAAATATATAATGTATTTAAAATAAATTTCAAGTTCACATAAGAAGCTGGGTCATTCATGGTTTCTGACTGCCCAAAGTGAATTGAAAAGCATAGTTAAAAAAGTTTTCGATATCCTTTGCAAATTAAGCGTTATTAACAATTTGAGTTAATTTATTTCTAAGGTAAATGACAAAATCTTTCAGTTGTCTCCCTTCCCTGCTGCACTGAGAAATGACACACTGTTCAGAAAAATGACAATTTCTGCCAATCATCTTACATTGACATGTACGATTGGCTCTATGAAGGCATGTCATTCTTATCCATCCAAATATGTGTGATTTCTATCGTAGCCTTATTACATTTAACCCCCTTCCAACACAAGTTTTCAAAGAAAAACTTTCAATGCAAATTGCGGGGCGAATTTCAATGCAACCAATTTCTCAGTGGAACAGAGCACAACTGTAAGCAATTTTGACGTTTTTATGGATGAACTGTCTCCTACACATTTTTTCTGTTTTGAAACGGTGGCTAACTTTAATAAATTCTAATTAACTCGATGAGTGTCTTGTGTGATTCGTTGTATTTGCTGGCATTTTGTTTTTAAATAGCCATTTTGTGCTGGTTGCTATCAGTTGGGGCATATTGTTCGAACGACGACGCCATTACAACACTTTTCAGAAATATAAAATTGGGCTAGTTTAGGCTATTTTCAGAGCCGTATGACAGATTTTAACAGCATCCGCCTTTACTTTTTTTGTGAATGTGGGAGCAATTTTTTTTTTAAATAAAACAAGAAAATACAGTAAACTGCAATGTCTCCCAAGGAAGTTTGGGAGGGCGACTTGAATTTCGCCAAGGCAACTTAGGAAATGGCAAAGTGACTTCTTTGTCCCAGTCGCCCACTCGGCTGACCCCTGCTAGAGGTCACCCCAAACACACATACCAAGCTTCAAAGTGATCCGATCATAAATGTGCCCTGAAGGAAGTCAAAGGGAAATATTGAGGTCTGACTAAACTAAGTTCAAAGGTCAGCGGCAACATTTTTTGACAGAAATGGAAGAAAATCGATAGCTCCCATAAAGATTACACCCAACACAAGCACACCAAGTTTCCAAGCGATCCAATCATAAATGTGTCCTGCCGGATGTGTCAAAGGGAAATACAGATGCATAACTGCACAAAGTTTTTATTAAGTTCATCAAAGGTCATTGCCAACGGCAACTATATTTGATGGAAATGGAAGAAAATCGATAGCTCCCATCTAGAGGTCATCCCAAACAAGCACACCAAGTTTCCAAGTGACTCAATCATAAATGTGTCCTGCAGGGTGTGCCAAAGGAAAATATTGATGCATAACTTCATCAAAGGTCATTTTTTGAAGGACAAGGAAAAAAATAAATAGCTCCTATCTAGAAGTCACCCCAAACAAGCATACAAGGTTTCAATACAATCCAATCATAAATGTTCCCTGTAGGGTGTGTCAAAAGGAAATATTAAGGTCTAACTAAATAGAAGAAAGAGGATAGCACCCATCTATAGGTCACCCCAAACTGGCACACCAGGTTTCAAAGTGATCTGATCAAAAATGTGCACTGCAGGGAGAGCCAAAGGGAAATATTGATGCATAACTACACTAGGTTCATCGAAGGCTGTTGCCAGCAGCAACATTTTTTGATGGAAACTGAAGAAAATCAATAGCACCAATCTAGAGGTAACCCCAAACAAGCATAGCAAGTTTCAAAGCAATCTCATGATAAATGTGCCCTGTAGGGTGTGTCAAAGGGAAATATTCAGCTCTGACTAAACTAAGTTCAAAGGTTGATGCCAGGGGCAACATTTTTTGACAGAAATGAAACAAAACCGATAGATCCCATCTGATCATAAATGTGGCCTGTATGGCATGCCAAAGGAATATATTGATGCATGACTAAACCAAATTCAATGGTTGTTGCCAGCGGCAACATTTTTTGACGGAAATGGAAGAAAGTTAAAAAATTTATAGTAATTTATATATTTTTTATACTTACCAATGACCCAGACTTAGCTGGTGCTAACTCCAACAAAACCAGGGCCAAACACAAATTTTGCCCCCAATCCCCAAAATTTGCATCCAAAACAAAAAGAAATCATGTCCTAAAGGACCTCCATAGTACGCCTCTACTGCGCATGCGCAGTGACGCAGTCGTCCCGAAATTGGCGCCAAATATCATTCTTACTGGCAGTGCCTGGTCAGCGCTATGTACTCAGCGGGGAGGCAAGAGTTCCCAACTCAAGGGAGGGCCATCCCCGTCTGGGTCATTGGTAAGTATAAAAAATATATAAATTACTATAAATTTTTTAACATTTTTATACTGTACCAATGACCCAGACTTAGCTGAATAGTAAACAGGCTGGAGGGCCTAGGACATAGAGGAAAATCCAATAAGCTCAACTATATAGTAAAGAGGTAACCCCTTAAGGAGAAAAGGAGTATTAGGCTTTACATCTTTCTTATTTAATATTAAATTAGAAAGATACACTACCCTTAATAATTGAGCACAATAACATTCATGTTCTCGATTAACATCCAGTATATCCCTTATACTAATTATTTTTAAAGCAAGCCAATAAATAAAGTAGTCCAGAGAATTGAGACTCTTTATAATCATTTAAAAGTGTCCGAGTATTGTATAATAAAGCCCGTTTGACACTTGACATATACAAATGCTTCACACCGAGCTACACTTTAAAAATAAGACATGAATGAAATTAAACATTAATATTACACTTTAAAACCATCCCGGAAGTGACTCAGAAATACTGACTTGGAGGAGGCATTCCCTTGCTTTTCACTATAAAGCAGGTGACCTAAGGGAACACCCGCCCCCCCCCCCCCCCCCCCCCCCTTCCCCTTGCCCTGGGTCAAATAGCCCAGAGCGAAGAGGGCAGCCGGACGGAGTCACTGCCGGAACAGAAAGCCTGCATAACTATAGTTGCAACTGTTTAGTGGACGACATTCTGAGCAACAGATAACGGACCTAAACAATGCAGGTCTCCAGAAATGGACTCAATATTTCTGAGATAAAAATTCGTAAATGTGGATGGCTGAGACCAATAAGCAGCCTTCATTAAATCTGTAATAGCAACACTATTAGCATAAGCCCAGGAAGTAGAAAGAGCTCTTACTTCATGAGCAGAAATCTTAAGCACAGACTGCTGAGAAGAAGATAAATCTTCATAAGCAGTACGGATAGTTAACTGAATCCATCTAGCAATAGAATGGACTGAAATGTCCTTTCTATTAGGCATCAAAGACAGAAAGAAACGTTTCCGTCCCTTTCTGATAAAATGAGATCTCTGTTTATAGATACGTAGTGCTCTAACAGGACAGAGTAAAGGCCTACGCCCGTCTGAAGACGGAAGAGCCTTAATAACAATAGGTTCCGGATATTTATTAGGAGCCTGATTCTTAGCTAAAAAACCCACATTAGTAGTGAAGGTGATAGTGTTCCCAACACTACGATAATGAGAATCATCCACCGATAGTGCATGAAGCTCACTGACTCTTCTGGCAGAAGAGAAAGCTAAGAGAAAAGCTGTCTTATAAGATAAGAATTTGAAATCTACTGTCCCAAGAGGTTCAAATGGCTTTTCCTTCAATTTAAGGAGAACCCAAGCTAAATTCCACTTAGGAATTAATCTAAGAGTTCTGGGTCTATTTATCGAAAAGTTTCTAACCAACTTCGATAAAGAGACATTAGATTTATTATTATTGGTGTTTTAAGGTCACATACTTATGCACAATGGCTAATCGTGACCGTGACAGTTTTACGGGTGGAGGAAGCCGGAGTACCCGGAGAGAACCACCGAGCAACGACGAGCAGCTGTCAGCTCTCCAACATCGTAACTCTGAACTCTGCGCCGCAGCACAGGCAGGGTTAGATTGGTTGAAGACATGCGCACCATCGACGTGCAGTACGCCTCAGTACACAGCGTCATCGTGCCCCCATTTAGGCAATCGGGGTGAAGTGTCTTGCCCAAGGACACAACGCGGTTGCCGCAGGTGGGATTCGAACCGAGGACCTCTCGGCTTGCAGCCTGCACCTATACCAACTGAGCCACCGCGCCCCCTAAGAGACATTAGATCCAATTTGTAAACTATCATGATGTGCATAGGTATCAGATAACATAGATCTATAACCCTTTATAGTAACAGGCTGCAGTTTGATTTCGTCAAACAAGTATACTAGAAAGTTTGCAATGTCTGGTATAGAGGGATCAAATATATCTACAGAATGATCCCTACACCAACGATGAAAAACCTTCCACTTAGCCGCATAGTTTAGCGAAGAGGAGGTCCTCCTACAGTTAGAAATCGCGTCCACTGCTCGTCCTGTAAAGTGCTTGCCATGCAAGAAGGACCGCACAACGGAAAAACGTGAAGGTTGAGACCTTGCGGGTTGTGATGGAGTTGGCGCGATTTCCCCTGCGAAAGAAGATCCTCTCGTGGAGGAAGCTTCCGCGGTAGGTCCCACAACAGACACCTGAGTAGATTTATCCACGGTCTCTGTGGCGACAGAGATGCTACCAACAGAATCTTGCATTGAGATTGTTTTATCTTTAGCAATACTTGTTGAATTAACGGCGCTGGAGGATACGCATATCCTATCATTCCGTCCCAAGGGATCGACAGAGCGTCTACTGCAAATGCTCTTGGATCCGGACACGGAGACACATACGTCTGCAACTGATTGTTGAGATGTGTCGCAAATAAGTCTATCATTGGCCGTTCCCATTGGTAGCAAATCTGATTGAATACTTGTTTGTTGAGAATCCACTCCGACGGCAACAAGCGACCCTTTCGTGAAAGGGAGTCTGCTAGCACATTCAGACGACCCGGTATGTGACGGACCGAAAGAAGAACGTGATGTTCTAATGCAAACAGAAGGATTCTTTCCGTTAGATTGAACAACGGAACTGAATGAGTGCCTCCCTGATTCCATATATACGCCACTACTGTCGTATTGTCGGATACGATTTGGACATGAGCATCGTGAATAATGTCCATCCAGTGACGTAACGCAAGCCAAATTGACATCATTTCCTTGATGTTTATGTGCTTGCACAGGAATTGCGGATCCCAAAGACCCTGGCATCTCGAATCCGTTGGGATTAATGATGCACCCCAACCTGTTTGACTGGCATCCGTCATAACGGTAAAACTCGGATCCGGCAACTGCAGCGGAACTCCTTGAGTTAACCACTGAATGTTTGCTCAAGTCTGAATCTCTTGTTTCACTTGATCTGACAAGAGAACGTCTACATCGAGCGAATGAATTTTCACACTCCAATTCTGAGTCAGGAAAATTTGAAGAGGACGTGTGCGTAGCCGCCCCATCGGAATGAGATCCGCAGCGGCTCCGCACAGACCTATCAGTCTCATAAATTCTCTCGCCGTGACTTTGTCTGCGTGCAGACAATAGCGAGCGTAACAACTGACTAATTTCGCTCTGGTTAACGGCAGCCGAACGAGATTGTTGTGCGTCTCGAAGCTCATTCCCAGATGAGTGAATGACTTGGACGGCACCAGATCCGACTTCTCCTCGTTTACTATAAAACCGAGACGTCGGAGCAATAGAAGAAGATTCTGAACATCGTTCTGAAGCGTTAACTCGTTGCCGTACCTCTGAAGAATGTCGTCCAGGTAGGCCGACGTTACCGCAGACGAATGAGCTCGGAAGTAGATCATTACCGAGTTCATTACCCGAGTGAAAGCCCAGGGTGCTAGATTCAATCCGAAGCACATGGCCCGGAACTGATACACCACTCCTAGGACTGCGAAGCGTAGATACTTTCGGAATGTCGGATGTACCATGACGTGAAAGTACGCATCTTGGAGATCTATGCTCGATGCATAATCGTTCACCCGAATACTCGCTCTGACCGATCGAATCGTCTCCATATAAAACTTCGGAGCGACGATCAGCTTGTTTATCCAGCTCAAATCTATGACTGGACGGAACGAGCCGTCTGGTTTCGGAACCAGAAACAGATGGCTGTAGAATCCCAGAGATTCCTGGTTTTCTACGACCTCTACCGCGTTCTTCATTAAAAGAGACTGCACCTCTGATAACAGAGCGTCTCTTTTCTGTGGATTTGACGGAAGATGAGTCCACTTTGGACTTCGAGTTAATGGAGGCTTTCGTTTGAAGGATATCTTTAGACCTTCCGAAGTCACTCCTCTCACCCAAGGGTCGTCCGTAATCGACGCCCACTCTTGTGAAAAACTGGACAACCTTCCGCCAACCGGAACGCGATAGAGGTTTAAGCCATCACCTCCTGGACCTGCGAGGCCTGCGGTAGGAGAAACCACGTCTTCCACGACCCGCACCTCGCCTCATCGACCTCGGGGCGTCCGACCGATTGTCCCGGCCTGAAGGACGTCCTGAACGAGAGTCGCTATCCTGACGGTCTCTCGAATAAGACCAAGAGGACACACCGGAACCTCTATAGGAACCTCTCTTGGGCGCATTAGACCCAGAAGTGCCTGTCTTATTCGTGTCTGCTGTATCCGACTTTTTAGGAGCCGATCTGAACAACAGAGAATCATTAGCTTTCTTTTTAATTTTATCATAAATAGCGGAAAGCTTGCCGTCAAAGAGAAGTTCTCCTGAGACCGAAGCGACTCTAAGAGAGTTCTTCACCTTAGAATCCACTAGTGTGGATGTAGCTAGGGCTGCGTCACGTCTAACCAACTCCAGATTTGCCACTGAAAGGGCGGAGTTACACGTGGAATAAGCTACTGCCCTTGAAAGAAGTCTTAAAGAGGATTGTATATCCTGAAACTCTTCCCCTTGAAGGCGCAGTGATAACGCCTTAGTAAGGTGATCTGCGTAAGATAAGGCATCTAAATTGGCTCTGTTAGACGCAATAGCAGTTTCCAACACCGCGGTTGGAATAGAAGCTGATGACGGTAATGATAGCTCTAAGTCTTCCGCCTCGTCGTCCATACGCAGAGGAACTCTCGGTATACCCTGTCCTGCCGTATCGAATTTATTCCTTGCATTAATGAAAGGCAGGTTAAGAGTATTAGCGGACAAGAAACCTGCTTTCCCCGTCCTGGAAGCAAGTTTAAATATAGCGTCGTTCAATAATTCAAATGTCCTTGCAACATTATTGGACTGCGACGGAAACTCGGGAGCGATGTCCCTGAACCGCTCAAAAAATTCAGAGTCCAATGACGCTATAATTCTCTTGTCCGGAAGCGCAGCAGTCTGGCCCGACGGAACAACTTGAGGGAGAAAGTGCCGGATGAAGTCCACGGCAGCTTTATGTTGTTCCGAAAGAGATAGCTCCAATTCATCCGTATCCCTTTCACCATCCGGTCGGACCTCCCGATGTTCCCGGTCGTCCGCCCCGATGCTTCGGCGGAGCGTACCGACCCAGCGCCGTCGGATAATTCTCGATCCGACACCGTTTCTGTCGGCTGCTGGGATGCTGCGATAAGCTGTGCTATCTGCACAAGAATGTCCGACGTCGAGACCTGCGGAGGCGCAGTCTTTCGCTGCTTCGCCGAGGGCAGCTCTGCATCAGATGGCTCCCGCATACTTTTCCTATGCGAACGTCCGGAGTCCATCGGTCTCGAATCCCTGGCTGCCGGATGGTGTGACCTGGTCGCCGAAGAATCCTTCATCGGCGAAGCTGGTAAAATATCGGAGGTCACGCAGCCAAGGTGCGGTCGTGTGCGCTGACGAGAAGAGGAAGCCTTAACAGTCTCTGCGGACTGCCTATACAACGGAGCGTCCCGAGCGACGGATGTATGCTCCGCTAAAGACACATTTTGTACCACAACATCTGTTCCCAGATGTTGTTGTACGAGAGAGGGACCTCTCTCGCTCGAGGCCCGGCTGGACCTGGACGAGCTAGGAACCGGACTAAAAGGCTTCCTCCGATCTCGTTTACTATCCGCCGTCACTGGGTGTGCATCTATTATGTTTATAGTGCTCGCATCACCCAAAATTTCCTCTTGGACCGCATCGGACGAACCCGGCTGCCGAACCATTCGGTGAATGGACGCTACACCGGGCGAGCTAGCGGACGACATTTGTCTAATCTCCATGAGCACTTTTGCCGCTAGCTCTGAATTCATTTGTGACGACGGACGCACACTTGAAGAAGATAACATGGAAACATCACCCTGTTCTGGTTCCTCTGAAATAGAAACTGAGAGAGTAGAGTGACCTTGTGGAGAAAGAGCCGGCATCGCTCTTTCTCCAGAAACAACATATCGTGACACACGTTTCCAATGTTTCTCATCCCAATGTTCACATATAGGACAGGGATTAATGCGAGAACACTGACTACAATTAATACAATGATCATGAAAGTCAGAGGAAGATTTCTTCCTATTACAATTTGAACAATGTCCCTTCATTGTGAAAGAACAACAATAAGTCCTAGTTACTCGCAAAAACCCCTGACACAAAGATACATAATAACATGATCCATTAATAAATGAAAAAACCATTGCAAAACAAAATAATTTTGAAAAAATATTTTTTCAGAGAAGCCCAAGTTGCTGAAAAGTAACGTTGAGCCCCGATGGATCCGATGGCAAAGTGTGGTCAAAAATTTTAAATTTATATAAAATAATTAATGAGACACTTTCGGATAATATAAATGTATCTTATAATGAGATAAACTACCACAAAGGCAAACAGCCCCCCTCAAAAAAGGCTGTTGCCAATGAAAACAAACAGTGTAAACACACTAGAAAACATGACTCCAGGCACTGAAAAAAACTGGCCCGGAATCAGTCATCAATTACACTCTATCTGATGCAAAACAGAGACTCCCAGGGGAGAATCTGTAGAACATCAGATGGAAGATGCAGAACACAAACGTTATACACCCATGGGTGAAAACGTAACTATGGGGAAAATAACAGAAAACATTCTGTAACCAAGAAACTCTCCCAGGAAATTTTAGAAATGAAACTTCTCAAAAATATGCCAAAAGCATGGGAGAATTGCCAGGGGGGACTTTAGAAGGCTAGGGGAGAGGAAACACTGAATAAGCAGTGCAACAATTAGCAAGAATGACAACAAGAGGCCCATGCCTCGAAAATAGGCAACTTAACATAATTTCATCAAAAAATTTTAAGTACAGCCCTGATTATTTTTTGCCACTTCTTTTTCCTCTCCTCCTTCTATCCTCCTTAGAATCACATTTTCTCCAAAAATTACGTGTCTGGCATCCTTTAAACTGAGATTTACAAGCACAAAGATCAGTGAGATGTTGACTGATGAAGGGCCAAACAGAGAATGATATTTGGCGCCAATTTCGGGACGACTGCGTCACTGCGCATGCGCAGTAGAGGCGTACTATGGAGGTCCTTTAGGACATGATTTCTTTTTGTTTTGGATGCAAATTTTGGGGATTGGGGGGCAAAATTTGTGTTTGGCCCTGGTTTTGTTGGAGTTAGCACCAGCTAAGTCTGGGTCATTGGTACAGTATAAAAATATCGATAGCTCCCATCTAGAGGTCACCCCAAACAAGCATCCCAGGTTTCAAAGCAATCTGATGATAAATGTGCCCTGTAGGGTGTGTCAAAGGGAAATATTCAGCTCTGACTAAACTAAGTTCAAAGGTTGATGCCAGGGGCAACATTTTTTGACAGAAATGAAACAAAACCGATAGATCCCATCTAGAGGTAACCCCAAACAAGCATACCAAGTTTCAAAGTGATCTGATCATAAATGTGACCTGTGTGACATGCCAGAGGATGTACATATGCCTGACCGATGAGAAGTGATAGGAATAGCTCAGCATGACTTTGTCAAGTTGAGCTAAAAATCGTGACAGCCCTAATATTGTGCAGTATTTTGAAGTAATAGCGTGCTGAGTAAGTGCACTTTTGCCCCTGTCAAACTGCACCATTAGCATAACACAATTCCTGCAGAAAAATCCTGCGTGCCAAACTCTGTACAATTCAATACTAGTAAATATATTTATTGGGGTTTAATGACACTTTCAACAGACAGGGTCACCTCGTGTCGGACAGTTTTACGGGTGGAGGAAGCCGGAGTACCCATAGAGAACCACTGAGCAACAGCAAGCAATTGTCAGACCTCCCAACATACTAACTCCACACAAGCGGGGTTAGCATTGGGTGAAGACAAGTGTACCATCCATCGGCGTGCAGTACACCTTAGTACATAACGTCACTGTGCTCCCACAGTGTCTTGCCCAAGGACACAATGTGGTTGCCACAGGTAGGATTCAAGCCAAGGACCTCTCGGCTTGCAGCCTGCATCTCTACCTACTAAGCCACTGCACTCGCATACTAGGAAATAGAGATCATTAACATCATTCCTAACCTCAACCTGGATACATGTGCACGTAATGACATAAACAGATATTACAATTCGACTCCATATACAGAATGAAGAGAATCGAATCCTACTTAATCGCAGTGCCATATATTCTCCACTCAAAAAGTATTTGTAATTGTTCATAACAGCACAAGAAACACTTGCAAACTTTCATCACATGGACCACCAGGTGCAAGTCTGTAAGTGCTTCTTGTGTTGTGTCCTCAGAAGTTGTAAGTAATTATTAAGTGAAAAATGTATTCAACAGCGATTTAGTAGTAATCCACACTCCACATACTGTAGTCTCAATATTGTCTTTCAGTTTGATCGGTTCAGTTCATGATTTCACTACCGACCTCGCTACATTTTGCATTGTACAGGGCCAACGCTATTGTGTATTTCAAATGACTTCATTCTTCTGCAGTAAAGAGCATGGTAACTAACAAGCATTTTGTCCAGGCCCTCAATGGTTAATGAACATTTTATGTCAATGCTTCAATCAAATGAATCACAAATTTTAAGTCAATTCAAATTGCGAATGAAATCAGGCTATGGATTTTGAATTGAATCGACTGTCAGGCTTAATTTCACCACTCTTCAAGTTGTCATTATTGCACATGCTTACAGTAAAAAATATTGTCAGTCTTCATACGAGTAATGCATCTAGCAGCAACTCGTCAGTGTACAGTATAGTCGTCGATTGGTCGTAATCCACATGTGGGCAGTGATTTCCACACAAGCATTTACAAGGTAATAAAAATCATCACCAGTAAAATTTTAATCAATGAAGCACCGGGTTGTACCCGGTGCTTCATTAATTAAATTTTTGATGATTATTTGCAAAATTAATGTTGGAATCTAATATTACACTACAGTTGTCGTAGACTGGTCACAATCCAAGTGTGGGCAGTGATGTCCATGCATGCATTTACCAGGTAATGAAAATCATCATCAACAAAATGTTCATTAAGGAAGCACCAGGTTGTACCTGGTTCTTCATTAATTAAATTTTTGATAATTATTCCTATGATTAGTGTTTCGAATCTAATATTAATGCATCCATGGAAAGTGACAAGTCCACGGCGGCTGTACTGTAGGCAAGTCAAACAAAAAGCTAAAATATTCAAGAAGTGGAATCATAGTAGTTTCGGAAGAAGAACCTCCTCCTGTTTTGGGGACCTGATGATAGAAGACTTCAAAGTTTTGCTTCTGAAATTACTTTCTAGAATTCAAAGAGACACCAAAATCGCTGTGATTTGAAAATTCCGAATCAAAACGACTTGAAACAAATCATCAATTTCAAAGCTTTGCAGAGCCATAATTTGTCAGTGATGGGCAATAATCCAAAAAACTGAACCAATACCGATATCATGGGGATACCGAAATACCAAACCGAAACAATAGTTGAATATCGAAACCATCTGAATTTTTTAATTTCCCTAAATTCACTATTTATAAGGCCTTGTTTATGCTTGATAGCAGTTGAAGGTAGGCCCATGTGAAGCTTCAAGATTCGATTTGGATTCACAGGATTCAACTCAATTTGAATCCATTTTCAGGTATTCAAAATTTTGAATCCATACTGCAGTTAGTTGTGCGCAAATCTATGATAATAATTTACACATCGACGCCCATGAATTACCAATTTACGATCATATTATATTAACTGCAAATTACAGATACATGATTATGCATGTGCAGTTCTTGAATTCTTTTACATGAACAATGAAATATTGGTGATACATTTTATCACAATTCAGTAACAGTCATTGTGAGAATGCGGTGAGATACGATCACACCAGACACAAATGTAAATACACATTCTAGATATTGAAAGTACATCTATATCATTTTATGTTATGTTACTTCAGGACTATTTGCCAAAACGGTGAGCCGTGATTATCAATTGAACAGCCTCGCATAACATGAGTAAATTCTAAAGTAAAGATGACGAAAATTTGTGCGCTTTTCAAGATTTGTAACAGCAATAAAAAATATGTCTGTAAAGAATGAGCTGCAACATTTTTGATGCAGTCTTTGGGGACAAGATCTCATCTATGGAATCACAGCAACTCAAGCATACAAAAATCTATGATGCCACAAAAGCTAGGGAGGCTCGAAAAAAGGGTGTAAGAGTTGATATGGTTGCAGAAGTGAGTGAGCCCTTAGCAAGCGTCAGGCCACAATGTCCGATTTTGTCAGAAAACGAATGTCTTTGAATGCCAATCTAAAAAAAGCAGTACGATGAGGCTGTATTACAGTTTGTAGCAGTGGATGGGCGGCCTTTTGAAATCACAGCTGGCAGTGGGTTTCAAAAACTGTGTTCAGCTTTATCGGGGCAATCTGAGTACACACCACTACACACTTACTGACCAAATAAAAACAAATTTGGGTTCAGGCAAATTTGGCATAACATTCAACCATTGGAAAGCGGACAATAAGTCAAATTATATGGTACTAACTTTACATTATGTTACTACTGAATGGAAATTCCAAATGAGGTGCTTGTCTGTAGTTAACATTGAAGATAGAGATGCATATCGTTTGTCAGTAAAAACCGAGATCATCAGGGAATAATTTGAAAAATACCAAATTGATATCAAACGCGTAATATGTCCAACAACAGATACAACAAATGTAATGCCTTGTACCACTTGTTGATTTGACATGCCATGGATAGGATGTGCCACATAAATTTTACAGTTATCGATTAATGCTGCCCTTGATATTCAGTCTATGATTCGGAATCTTATATCGGCAATGCACAAAATTGCAGCATTCTTCAACTCTTCTACAGTTGGCTTGAATACTCTGCACAAACAACAGAAGGATATGGCTGACCCTTCAGATAGCACTAAAACTTTGAAAGAGTCAAATCCGCATTTAGATGTCAGCACTAGATTCTACAGCATGTGCATGTTGATGGATTGGGTTGACAGGTATTCTGTTGCAATTCCGTTGGCTCTCGTAGAATGTCAGAGTCACAAGGCATGTGTCTCTACGGCACCATCTCCACTCAGCAACACACGCAATGAAACCCTCAGAACAGTCCTTCCTATTCTGAAACTGATGTCCGAAGCAACTTCAATTTTGAGCGCAGACACATCTGTCACTATCTCCATTGTTCTTCGATGCATTAGGACTCTCAAAAGTCAACTTAGTCATTTAAAAGCTGAGTCAATCAACGGTGTTAAAACTTTCAGAGATGCACTGCTTTCTCAGCTGAACTCCAGGTTTGATTTAAGTATCGCTGTGTATCAGGCGGGCACCTGCATGGATCCACGATTCAAATGTGTGGCAAGTTTGTCGAGACAGATCTATTATCACAAGGGCTTGGAGATTATAGTAGTCAGATCACTCACACTGCATCAGGTCATACCGAGGCCAGAGAGGAGATTGATATGAGCCAGTCAAAATTAGGGCTGGACGGTTTTGAAATCTGCGTTTCAGTTCGGTTTCGGTTTTGTTCAAAAACTCGGTTTTTGGTTTTTCAAAATATATTGTAGAAATCCACATTTTAGAGGGCAATGTACACATAAAATGTGTCTGTATTTGTCATCCAGGTCATGAGGCTCCTAGAGTGAGTTGAGTCATCCGGGTTACTCAGTGCTGACCACTCTTCTCGGCTAATGGACATATTACATAAGCTTGAAGCTTTCTGTCGAATCCCTCTTTTACACAGCAATAAATTTCCTTGCCTTTACTTGTTTCGTGTATAATACTAATACTGTAACTTGTGTTGTTCATATTTTTTGTTACTCAACTGTCATTGTGAAATGTATTTATTTTATTTATCGACTATTGAATAAAAATGCCGATAGGATCACCGATCCAATGTCGAGCTGTGACAGCAGAAAAGTGGGTTTAATCATTATCAACTTATCGTCCGGAAACCAACTGTTCACAATTTACTGTGTGAGGTGTCACTGAGAACTTGACCTTTGACCTAGTGATTCCGAAATAAATAAGGCTCTTTGGGAGCGCGGTGGCTCAGTAGGTAGAGGTGCAGGCTGCAAGCCGAGAGGTCCTCGGTTCGAATCCCACCTGCGGCAACCGCGTTGTGTCCTTAGGCAAGACACTTCATCTCCATTGCCCGAGTGGGGGCACGATGACGCCGTGTACTAAGGCGTACTGCACGTCGATGGTACGCATGTCTTCAACCAATCTAACCCTGCCTGTGCTGCAGTGCGGAGTTACGATGTTGGGGAGCTGGCAGCTGCTCGTCGTTGCTCGGTGGTTCTCTCCGGGTACTCCGGCTTCCTCCACCCGTAAAACTGTCACGGTCATGATTAGCCATTGTGCATAAATATATGACCTTCAAAACATCAATAAATAAATAAATAAATAAATAAATAAGGCTCTTTCTTGCACCAATGCCAACCTACCTTTGAAAAGTCATGAACGTAGGTGGAACCATTGTCAAATTATCATCTGGAAACCAATTGTTTACGATTATTATGTTCAAGGTCACTGTGACCTTGGCCTTTGACCTAGAGAGTCCAAAAGAAATTTAACCCAGGCTCTTCATTTGAAAAAACAAGGCCAACACGCCTGTAAAGTTTCATGACTCTAGGTTGAACCACTATCAAGTTATCATCCGGAAACCAATTGTTGCGATATACTATGTTCAAGGTCACTGTGACCTTGACCTTTGACCTGGTGAGTCCAAGATCAATAGGGTTCTTCCTCGCACCAAGGCCAACACACCTATGAAGTTTCATGACTCTAGGTTGAACCACTATCAAGTTATCATCCGGAAACCAATTGTTGCGATATACTATGTTAAAGGTCACTGTGACCTTGACCTTTGATCTGGTGAGTCCAAGATCAATAGAGTTCTTCCTCATACCAAGGCCAACCCACCTATGAAGTTTCATGAATGTAGGTTGAACTACTATCAAGTTATCATCCGGAAAGGAATTGTTGCGATTTACTATGTTCAAGGTCACGTTGACCTTGACCTTTGACGTAGCGAGTCCAAAATCAATAGGGTTCTTCCCCTCACCAAGGCCAATCTACCTATGAAGTTTCATGAATGTGAGTTGAACCATTATCAAGTTATCATCCGGAAACCAATTGTTTACGATTTACTACGTTCAAGGTCACTGTGACCTTGACCTTTGACGTAGCATGTCCAAAATCAATAGGGTTCTTCTTCCCACCAAGACCAACCAACGTATGAAGTTTAATGAATGTGAGTTGAACCACTATCAAGTTATCATCCGGAAACCAATTGTTTACGCCCGCCCGCCCACCCCGCCCGCCCGGACGCCCGCCCGCCATTCACCAAACTATAAGTCGAGTTTGACTTCGTCACAACTCGACTAAAAATTGTTTAAACTAATGGACATATTGTGGTGGGCTACTGTAGTGGGCTACAGTGGTGGAGCAACGGGGTATCTGGGGAGCCCAGACCCCCCGCCCCCCGCCACCCTCCCCCACATCGCTAAAAAATAGATTGCCTGTTTCTAATGGTTCCTGCTTCAAATGACAGTAAAATAAAAGGAACACAAATCATATTTCTTGTGATTTTGATAACTATTATTGAAGTAAGTCGTGATATCATATGCGAATCACTTTATTGGTAACTCACTCACTCCAATGTTTTGACGATATCTCTCCTAATTTCGACTGTAGAGGTTTGTTTTTGACTTTGATTTTGAACAAACATAGAAATTGGGCGAAGTGAGCGGTGCCAAGGCGAAGATATTGCCAACTTCACTTCGCCATCTTGGCTGATCTCGGTGTTGATAACATCTCAGTTAAGACAGACGATTGATGTTTTTGAAGGGAGATGGCTGCATAATGGGATTTGAAAGTTTGCAATATTGTATCTTGGGATTTGTTGTGTACACAAAATACACATCGGAAAACACGTGTTGATTATAACAACTGCATATTGGGAATGCAGCATTAACTTGACACTTGACAGTTTACATCTGACAGACCTGCGCGATTCCTTGAAGTAAGTTCAAATAGTATACAAACAATTCGCAATAAGTTTAAAAAACTTTCAGTAGTTAACTGCCATTCATTTAACAGGATGTGTTCTATTTTAATTTAACCATTTTTAGAGCTGAAACGGTTACAAATTTTTTGTAACCGGTTAACCGGGAGCTATAATCGGTTAATGACCGGTGAACGGTTATTTTAATAGTTCATAAGAAAATTGGGGGAAAACATGACCGGGAGTACAGTGCAGCGAGGCCGCACAAAGTACAACTCACTCGGACAGCTGGAAAATAAAGAAACGATACGATATCGTAATGGTATTATCGTCAGTGAATACACCTACCTCGTTGTGTCAACTTGTGAGCTGCATGTCACTGTATGAACTGGTCAACTGTTGTTCAAAACCGTAATCCAGTAAATCCATGGGTCACTTCCAGGAATGCCACTGAACAAAGTGACAAACGTACCTAAACATGCCTTATATTCCATATTCATCGGATGAAAAGGGTGTAAAAAAAAACGGACGCATAACACGTGATGCTGTTACCCACTGCCGTAAACCGGTGTTAAAGACAGAAGAATTGACACTGTCGTATTTAGCGATCCTCAAATTAACCTTATTAATCTTCCCCCAGAAATTCATTACGTATGGTAAAGTAAAAACTATTTTAAAATTTAAACCAAAGTTTCAGACTTTTGTGAAGACTGAAGACGAATACTAATTACACCATACACAAAAGAAAGGAAAAACAGTTGCACAGTACGTTCTTGACAGTTGAGACGTTCGTCACTCGTCAGTTTCGGCCCTAGGACGTTTCGACCTTGAGATGATTCGGCCGGTGACGTTTCGGCCTTTCCGAGAGCCGAAATGTCCCCGAGTGAACCGATTCAAGGATGAAATGTCCCAGAGGCCAGAACCACACACATCTAAGAACCAAGGCATATATTACTTGATAAAATGTGATCTCCCTGCCCCTGCCTAGCCCAAGTACCGTGCAGTCACTGCAGTGTGCAAGCACGACAATTTCTTTTCCTATGGAGTTTATCATTTTCAATACAGACACTCGGGTGCAGCGTATGCGCAGTCACTTTTAAAAAATTCGAGGGGTGAGGTGGGGGAGGGGGCACCGGCATGATCACACCACCATCAGTGACCAGTCACATACTGACTGATGATAGATGATAGTGCTACCATGGCGGGGCACCACTCCTTGCTCCCCACTCGACCCCCCCCCCCCCCTAGCCCAAAGTACTGTGCACAACAATTTCTTTTCCCATGTAGTCTATGAATATTATCATTTTCAATACAGACACTCGGGTGCAGCGTATGAATTCGAAGAAAAAAGAAAAATTTGAAGGGGGCAGGGCGGGGGCATCGGCATGGTTGTGTGATCACGCCGATGCCCACCGCCCCACCCTACACCTCGAATTTTTAAAAAGTGACTGGCCGACTGTGCATACGCTGCACCCGGGTGTACCATGGCTGCCCCTCCCTCCCCAAACAGCCCACACACACCACAGATAGCATGTGTGACTGATCACTGATGATGCTGTAATCATGTTGGGGTACCCCCTCCCATTTCCCCAATCAATACATAAGCCTGAGTGGCAAATAAGAGGTAAAAACAACTGATTAGCATGTATGCTGTGAAATTCGACATCAGGTAAAGTACATGCTGTTGAAAATGAGGGCGAGGTGAGGGAAATGGGCTGGCAGGTTCTGGCATGGTTTTTTATGGCTTATAAATGCCACCGTCAGCCATCTGACTAGGGCCGGGTGCCCACCGTTAACCCTTTACCCAACGCCGACAATATTGAAATTTATTATTGTAGTTTAAATTTTTCATAATTTTACAAAAAATGATGACAAAACCACATCATGTGACCCCTCATTGGAACGGGCTCGATGAGCCCGTTCCAATGAGGTGTCACATGATGTGGTTTTGTAACTTTTGTTGACATTTTTGGGGGGAAACTTTTGAATTTTTCAATAGCTTAATTTGTGAATTACGAGGGCGGATGTGGCCAATTCGTTAGGTAAAGGGTTAAGCTAATCTCCGGCAAACTTCAGATTCACAGAATGAGTGAAATCTCTAACTCTTTAATACCAATGAAAGTTAAACATTGTGAGTTGTGAGCTGCAGCTATTGGTTACAGCTTGTAACCAATTACACAATAACAAAAAGAAGAAAAAAACTTATTTGTTCTCGTAACTTCCAGTTCCATAGTGGTATACAGTACACTTGACTGAACAGTTTTTTCAGTTATTTTTTTAAGGGCAATCAAATCCAACTATTCATCTGCGCTGTTCACGAATCATGATGAACAAGAAAAGTCTTTAAAATGGAAGTTTATTAGTCTGACTCAATTCGCTCTCCGCCGTCATGATGGTCATTCACTACTGAATACGTTGAGACTGAGTCCTCACTCGACATGGTAGGTAACGGAGGTACATCTGGAGTTGTTGCGTGGCTTGGGTCCTTACCGGGGCCATTTTCATCAGTTGAGTTAGCACATGCTGGCGATGATACTCCTTCTGGGATAGAAATTGTGGTGGTAGTGGTACTGGTACCACAGACATTCCGCTTGAGGTGTAAATTACGATTTTCCCTAACAAAAATAAGCTCGTCAACTGTCTCAGGATCAAGGCTGGCGCGTTTTTTGTTAACAGTGTTACCCGCAGTGGAGAAAATACGTTCTGAGGGCACAGAAGTACCTGGGATGCCAAGATATTTCCGAGCAAGTTTTGCCACTTTCGGGAATCTCTCTGCATTCAAATGCCACCACTCTAAAGGACATGTTTCAAGGGGAACCCTCATTTCTCTGAAAGAAGACAACTCCTGACGCAACAAGTCCACAGAATTGTCACTGGCATCAGCTTGATCACTGTAATAGTCTCCCAATAAAAAACGCATGGCATATGTTGATGACTCAAGTTTAGAACGTTTAACCACCGGTGCAAATTCCCTGGTAGTTACAGATGCTGAAGTAGATGAACTATCTGAACTGTCTACTGGATGTTGCCCATCCGAAGTTACAGAATGCGAAGTTGAGACATCTGAAGATCTGCTTGGTTGATTCGCATTGTTAAATTCGTTTTCCGCTCCTCCTGCACGGGGACCAGAGTCACCAGACTCATCCCGCTCACCAGTACAAGGCTGAGAAGACATGAGGGCCAGGATACCATCAAATACCTTGTTCTGCTGGTCTGCATTCAAGAAAGGCATCGTCTTATAACGAGGATCCAAGGCAGTCACAATAGCAAGGCAGTCTTGTGGCAAATGATCATCACTGGAGCCGTATCTCTTATTTAAATCAGCAGTAACAACTCTTTTGAAATCTTTTGCTACTTTGCTATCATTATCTTTCTCAGACAAATGTGTATTCAGTAAACCAGCAACTACAGGTCGTATCATGCTCAATGTCGGAAACTCATCAGTACAGAGTATTGTAGTTGCTAATTGCAGGGGTTTCAAAATAGGCGTAATTTCTTCGATAATGCGCCACACATCATCGCTCAGTTCAAGTACGCGTCCTTGTGACTGTTTTGTTACTTCTGGGTCAAGTACTACGGCCAAGACAGCAATACGCTGTTCCAAAAGCCTTTGAAACATGAAAAAGGTGGAATTCCAACGAGTTGAAACATCCTGAAGTAAACTATGCTCGGGAATTTTCATTTGTTTTTGTCGTTTTCTTAGTTCCATGGTTGCAACATTTGATTTTTTAAAATGCCCCACTAGATGCCTGGCTGCCCCTGCTGCACAGGAAATAGCAGCAATGCCAAGGCCGGCATTTATACTCAATTGCAATGTATGACCAAAGCACCTAATATGATTCCAATCAAGAATGCGAACCGCTGCAACAATATTAGCCCCATTGTCAGTTGTTATAGCTGAAATTTTACTCCGTGGAATTCTGAACTCTCTCAAAACACATTCAATCTCTTCAGCTAGGTTCTCAGCGAAATGTCTTTCTCTTGTTTCTCTCGTGCACAGAACACCATGTCGAAACTCCCAGTTTGGGGAAATATAATGCACAGTAACTGTAAAATAACTTTAAGTTGCCATACTTGTCCAGCAATCAGTGGTGACAGCAATAAATGGTGAATTTTCAATTTCCTTGATCAAGCCATTCTTTGTCTCATCATACATAAGCTTAAGATGGTTTCGAATCGTGGTGTGTGAGGGTACCTGAAATTCCGGCTCCAATCTATGCATAAAATTCCGAAACCCAGTCCCGCTTACAACGCTGATAGGTCGGATGTCGATTGCGCACCATTCCACTATAGCCTTTGTGAGCTCATTCCATCTGGTCTTGGTCATCGACCTGGGGCGGTCAAACAATAACTTAGATTGCAGACATTTGCGATTACGGCTGTAACTTTCTGAAGTTTCTGTATTACCGGCACCTCCACCACTACTCTTACAGTGAGCAAATTGTGAAGTGTGTTGTGACTTGCTAAATTCAATCAAATGTTTCTTTTGTGCATGAGTTTTCATGGTGGATGTCGTACCAGAATAGGCAAAACGAGCTCTACATATCTTGCACTCAGCATATTTCTTATTCTGCTCTTCAACAACAATAAAATGTTTCCAAACATCTGACCTCCTCTTCTCCATGATGATCACAGGCTATTCACAGGACTTCGTATAACCGGCGTATATCAGTTTAAAATTTAAACTTGCTTTTACTTTTTGTCCATTTAACGCCGTACACACTAACAGTAAAAGGTCCAGAATAGGTCAATCAGTAAATGACAATTCGCGATTGTTAATTTTAGAATGTTTTTTTAGCTACCATAAACAGTTGCAACTTGCAACCTATATGGAAATGAAACAGCGTTAACAATTCATTCAGAATTTAGACAAGCTATGACGCAATAATACTGACTGCAAATACCTTTGAACTGGTCCCTGAAACATGAGGAATGCGAGTCGGATTATGCGACAGAGTTGCAGAATGACAATGATGCCAGAATCCAAAACTCTTGTCGATTTCTGTCGAATCTTGTCAACTCTCAGCAATAACAATGAAAGGGGTGATATCGGGTTCATCTACAGGCGTACAGCTATGCCCAAAGCAATGTTTGAATTACCTTTTACTGTGCTATTACTAGCGTATTAGATACAGCGACATGAAACTTCAGACAAAAACTTACTTTCTATTAATTTCTGCCTGCAGCGCTCATCATAAGATACAGAACGGTTAACCACGGTTACAAAATTTATAACCGGTCATAATCAAAACCGAACCGTCAACGGTTAACCGGTTAACCGTTTCAGCTCTAACCATTTTATTGTTGACAAAAAAACAGAACTGCCAATGCGCAGCATTATATCTGAGCATGTGACATTTTCAGAAACGTGCCAGAAATTGGCTAATTAACATAATTTACCCGTCATTTTTCCCACGTGAGCTTTGAGGTTTCAAAACTCAATAAATTTTATGTTTACTTCCAATCTAATTTACAACGTGCCGTACGCAGATGATTTTGGGTCAAAGATAATTTATATTACTTTTACACCATATATTGTCAGGTAACTTTCAATACCTATTTGGTCGAATATGAGTGAGCCTGATGCTGTGCCCGGATCATTAAATTTATTTAACGATTCTTGAACTGCATGTGTGGATTTTTGCATAAGACTTCTTAATTTTTCATATTCCTTCTGGTGGTGGTTCTGTAGATATCGTTTAAGATATAAGAAATGTGCTACCACTATTTGGAGGGGGGGATTTGTTGAAGTACGCATAAAAGGCACAGCATTTACCTTTGCCCGACATTTTAGCCTTTGGCGTGTGCAATGCATGCGAATAAGAGGTCATAAACTTACCAATTTGGGGAAATTTGTTGAAACCAAAAGTCTTGTTTTTTTGTTAACCCTTTACCCAACGTAACGGCCAAAACCGGCCAGCGCTATTCTCAAAAATCGCCAATTAATTTTCAAAATATTTTCATTTTTTGTCTCAAAAACATAGGTTATGACCCCTCGTTGGAACGAGCTCGTTCCAACGAGGGGTCATAACCTATGTTTTTGAGACAAAAAATGAAAAAAATTAGTTATTCAATAATTTGTTTTGCAAGTGTCGTCTGCTTTTCATGTTAGGTAAAGGGTTAATGTGGCGGTTCGGTTTCGGTTTTGAAAAACCCCGAACCGAACCGAAAAACCACCAGCCCTAGTCAAAATCACACAGCCTCTTGGATGCTATGTTTAAAGATGTGAAATCATCGCAGTCAAAGTCATGATGATAATGATTCCCCCTCGATGTACAAGAAAATTAGTCTCGAAATGGAAGCTTATGACAGAATGCCTCTGTTAGAGAAGGACGAATGCCCTTTCCAGTTTTGTAGATCTCACGAGGAGACACTTTCTCTTTTGGCAAAATCAGTCAAAAATATACTTACAATACAGGCCATAAACAGCTCATCAGAGTGAGTTAATTCCACAGGCGGGAGCACAATAACAGACCAATGCCATAGCCTATCCAAACATAACACAGAAACCCTAATTTGGGCAAGGAAAAACAAAGACATTATTCTCTCCAATTAGAAACTAGAGCGAAGTCGAGGGTGGTATATACCCCCGCCTGCAATACCATGGATAGCATTTCAAAATTGAAACATATATGTTATGGCATGAAGCTGAAGGATGACAGATGACCGACATGTGTCAGATTACAGACCATTGGGGCATATATCATGAGAACTATTAAGTGACACCATAGGATGACACAAAAAGGTACCCCCATCTCTTTACAAAATGTGAGAATGACAATTTGATAATTCTGTGAAAAAAATATTTTTCTGCAAACTTTATAAATGTTGCGCATCTGCAAGACCAGTGTAACCACATCCTAAAGTTTCAACTCTCTACATTAGAAATTGTGGGAGGAGCTGATTATACCATGAAGGTACCCATAATTAAACAAGTTATTTATGATTGAACTTTGGGATGGACAAAATCAAAGTCCATAAAATGCAATAACTCCTACAATAATATACTGCACAACATATGTCTTGCACTGTGGGTAGACATCAATAGGATAGACTTGCACACCAAACTTGAAGTTATTCCACTGAGTACTCTACAAGTTATTCATGAATTTCAAGGCTAACAAATTCTAAGTCCATAAAGGGCAATGACTCTGGAAATAAAATCTTGCACAACACCTGCATTTCACTATGGGTGTATAGCAATAGGATACACTTGCATACCAAATATCAAGTCACTCAACAAAGTACTGTACAAATTATTCATGATTGAATTTTGGGACAAACGGATGGACAGACAAAATCAAAGACCATAAAATGCAATAATTCCTACAATAATACACTGCATAACATATGCCTTGTACTGTGGGTAGACATCAATAGGATAGGCTTGCACACCAAATATGAAGTCATTCCACTGAGTATCTACAAGTTATTCATGAATTAATTTCAAGGTGGACAAATTCTATGTCCATAAAGGGCAATGACTCGGGAAATAAAATCTCACACAACACCTGCATTTCACTATGGGTACGCAGCGATAGGATACAATTGCATACCAAATATCAAGCCAATCAACCAAGTTCTTTATCAGTTATTCATGATTGAATTTTGGGATGGACAGACTGATGGATGGACAAGGTGATTCCTATATAACCCCTGCAGGGGTATAATAAAAACACTTGCTGGATTCTGTTTTGATAGTGATGATACTCACGATAGTATATCAGTATTATGCAGCCCCAAGTCATGTGTTATGCAAGTCAACCATCATGATGTCAAGATTTTAAGAATCACCAATCTTCTGTAATCACCCACTTACTTCAAATATATGGAGTTACGCCTCTTCAATTGAGAAAGTCAGCCCTGTAGTAATAGGGGACATCACTCTATTGGTTATGCGTGTTACTGATGTATGACGATCAGGGAAATGCCGTTGCTTGTCATTATTAAATGTGATTCAGAACAAAATTTGAACTAACTTAATTGTGAACTTGGGGTCTGTACCAGGTGATTATAATATGCATGCACAGACAATGAACATGATTGTTTTTTGTTTCAAGTACCCTATTTGCTCAATCATTCATGATTTGCATTCATTTTTTTATCGCAAAAATTGGAATAGTTGATTAGCTCGCCAGATTAATTTCCTTCAATGGATTTGATTTGGATTTGATTCACATTTGAATCCTTTCAAAGATTCGATTCGAACCAGAACTTAGGATTCACAAGGGCCTAGTTGAAGGGTTCATTTTCATGAAAGAAGGACCCGAACAATTGTCCTGAATTCCCACTAGACTACAAACTGTACATGTCCAGTTGCTTAGCAGTGATTTCTAGCCTAACAGGCAGCCAAGACTTGACGAGAAACATTGACCAAATCTCATGTCTATTGTCAGCAGGACCTCCTAAAATGGCATGCTGAGGGCACAAGCTCTGAGATCAATGATGCCTCAAATAGGCCTTTAACCCTTTACCCAACGTAACGGCCAAAACCGGCCAGCGCTATTCTCAAAAATCGCCAATTAATTTTTATTATTTTTTCATTTTCTGTCTCAAAAACATAGGTTATGACCCCTCGTTGGAACGAGCTCGTCGAGCTCGTTCCAACGAGGGGTCATAACCTATGTTTTTGAGACAAAAAATGAAAAAAAAATAGTTATTCAAGAATTTTTTTTGCAAGTGTCGTCTGCTTTTCACGTTAGGTAAAGGGTTAAAGGTTAAGGTGTGTTTAGAACATTTCACAAAATTACTGCTGATATGATTTGTGTAGGCAAAAAAATTCCAATGTTGAACTCATTGGCAGTGGAATTTGTAGCACTGTGGTAGAATGATCCAAGAACTAGTTCTGAATTTTCCAAACCTGAATTTCCCTTTGTTACTATCAGCAAACCTCAGTCATGTCAGACACTGAATCAATACAGTGGTATGCCCTCTGCCCACCCAAAATAGCGAACTCAAAATTATAATACTGCCCATCTCTATAATTTGTATAAATGAGAAGTGAATATTGGATATATGCTGATAATTACCATATGGAAAATCCTTGGTATCTGAGTTACATCCATCAAATTTCAAATAATCAACCCCCCAATCAGCAAATGTTTTTGCATCTGTACCCATGAAGAATTCACTTCCTGGATATCCGGCACAGGTCTTTCTTCCAAAATCTTCATAGATACCAAACTTCAAACCCTTAGAATGAATCTGAAAAATATAAATCACAAATTAAAATTTCATCAGCAATTTTTCCTCAATTTGATGATGAGGGAGAGGGAGTTTTTTTATTAATTTTTTTTTAATCCACAAAACAGTCCTGGAAATGAATTAGAATTTAACTCATTACAGTATTACGAGGAAAACCTAATGTTTTCAGCAGTGAAGATTTCCTATAATGTAGTTGCAAGTTTAACACACTATATTTTGTTTGACAGAGCTCAGTGACATAATTAAATTTTTATTCCAACAAATGCAAAATAATTTCATAAAAGAGATTTCCATGCGAACAAGCATTTGTGATGGAAATTTTGCTATTACCAAGGGCCATAAACATGCAAACTTTATCACATCGAAAATTCCTGACCACATGCACATCTCCACTTGATACCGATGCTTCAGACCAAGTTTCGGAAAAATCTAATAAAAAATGTAGGAGGAGTTAAGCGGATAAGCCTTTGTGAGGGAAATTCTATTTCCAAGGGGTGTAACTATGCAAAATTTGTCGCATCGAAAATTTCTGACCGCATGCACATCTAAACTTGATACTGATACTTCAGACCAAGTTTCATAAAAATCTATTGAAAAACTGTAGGAGTTAAGCGAACAAAGTTTGGGATGGATGGACAGATGTATGGAAAGACAGATGGATGGACAAACACCATTTCAATATATCCCTCCAGACTTCATCGGTGGGGGATAAATCATTTATTTTCTTTAATCGCAACTGAAGATATCTTCCAAAAACCTGCAATTTTGGTAAATTCAAAGTCGACAAGGGCTATAACTCTGGAAGAATTATTCAAATTGAAACTTCCTTTCCATATGCACATGTACACATCATACCCATACTGCACACCATGTTTCGTAAAATTCCAATGAAATATGCAGGAGGAGTTAAGCGGACAAGCATTTGGCACAGAAATTTTGCTGTTACCAAGTAAAATTTGTCGCGTCAAAAATTCCTGACCACATGCACATCTACATTTGATGCTGATACTTCAGACCAAGTTTCGTAAAAATCCAATACAAAATATAGGAGGAGTTACGCGGACAAGTTTTTATGATGGAAATTTTGCTATTTCCAAGGGCCGTAACCATGCAAAAATTTGCTGCGTCAAAAATTCCTGGCCACATGCACATCTGCACTTGATACTGATACTTCAGACCAAGTTTCGTAAAAGTTAAAAAATTTATAGTAATTTATATATTTTTTATACTTACCAATGACCCAGACTTAGCTGCTGGTGCTAACTCCAACAAAACCAGGGCCAAACACAAATTTTGCCCCCCAATCCCCAAAATTTGCATCCAAAACAAAAAGAAATCATGTCCTAAAGGACCTCCATAGTACGCCTCTACTGCGCATGCGCAGTGACGCAGTTGTCCCGAAATTGGCGCCAATTATCATTCTTACTGGCAGTGCCTGGTCAGCGCTATGTACTCAGCGGGGAGGCAAGAGTTCCCAACTCCAGGGAGGGCCATCCCCGTCTGGGTCATTGGTAAGTATAAAAAATATATAAATTACTATAAATTTTTTAACATTTTTATACTGTACCAATGACCCAGACTTAGCTGAATAGTAAACAGGCTGGAGGGCCTAGGACATAGAGGAAAATCCAATAAGCTCAATTATATAGTAAAGAGGTAACCCCTTAAGGAGAAAAGGAGTATTAGGCTTTACATGTATCTTTCTTATTTAATATTAAATTAGAAAGATACACTACCCTTAATAATTGAGCACAATAACATTCATGTTCTCTATTAACATCCAGTATAACCCTTATACTAATTATTTTTAAAGCAAGCCAATAAATAAAGTAGTCCAGAGAATTGAGACTCTTTATAATCATTTAAAAGTCTCCGAGTATTGTATATTAAAGCCCGTTTGACACTTGACATATACAAATGCTTCACACCGAACTACACTTTAAAAATAAGACATGAATGAATTTAAACATTAATATTACACTTTAAAACCATCCCGGAAGCGACTCAGAAATACTGACTTGGAGGAGGCATTCCCTTGCTTTTCACTATAAAGCAGGTGACCTGAGGGAACAACCGCCCCCCCCCCCCCCCTTCCCCTTGCCCTGGGTCAAATAGCCCAGAGCGAAGAGGGCAGCCGGACGGAGTCACTGCCGGAACAGAAAGCCTGCATAACTATAGTTGCAACTGTTTAGTGGACGACATTCTGAGCAACAGATAACGGACCTAAACAATGCAGGTCTCCAGAAATGGACTCAATATTTCTGAGATAAAAATTTGTAAATGTGGATGGCTGAGACCAATAAGCAGCCTTCATTAAATCTGTAATAGCAACACTATTAGCATAAGCCCAGGAAGTAGAAAGAGCTCTTACTTCATGAGCAGAAATCTTAAGCACAGACTGCTGAGAAGAAGATAAATCTTCATAAGCAGTACGGATAGTTAATTGAATCCATCTAGCAATAGAATGGACTGAAATGTCCTTTCTATTAGGCATCAAAGACAGAAAGAAACGTTTCCGTCCCTTTCTGATAAACTGAGATCTCTGTTTATAGATACGTAGTGCTCTAACAGGACAGAGTAAAGGCCTACGCCCGTCTGAAGACGGAAGAGCCTTAATAACAATAGGTTCCGGATATTTATTAGGAGCCTGATTCTTAGCTAAAAAACCCACATTAGTAGTGAAGGTGATAGTGTTCCCAACACTACGATAATGAGAATCATCCACCGATAGTGCATGAAGCTCACTGACTCTTCTGGCAGAAGAGAAAGCTAAGAGAAAAGCTGTCTTATAAGATAAGAATTTGAAATCTACTGTCCCAAGAGGTTCAAATGGCTTTTCCTTCAATTTAAGGAGAACCCAAGCTAAATTCCACTTAGGAATTAATCTAAGAGTTCTGGGTCTATTTATCGAAAAGTTTCTAACCAATTTCGATAAAGAGACATTAGATCCAATTTGTAAACTATCATGATGTGCATAGGTATCAGATAACATAGATCTATAACCCTTTATAGTAACAGGCTGCAGTTTGATTTCGTCAAACAAGTATACTAGAAAGTTTGCAATGTCTGGTATAGAGGGATCAAATATATCTACAGAATGATCCCTACACCAACAACGAAAAACCTTCCACTTAGCCGCATAGTTTAGAGAAGAGGAGGTCCTCCTACAGTTAGAAATCGCGTCCACTGCTCGTCCTGTAAAGTGCTTGCCATGCAAGAAGGACCGCACAACGGAAAAACGTGAAGGTTGAGACCTTGCGGGTTGTGATGGAGTTGGCGCGATTTCCCCTGCGAAAGAAGATCCTCCCGTGGAGGAAGCTTCCGCGGTAGGTCCCACAACAGACACCTGAGTAGATTTATCCACGGTCTCTGTGGCGACAGAGATGCTACCAACAGAATCTTGCATTGAGATTGTTTTATCTTTAGCAATACTTGTTGAATTAACGGCGCTGGAGGATACGCATATCCTATCATTCCGTCCCAAGGGATCGACAGAGCGTCTACTGCAAATGCTCTTGGATCCGGACACGGAGACACATACGTCTGCAACTGATTGTTGAGATGTGTCGCAAATAAGTCTATCATTGGCCGTTCCCATTGGTAGCAAATCTGATTGAATACTTGTTTGTTGAGAGTCCACTCCGACGGCAACAAGCGACCCTTTCGTGAAAGGGAGTCTGCTAGCACATTCAGACGACCCGGTATGTGACGGACCGAAAGAAGAACGTGATGTTCTAACGCAAACAGAAGGATTCTTTCCGTTAGATTGAACAACGGAACTGAATGAGTGCCTCCCTGATTCCGTATATACGCCACTACTGTCGTATTGTCGGATAGGATTTGGACATGAGCATCGTGAATAATGTCCATCCAGTGACGTAACGCAAGCCAAATTGACATCATTTCCTTGATGTTTATGTGCTTGCACAGGAATTGCGGATCCCAAAGACCCTGGCATCTCGAATCCGTTGAGATTAATGATGCACCCCAACCTGTTTGACTGGCATCCGTCATAACGGTAAAACTCGGATCCTGCAACTGCAGCGGAACTCCTTGAGTTAACCACTGAATGTTTGCTCAAGTCTGAATCTCTTGTTTCACTTGATCTGACAAGAGAACGTCTACATCGAGCGAATGAATTTTCACACTCCAATTCTGAGTCAGGAAAATTTGAAGAGGACGTGTGCGTAGCCGCCCCATCGGAATGAGATCCGCGGCGGCTCCGCACAGACCTATCAGTCTCATAAATTCTCTCGCCGTGACTTTGTCTGCGTGCAGACAATAGCGAGCGTAACAACTGACTAATTTCGCTCTGGTTAACGGCAGACGAACGAGATTGTTGTGCGTCTCGAAGCTCATTCCCAGATGAGTGAATGACTTGGACGGCACCAGATCCGACTTCTCCTCGTTTACTATAAAACCGAGACGTCAGAGCAATAGAAGAAGATTCTGAACATCGTTCTGAAGCATTCACTCGTTGCCGTACCTCTGAAGAATGTCGTCCAGGTAGGCCGACGTTACCGCAGACGAATGAGCTCAGAAGTAGATCATTACCGAGTTCATTACCCGAGTGAAAGCCCAGGGTGCTAGATTCAATCCGAAGCACATGGCCCGGAACTGATACACCACTCCTAGGACTGCGAAGTGTAGATACTTTTGGAATGTCGGATGTACCATGACGTGAAAGTACGCATCTTTGAGATCTATGCTCGTTGCATAATCGTTCACCCGAATACTCGTTCTGACCGATCGAATCGTCTCCATATAAAACTTCGGAGCGACGATCAGCTTGTTTATCCAGCTCAAATCTATGACTGGACGGAACGAGCCGTCTGGTTTCGGAACCAGAAACAGATGGCTGTAGAATCCCAGAGATTCCTGGTTTTCTACGACCTCTACCGCGTTCTTCATTAAAAGAGACTGCACCTCTGATAACAGAGCGTCTCTTTTCTGTGGATTTGACGGAAGATGAGTCCACTTTGGACTTCGAGTTAATGGAGGCTTTCGTTTGAAGGATATCTTTAGACCTTCCGAAGTCACTCCTCTCACCCAAGGGTCGTCCGTAATCGACGCCCACTCTTGTGAAAAACTCGACAACCTTCTGCCAACCGGAACGCGATAGAGGTTTAAGCCATCACCTCCTGGACCTGCGAGGCCTGCGGTAGGAGAAACCACGTCTTCCACGACCCGCACCTCGCCTCGTCGACCTCGGGGCGTCCGACCGATTGTCCCGGCCTGAAGGACGTCCCGAACGAGAGTCGCTATCCTGACGGTCTCTCGAATAAGACCAAGAGGACGCACCGGAACCTCTATAGGAACCTCTCTTGGGCGCATTAGACCCAGAAGTGCCTGTCTTATTCGTGTCTGCTGTATCCGACTTTTTAGGAGCCGATCTGAACAACAGAGAGTCATTAGCTTTCTTTTTAATTTTATCATAAATAGCGGAAAGCTTGCCGTCAAAGAGAAGTTCTCCTGAGACCGAAGCGACTCTAAGAGAGTTCTTCACCTTAGAATCCACTAGTGTGGATGTAGCTAGGGCTGCGTCACGTCTAACCAACTCCAGATTTGCCACTGAAAGGGCGGAGTTACACGTGGAATAAGCTACTGCCCTTGAAAGAAGTCTTAAAGAGGATTGTATATCCTGAAACTCTTCCCCTTGAAGGCGCAGTGATAATGCCTTAGTAAGGTGATCTGCGTAAGATAAGGCGTCTAAATTGGCTCTGTTAGACGCAATAGCTGTTTCCAACACCGCGGTTGGAATAGAAGCCGACGACGGTAATGATAGCTCTAAGTCTTCCGCCTCGTCGTCCATACGTAGAGGAACTCTCGGTATACCCTATCCTGCCGTATCGAATTTATTCCTTGCATTAATGAAAGGCAGGTTAAGAGTATTAGCGGACAAGAAACCTGCTTTCCCCGTCCTGGAAGCAAGTTTAAATATAGCGTCGTTCAATAATTCAAATGTTCTTGCAACATTATTGGACTGCGACGGAAACTCGGGAGCGATGTCCCTGAACCGCTCAAAAAAGTCCAACGACGCTATAATTCTCTTGTCCGGAAGCGCAGCAGTCTGGCCCGACGGAACAACTTGAGGGAGAAAGTGCCGGATGAAGTCCACGGCAGCTTTATGTTGTTCCGAAAGGGATAGCTCCAATTCATCCGTATCCCTTTCACCATCCGGTCGGACCTCCCGATGTTCCCGGTCGTCCGCCCCCAATGCTTCGGCGGAGCGTACCGACCCAGCGCCGTCAGATAATTCTCGATCCGACACCGTTTCTGTCGGCTGCTGGGATGCTGCGATAAGCTGTGCTATCTGCACAAGAATGTCCGACGTCGAGACCTGCGGAGGCGCAGTCTTTCGCTGCTTCGCCGAGGGCAGCTCCGCATCAGATGGCTCCCGCATACTTTTCCTATGCGAATGTCCGGAGTCCATCGGTCTCGAATCCCTGGCTGCCGGATGGTGTGACCTGGTCGCCGAAGAATCCTTCATCGGCGAAGCTGGTAAAATATCGGCGGTCACGCAGCCAAGGTGCGGTCGTGTGCGCTGACGAGAAGAGGAAGCCTTAACAGTCTCTGCGGACTGCTTATACAACGGAGCGTCCCGAGCGACGGACGTATGCTCCGCTAAAGACACATTTTGTACCACAACATCTGGTCCCAGATGTTGTTGTACGAGAGAGGGACCTCTCTCGCTCGCGGCCCGGCTGGACCTGGACGAGCTAGGAACCGGACTAAAAGGCTTCCTCCGTTCTCGTTTACTATCCGCCGTCACTGGGTGTGCATCTATTATGTTTATAGTGCTCGCATCACCCAAAATTTCCTCTTGGACCGCATCGGACGAACCCGGCTGCCGAACCATTCGGTGAATGGACGCTACACCGGGCGAGCTAGCGGACGACATTTGTCTAATCTCCATGAGCACTTTTGCCGCTAGCTCTGAATTCATTTGTGACGACGGACGCACACTTGAAGAAGATAACATGGAAACATCACCCTGTTCTGGTTCCTCTGAAATAGAAACTGAGAGAGTAGAGTGACCTTGTGGAGAAAGAGCCGGCATCGCTCTTTCTCCAGAAACAACATATCGTGACACACGTTTCCAATGTTTCTCATCCCAATGTTCACATATAGGACAGGTATTAATGCGAGAACACTGACTACAATTAATACAATGATCATGAAAGTCAGAGGAAGATTTCTTCCTATTACAATTTGAACAATGTCCCTTCATTGTGAAAGAACAACAATAAGTCCTAGTTACTCGCAAAAACCCCTGACACAAAGATACATAATAACATGATCCATTAATAAATGAAAAAACAATTGCAAAACAAAATAATTTTGAAAAAATATTTTTTCAGAAAAGCCCAAGTTGCTGAAAAGTAACGTTGAGCCCTGATGGATCCGATGGCAAAGTGTGGTCAAAAATTTTAAATTTATATAAAATAATTAATGAGACACTTTCGGATAATATAAATGTATCTTATAATGAGATAAACTACCACAAAGGCAAACAGCCCCCCTCAAAAAAGGCTGTTGCCAATGAAAACAAACAGTGTAAACACACTAGAAAACATGACTCCAGGCACTGAAAAAACTGGCCCGGAATCAGTCATCAATTACACTCTATCTGATGCAAAACAGAGACTCCCAGGGGAGAATCTGTAGAACATCAGATGGAAGATGCAGAACACAAACGTTATACACCCATGGGTGAAAACGTAACTATGGGGAAAATAACAGAAAACATTCTGTAACCAAGCAACTTTCCCAGGAAATTTTAGAAATGAAACTTCTCAAAAATATGCCAAAAGCATGGGAGAATTGCCAGGGGGGACTTTAGAAGGCTAGGGGAGAGGAAACACTGAATAAGCAGTGCAACAATTAGCAAGAATGACAACAAGAGGCCCATGCCTCGAAAATAGGCAACTTAACATAATTTCATCAAAAAATTTTAAGTACAGCCCTGATTATTTTTTGCCACTTCTTTTTCCTCTCCTCCTTCTATCATCCTTAGAATCACATTTTCTCCAAAAATTACGTGTCTGGCATCCTTTAAACTGAGATTTACAAGCACAAAGATCAGTGAGATGTTGACTGATGAAGGGCCAAACAGAGAATGATAATTGGCGCCAATTTCGGGACGACTGCGTCACTGCGCATGCGCAGTAGAGGCGTACTATGGAGGTCCTTTAGGACATGATTTCTTTTTGTTTTGGATGCAAATTTTGGGGATTGGGGGGCAAAATTTGTGTTTGGCCCTGGTTTTGTTGGAGTTAGCACCAGCAGCTAAGTCTGGGTCATTGGTACAGTATAAAAATATCCACTGAAAACTGTAGGAGGAGTTAGCCAGACAAAGTTTGTGATGGAAGGAAGGACAGATGGACACCACTTCAATATCCCCCTATGGATCCCGACTTCGTCGGCGGGTGGTAAAATGAAAGTGACAATGACACTGTAGCTCAACTTGTTAGGACATGTACATGTATAGTATGTGACACAGCAATGACAAACATGTAGGTAATGACCTGATAACAAAGGTACATATAAAGTATTGTAACGATCTGTACATAAATACTGACCGTAGCCTGTAATAAATGTATAGGTAAAGTATTGTAAAGGTGGGTGACAGTCAGATGCTAAACTAGAAAAGAAATCATTGAGTCCCAAAGTGGGTCTGACTGAACCCCAAAATATTTGTTCTCATAGCACAGTGATAACAAAGGCACCCCAAAAAACACACTTGTTCCTGTCCCAAGGTGAAAACAAAGATACCCAAGAAGTTTTGTGAAGATCAGTTCATAAATACGAGCTGAAAAGAAGTTGTGACAAAAAACTGATTGGACCTAATTTCGGTACAAAATGGCCACTGGCAGCCATCTTGAATTTTGGACCGCACCCATAAACACTCGTTCTTGTCCCAAGGTGATAACAAAGGTACCCAAGAAGTTTCCTGAAGATCGGATCACAAATACAGCCTCTAGCCAGAGCCGTATTGACATGTGCACTTACAGTGTATAAATAGCACTGAATAAATCAAAGTTCATCTAATTTGCATAATTTCTGCACGAGAAAAAAACCTGTACTATATGTGATGTATTCCATGTTACTAAACATTCATACAAAAATTTATTCAAATCAGAACTTTCATACAGAAGTTCTGTACAAAAGACTGATTGCACTAATTTTGGTACAAAATGGCTGCTGGTGGCCATCTTGAATTTCGGACCACTCCCAAAAACACTCGTTCTCATCCCACGGTGATAACGAAGGTACCCAAGAAGTTTCGTAAAGATCGGTTCATAAATACGGCCTCTAGACTGAGTCGTATAGAAGTTGTGTACAAAAAAACTGATTAGACCTAATTTCGGTACAAAATGGCCACTGGCAGCCATCTTGAATTTTGAACCGCACCCAGAAACACTCGTTCTCGTCCCAAGGTGATAACAAAGGTACCCAAGACGTTTCGTGAAGATCGGTTCATAAATACAGACTCTAGCCCAAGCCGTATTGACATGTGTACTTACTGTGTGTAAGTAGGACTGAAAAAATCAAAGTTCATCTAATTTGCATAATTTCTGCACGAGAAAAAAACCCATATTACATGTGAAGTATCCCATGGTACTAAATATTCACACAAAAAATTATTCAAATCAGCACTTTCATAAGGAAGTTCTGTGCAAAAATCTGATTGCACCTAATTTTGTTCAAAATGGCTGCCATCAGCCATCTTGAATTTCAGACAGGACCCAAAAAACACTTGATCTCGTCCCACGGTGATACCAAAGGTACCCAAGAAGTTCCATAAAGATCAGTTCATAAATACACCCTCTCTAATTTATCAACTGATCTTTACGAAACTTCTTTCTTATTGGCATTTCCACTCACAGTGCTGAAAGTAACACTAAATACATCAATGATAGTCTAATTTGCATAATTTATGCACAAGAAAAAAACCTGTATTACATGTGATGTATCCCATGGTACTAAACATTCATACAAAAAATTATTCAAATCAGCGCTTTCATATGGAAGTTCTGCACAAAAATCTGATTGCACCTAATTTTGTACAAAATGACTGGCAGCGGCCAACTTGAATTTCGGATCGGACCCCAAAATACTCGTTCTCGTCCCACAGTCATAACAAAGGTACCCAAGAAGTTTCGTAAAGATCGGTTCATAAATACAGCCTCTAGCCCGAGCCGTGTTGAATTGTTGATGGACAGATGGCCAGACGGATGACTGGCCATGGCATATGCTCAAATTTGGCTTCGCCAAAGTTGAGCTAAAAAAATTGATGATGGAGATTTGAGATTTTCAATGATGAGACAGGTGCCTGAGAAACAAGGATTTTTTTCTAATTGCCTTATGTTTGTAATTCAAACGTACAGGTCTCATCGGATAAGATAACACTGAATACTGCAGCAAAATTCTTCATCTCACAACAAAATATTTTGAAAGCTTGTAACTTCCACTCAAAAGTGATGGACATAATAACAAACTCTATTAAAAAAAAACAAAAATCAAAGATCATGTATATTACTGACAAATTAAACAAGAGGCCCCAGGGGGCCTGAGGGCACTCACCTGACATGGTAGCCTAAATTTCAACCCAAGGTCTTGGCTTCAACAAACTTAAATGTTACCTTCGAAAGGATGCTGTATACAAGATATCAGAAGATTCTGACTACTGGATATGAAGAAAAATATTCTTAAAGAATATTCCTCATATTGCACTAATCTGAACATTTGGGCTCCCATAGAGAGCCCAAATATGGACCCAGGGATTTGATTTCAACAAACGTGTGAATGAATCTTCCGAATATGTTATATGTGAAATATGAAAGCCTTTAAAGCAGTGGTATGGGAGGAGAAGATCGTTAATGTTTTTCCCATCACTCTGTTAAAAAATGATGACTCAGCAGTTTTTCAAAAGTCCTGGAAAAGTACCCTTTGATAAAACCAATGGCAATTTTTTTTTTTTGGACCATTCCTTTCTGCTGTTCCTAAGGAAGCTTCACACAAAATAAAAATTCTCAGTGCCGTGTACTTTTGGAGATATGGCATTTTAATTTTTTTCTATTTTTTGCTCCTGTGGTTCGGGAAATTTTTTTTGGTATAAATTAAGTACTTATGACCCAGTAAGCCCTCATATCAAATTTGGTTAAAATTGGCCTCTCAGTTCGGAAAACAGAAATTTTGGTACAATTTGGGCTCCCACAGAAAGCCCAAATATGAAGCCAGGGACTTGGCTTTAACAAACTTATATCTCACCTCACTAAGCATACTGTATACCAAATATTAATAGATTCTGATTGGTGGATGTGAAGAAAAAAATTTTTGAAGAATATTCCTCATATTGAACTAAGTTATAATTTAGGCTCCCACAGGGAGTAAAATTTGAACCCAGGAACTTGGCTTGAACAAACTTAAATCTCACCCCCCTTAGGATGCTGTATACCAAATATCAAAACATTCCGACTGCTGGATCTGAAGAAGATTTTTAAAGAAAATTCCTCATCTTGAACTAAGTTGTAATTCGGGCTCCAACACTGAGCCCAAATATGAACCCATTTCCTCACCGCCTCCCTACTGTGCGTGGCAACTTTATATGAACCAACTTGAAATGACATATCATAAGGACCATGCATTTCAAATTTGGTTCAATTCGGCCCAGGTGTTTAGGAGAAGTTGATAATGTAAAGTTAATGTCGGACGGACGTCGGACAGACAAATGATGATGGACAAAAAGTGATCAGTAAAGCTCCTGTAGAGTTTTGCTCAGGTGAGCTACAAAAAGTCTTCCAAACCCTGTCATTTTGAACTGCTTAGACTCACCCACAATACTGCTGAACCAGTAAATTGGCTAAGAACTGCTGTATTGCTTATTACCGAAAATTTGCATGGAATTGCCATCTTCTCTTTGTCACTTTAAGTATTTGGTCTATTTATGAGTCTCATGATGCCAAATTGACAAAACGGCAGTCAGAATTACTGGGATTTTATGGACTTTAAGGTAAAAATTGCAGAATGAGAAATTTTATAATACAAATTGATTTTCAAACGAATGATAGTAAATCCTGCTCAATATTAAATGTATATTTATCAGATACATGTTTCAAATATCTTTTGAGGTTGGATGACCGATTTTGTTAGGAAGAGGTATTTGGAACAAATGAATATTTATTGTAGCCATTGTTTGCTACAGCAAAAAATGCTAGGATGAAGCTTCTTCGGGACAGTACTTGTGACGACATTGATGAACATCACCTCTTATTTTGCGGACAGCCCAACCATCCCCCCTCACAGGATTATCGACTCCAGAACAGATACAAACACACACATACTGTCATGTCAGAGTGGATATGAATAGGCAACAGTGATGAACTGCATAAACTCTGTTCACTGCCAGAACAGATGCCAGCATGGCTGCTAGGGACTGCTCGTGGCTTGACCCTGTCCCGACTAACTCTAAAGAATGATACTGCAAAATCACACTATACTTGTGCACCCAAAGACACAGGCTCTAGAATAGCTACAAACACACACATGCAGTCATGCCAGAGACAATATGCATAGGCAATAGCAATATGCTGCATATACTCTGTTCATTGCAACCCGCAAAACAAATCCCAGCATTGGCCGCTGGGTGCTTCTGGTGGCTTGACCCTGCCCCGACCTACTCACTAGAGATTTTTATTCACAGCAACAAACTCTAATCTTTAGTTTTTTCTTTCTATCATAAACAAGCTATTAAATGAAAATAGAAGATGTTTTCATTTTGGGAATTCACTTTAAAAAATTTCCACAATCCAGTACAAGTATTTCCATTAGTTCCTTCAATCCAGCACACTATGTAACATGTAACCAATGAAGCCTGTGCATTTTGCAGCTTTACTCAGTATATGTGTGATATGGCAGTTATTTTTTTATAACCAGAAAGTGTGACTAACCCTGTGCAATGCACAGAGTTTGTGTACATTTTAGTTAAACAAAATTCCATTATTAAATGAGTACCTACAGTACAGTCGCCGTAGATTGGCCGTAATCCACATGTCGGCAGGATGTACACACATGCGTTTACCAGGCAATAAAATTAATCAGCAGCAAAATTTTAATTACTGAAGCACCAGGTTGTACCAAGTGCTTAAGTAATTAAATTTTAGATGATTATTTCTATATAATTAGTGTTCGGAATCTAATATTATTGATTCCGTGGAAATATTGGTCACCCGTGAAAGACCAAATCAGCCCATACTATTCTCAAAAAGCATTCAAACTCCCTTCATTGTTTTTTTTTCCTGTGATTTTCAAAAATGTTTATAAAGCAATTTGTAATTCTGTACTGCCATAGAGCACCAAGCATGGCTTTTAGGTTACAAAATTATTATTATAATTATTATTATTAAATAAATTAACAGGGTTATTCAATTGTGAGATGTCCAATTAAGTGGACTCCACTGTATAATGAGAAGAACTAATTAACATGTTCTTCACTTTATTCATGATATAAGATAAAATTTAATTATGACTTACATAGTCAGCAAGTGCTTTAATACCATTAGGGAACTGTGAAGGATCTGGCTGTAATCTGTCCTCGGAGTCTCTTTCTGTTGCTAACCAACAATCGTCAATGATTACATACTCATAACCTGCTTCTTTATATCCTTCAGAGACTATTAAATCAGCCATGTCTTTCAATAATTTCTCCCTGTAATAATAATAATAAATGAAAGTGTCAATGACACTGTAGCTCAACTTGTCAAGACATGTACATGTATAGTATGTGACACAGCAATGACAAACATCTAGGTAATGACCTGATAACAAAGGTACATATAAAGTAATGGTCTGTACATAAATACTGACCGTAGCCTGTAACAAATGTATAGGTGAAGTATTGTAAAGGTGGGTGACAGTCAGATGCTAAACTAGAAAAGAAATCTTTGAGTCCCAGAGTGGGTCTGACTGAACCCCAAAATATTTGTTCTTGTGATAACAAAGGCACCCCAAAGCACACTCATTCCTGTCCCAAGGTGAAAACAAAGGTACCCAAGAAGTTTTGTGAAGATCAGTTCAAAAATACGAGATGTATAGAAGTTGTGACAAACAGGAGGCCCCACGCAGCCTTAATCGCTCACCGGCCAAAGTGGTTCAAAGAAGTATTTGGGGTCACATTCAGTTAGACATGGTTCATCAACACTACAAAGGAATGAAGTTATGAGAGACAAATTTTATGGAACTAGGGACATGGCTTGAACAAACTTGAATCTTACCCCCTAAGGATGCTGCATACCAAATATCAAAAGCATTCATCTGATGGATCTGAAGAAGATTTTTAAAGAAAATTCCTCATTTTGAACCAAGTTATCATTCGGGCTCCCAAGGTGAGCCCACATATGAACCCAGGGACTTGGCTTGAACAAACTTGAATCTCACCCCTGAGGATGCTGCATGCCAAATATCAAAACATTTCGACTGCTAAATCTGAAGAAGAAGATTTTTAAAGAAAAATTCCTCGTATTGACTATGTTATAATTCGAGCTCCCACAGGGAGCCCAAATATGGACCCAGGGACTTGGCTTTAACAAACTTGAATCTCCCCCCCCCCCCCCCTACGGATGCTACACACCACATATCAAAACATTCCGACTGCTGGATCTGAAGAAGATTTTTTAAGAAAATTCCTCATTTCGAACTAAGTTACAATTCAAGCTCCCACAGTGAGCCCAAATATGGACCTAGGAACATGGCTTGAACAAACTTGAATCTCACCCCCCCCCCCCCCCCCCCCCCCCCCCCCCTAAGGATGCTGTATACCAAATATCAGAACATTCTGACTGCTAGATCTGAAGAAGAAGATTTTTAAAGAAAATTCCTCATTTTGAACTAAGTTATCATTCGGGCTCCCACAGTGAGCCCATATATGGACCTAGCGACATGGCTTGAACAAACTTGAATCTTACCCCCCTAAGGATGCTGTATACCAAATATCAAAACATTCTGACTGCTAGATCTGAAGAAGAAGATTTTTAAAGAAAATTCCTCATTTTGAACTCAGTTATCATTCGGGCTCCCATAGTGAGCCCAAATATGGACGTACGAACATGGGTTGAACCAATTTGAATCTCACCCCCTCCCACCCCCCCCCCCCCCCCCCACCCCCTAAGCATGCTGCATACCCAATATCAACAGATTCTGCCTGCTGGATCTTGAGAAGAAGATTTTTAAAGAAAATTGCCTGAAATGCACTAAGTTTGAATTCAGGCTCCAAAACTAAGCCCAAATATGAACACAGGGGGCCGATTTGTACAAACTTGAATCAGATCCACCCCACAATGTTGCATACCAAATATCAAAAGATTCTGCTTGCCGAATCTGGAGAAGAAGATGTTTTAAGAAATTTGCCTGAAATGCACTGAAAGTTCAAATTTGGGCTCCTATACTGAGCCCAAATATAAACCCAGGGGGCCGATTTGAATAAACTTGAATCCGATATACCGCACAATGTTGCATGTCAAATATCAAAAGATTCTGCCCGCTGGATCTGGAGAAGCAGATTTTTTAAGAAATTTGCCTGAAATGCACGAAGTTCGAATTCGAGCTTCTATAGTGAGCCCAAATATGAATCCAGGGGGCCGATTTGAACAAACTTGAATCAGATCCACCCCACAATGTTGCATACCAAATATCAAAAGATTCTGCCTGCTGGATCTTGAGAAGATTTTTTAAGAAATTTGCCTGAAATGCACTAAGTTCAAATTCAAGCTTCTACAGTGAGCCCAAATATAAATCCAGGGGGCCGATTTGAACAAACTTGAATCAGACCCACCCGACAATGTTGCATACCAAATATCCAAAGATTCTGCTTGCTGGATCTGGAGAGGAGGATTTTTTAAGAAATTTGCCTGAAATGTACGAAGTTCAAATTCGGGCTTCTATACTGAGCCCAAATGTGAATCCAGAAAGCCAATTCGAACAAACTTGAATCAGATCCACCCCACAATATTGCATACCAAATATCAAAAGATTCTGCCTGCTGGATCTTGAGAAAAAGATTTTTAAAGAAATTTGCCTGAAATGCACTAAGTTTGAATTCAGGCTCCTATACTGAGCCCAAATATAAACCCAGGGGGCCGATTTGTACAAACTTGAAACAGATCCACCCCACAATGTTGCGTACCAAATATCAAAAGATTCTGCTTGCTGAATCTGGAGAAGAAGATTTTTTTAAGAAATTTGCCTGAAATGCACTAAGTTGAGATTCGGGCTTCTATACTGAGCCCAAATATGAACCCAGGGGGCCGATTTGTACAAACTTGAATTAGATCCATTCCACAATGTTGCATACCAAATATCAAAAGATTCTGCCTGCTGGATCTGGAGAAGAAGATTTTTTAAGAAATTTGCCTGAAATGCACTAAGTTCAAATTCAAGCTTCTATAGTGAGCCCAATATGAATCCAGGGGGCCGATTTGAACAAATTTGAATCAGATCCACCCCACAATGTTGCATACCAAATATCAAAAGATTCTGCTTGCTGGATCTGGAGAGGAGGATTTTTAAAGAAATTTGCCTGAAATGCACTAAGTTCAAATTCAGGCTTCTATACTGAGCCCAAATGTGAATCCAGGAAGCCGATTTGAACAAACTTGAATCAGATCCACCCCACAATATTGCATACCAAATATCAAAAGATTCTGCCTGCTGGATCTTGAGAAAAAGATTTTTAAAGAAATTTGCCCGAAATGCACTAAGTTTGAATTCTGGCTCCTATACTGAGCCCAAACATGAACCCAGGGGGCCGATTTGTACAAACTTGAAACAGATCCACCCCACAATGTTGCATACCAAATATCAAAGGATTCTGCTTGCTGAATCTGGAGAAGAAGACTTTTTAAGAAATTTGCCTGAAATGCACTAAGTTGAGATTCGGGCTTCTATACTGAGCCCAAATATGAACCCAAGGGTCGATTTGTACAAACTTGAATCAGATCCATTCCACAATGTTGCATACCAAATATCAAAAGATTCTGCCTGCTGGATCTGGAGAAGAAGATTTTTTAAGAAATTTGCCTGAAATGCACTAAGTTCAAATTCGGGCTTCTATAGTGAGCCCAAATATGAATCCAGGGAGCCGATTTGAACAAATTTGAAGATTCCCCCCCTAGAGATGATGTATACCAAATAGGAAAGAATTCTGCTTGGTGGATCTGAAGAAGATTTTTTTGAATTTTGGTAAGAAATTCATGGGTGCTATCAGAGTGCTATCAGAGTTAAGCCCCTTATGGTGCCCCCTGTGGGGGCGGAAAGTTTATTTGTAAAAGTTTGAATTGACATATGATGGGGAACATGCACACCAAATTTGGTTCAATTTGTTCCAGTAGTTTGGGAGGAGTAGTTGATAATGTAAAGTTCACGACGGACGACGACGATGACAGAAACGGGTGGCACACTCCGCCCGCCCTCTAGGCAGGTCCTTCAATCCCTCAATCCCGTCACTTTTTAAACTCCCACCATTAGATTCCTGGTAAAAAGTTACACCTAGTAGACCGCTTTGAGGACCTGTATCGGTGAAATCCATCAATTTTGCCCCTCCCCACCCCCACCCCCCGCCACTTTTTTAAACACCACCATTAGATTCCTGATAAAAAGGTACTCCAAGTAGACCCCTTTGAAGACCTATATCGGTGGAAAAAATTTGGTCATAACTTTTGGTGCCCCTCCCTGCCCCCACCCCACCCCACACACTTTTTTAAGATCTCAAGAAGATCGGTTGATAAATACAGCCTCTAGCCCGAGCCATATTGACATGTGTACTTACTGTGTGTAAGCAGCACTGAAAAAATCAAAGTTCATCTAATTTGCATAATTTCTGCACGAGAAAAAAACCAGTATTATATTTGATGTATCCCATGGTACTAAACATTCACACAAAAAATTATTCAAATCAGAGCTTTCATGTGGAAGTTCTGCGCCAAAATCTGATTGTCTCTAATTTTGAACAAAATGGCTGCCAGCGGCCATCTTGAATTTCGGACCGCACCCAAAAACACTCGTTCTTGTCCCACGGTGATATCAAAGGTACCCAAGAAGTTTTGTAAAGATCGGTTCATAAATGAGGCCTCTAGCCCGAGTCGTATTGGCATTTGCACTGACAGTGCTGAAAGTAACACTAAATACATCAAAGTTAGTCTAATTTGCATAATTTACGTACGAGAAAAAAAAACGTATTATATGTGATGTATCCCATGGTACTAAACATTCATACAAAAAATTATTCAAATCAGCGCTTTCATATGGAAGTTCTGTGCAAAAAACAGATTTCTGCATCGTCGGTACAAAATGGTGGCTGGCTGCCATCTTGAATTTCGGACCATACCCCAAAACACTCGTTCTCGTCCCACGGTCATAACAAAGGTACCCAAGAAGTTTCGTAAAGATCGGTTCATAAACACGGCCTCTAGCCCGAGCAGTATTGAATTGTTGATGGACAGATGGACGACTGGCCATGGCATAAGCTCAAATTTGGCTTCGCCAAAGTTGAGATAAAAATGAAAGTGTCAATGACACTGCAGCTCAACTTGACGAACTTGAACTTGATAAGTGAAATGGCAAAATTGAAGATCATTGGTATCAATGTTATTTGGTAAAATTTCAACATAACAGCATTGTGTGTGCACAATGTCAGAGTAATCCATGCATTTTTAAATGTAAACTGTAAGATTGGCTAAAGGAAGGATGTTGATACACAAATACAGTAAGTTCAGAGGTTATTGTAAATGGCAACTTTTTTCACAGAAATGAATGCTATCTATAGCTCTTATCTAAAGGTCTCGCTTAATGAGCACACCAGGTTCAACAAGAGCTATTGCTGAAGGCAATTCATACCCCCACTGAAGTGCTGGACTGAAGAAGCATAAATCAATTAGAAAAAGTCACTGAAAATATGACAAAGTAAGGTCTGTAGCTCAGATTAAACAAGTTCCATAATAATTTACTTGAGTTATGAAAGTTATGAATATTCTTGGATGGACTCACACATGGATGGACGGATGCACAGACACACAGATACACAGATGGACGGACGGACGCATGTAATCCAGTATACACCCCCATTTTCTTCGAAAGCAGGGGTATAAAAACAATCCATGATAAATGCGGCCTGTAAGCCATGTCAAAGAAGAATGATGCATAAATGCAATAAATTCAAAGATTGTTGCTAACAGCAAGTTTTTGATGGCAATGAAAAGAAGATCAATAGCTCCTATCTTTGTCACCCTGCATAAGCATACAAAGTTTCAAAACAACCTGATAATGAATGTGCCCTCTGAGGCATGCCAAATGAGGATGTTAATGCACAAATGCACTAAGTTTGAAGGTCATTGCTTGTGGCAATGTTTTTTTCTCTTTTTTATGGAAATTTATAAATATACCCTGCAGAGAGTGCAAAAGGGATAAATTGCAGCACAAATGCAGTAAGTTGAAAGGCTGATGATAACAACAATAATTTTTTAAAGGAAATGAAAATGAAAGTGTCAATGACACTGTAGCTTAACTTTGGATCTGACAGGAATTAGTATTTGCTGTGACCAGGTCAACAATAATGAATATGACAGGAATCAGTATTTGTTGTGACCAAGTCAACAATCTTTCTATACTATATTTTAGAATGTCTGTCTGCCTCTCTCTCTGTCTGTCTCTTTGTCCGCTATAGAAATGAATATGGGGCCATCCAGAGTGCCCAAAATGGGTCTACTAGGGGTACTTTTTATGGCGGAGGGCCTCGTCAGGTTTAAAAAAGTGTGTGGGGTGGGGTGGGGGCAGGGAGGGGCACCAAAAGTTATGACCAAATTTTTTCCACCGATATAGGTCTTCAAAGGGGTCTACTTGGAGTACCTTTTTATCAGGAATCTAATGGTGGTGTTTAAAAAAGTGGCGGGGGTGGGGGTGGGGAGGGGCAAAATTGATGGATTTCACCGATACAGGTCCTCAAAGGGGTCTACTAGGTGTAACTTTTTACCAGGAATCTAATGGTGGGAGTTTAAAAAGTGACGGGATTGAGGGATTGAAGGACCTGCCTAGAGGGCGGGCGGAGTGTGCCACCTGTAGGGCGGGCTGGGTCGAAAAATATGCGGCCCCTATTTTGGGTTTTTTGGGGGGTACTTTTCATATGACCCCTACATTTTCCCAAGCAACACCGGGTAACCCTGCTAGTAATGAATAAGAGAAAAAGAGTAATTTGCATAATATATGCACGAGAAAAAAAAAACGTAATATATGTGATGTATTCCATGTTACTAAATATTCGTACAAAAATTTATCCATATCAGATCTTTCATATGGATGTTCTGTACAAAAAACTGAGTGATTGCACCTAATTTCGGTACAAAATGGCAGCCAGTGGCCATCTTGAATTTCGGACCAGACCCCAAAACACTTGTTCTCGTCCCACTGTGAAAACAAAGATATCCAAGAAGTTTCGTAAAGATCGGTTCATAAATACGGCCTCTAGCCCGAGCCGTATTGGCATTTGCAGTTACAGTGCTGAGAAAAAAAACGTAATATATGTGATGTATTCCATGTTACTAAACAGTCATACAAAAAATTATTCAAATCAGAGCTTTCATGTGGAAGTTCTGCACAAAAATCTGATTGCACCTAATTTTGTACAAAATGGCTGCCGTCAGCCATCTTGAATTTCGGACCGGACCCCAAAACACTCGTTCTCGTCCCACGGTGATAACAAAGGTACCCAAAAAGTTTCGTAAAGATCGGTTCTCAATTATTCTCAAGATTAACATTTTGAGGATTAACATTAAAAAGAAAGAATCTATACTGAAGCATGCCCCCGCTCATCACATGGACACAAGAGATTGAAGAGCAAACTGTGATTTGTTACTCGAACATGAGCTGTGTCTGTAAGACACATATGATGCCCCCACAAAGTCTACCACACACAAACCACTTACTTTTCAGGTTAAATTCTACAAAAAAATTGACTAAGTTCAACAATCTGTAATTTTCTGAAATATTAAAGCAAATCAAAATCCTGACAATAGGCACACCTCTGGTATATCTACAAACATCCTGTTAAATAAAGAAGTCCTAGCTTGAAAACTGTGACAGGAGTTAGCCAGTCAAACAATGTACCCTGGATGCAGACAGATGGATGGACAGATGGGCAGGGGTAAAACAATATGCCCCCGACTATTCATCGCGGGGCATAAAAAGAAATAAAGCCTCCCTCACTCATCATAAAATGGCGGAAAAGTTTATCAAATAGACTAGAAATTTTCTATAAAAAAAAGGGAAAATATCAGCTGAGCCTATCACTAGGGTACCTTCCAAAACATGTTGAAATTGGCCTGTGTGAGCCAGTTTCACAATATAGTACAGTCTAGGGGGGTGTCACAATTATTGATTTTATAAATTGATTAGCCGGCCGAGATAACCAATTAATTGTAACTGACTAATCATACCTAGCTGATCACATAAGAGTACTGTGAAAACAAATACCATGAACAAAAACATTCTGAATGGTTCATGTTTTATTTGATAAAGTTTGCATATTAAAAAATGTAGGAGTATTTGCATGCACAAGAATATACTGACAGGTGGACAGACAAGACAGAGACAGATGGACGCACATATGGACAAATGGATGTATGGACGAACAGAAGTACAGAGCATCAATAATATAGCACCCCCCACCTTCTCAGAAGTGAGGGCATAATACAGATTGCCATTAGAGCACAAGTCGATAACTTCCCTCACAAATAAGAGGACAATTACCAAACTGAAGGCCGCTCATAAGGAGTGCCATCACAAGTTGATAGCTTTCCTTGGAAATGAAGCACTATTAAAAACAGGACAATTACCAAACTGAAGGCTGCTCGTCGAAGAGTGCCGTTGAAGTACAAATTGATAGCTTACCTTAGAAATGAAGCACTATTAATAATGGGACAATTATCAAACTGAAGGTTGCTTGTAAGGAGTACCAACTGAGCACAAATTGATAGCTTACCACAGAAATGAAGCACTATTAATTGCGGGACAATTTCCAAACTGAAGGCTGTTTGAAAACAGTGCCTGGAGCACAAGTTGATAGCTTACCTTAGAAATGAAGCACTATTAATATCAGGCCAATTATCAAATTGAAGGCTGCTTGTAAGGAGTGCCATTGGAGCATAAGTCAATAGCTTAACTTAGAAATGAAGCACTATTAATAGCAGGACAATTATCAAATTGAAGGCTGCTTGTAAAGAAGGCAATTGGAGCACAAATCGATAGCTTACCTTAGAAATGAAGCACTATTAAGAACAGGGCATTTACCAAACTGAAGGCTGCTTGTAAAGAGTGCCATTGGAGCACAAGTTGATAGCTTACCTTAGAAATGATGCACTATTAATAAGAGGACAATTACCAAACTGAAGGTTGCTTGTAAAGACAGCCATTGGAGCACAAATTAACAGCGTACCTTAGAAATGAAGCACTATTAGAAGTAGGACAAATACCAAATTGAAGGCTGCTTGTTTTATGTTAGAAAGAAAAAAACAAAACTAACCCTATACAATTGTCTGGATCATTCTTGCAATCTCTGTTACAACGGAATCTTTCCCAGGTTAGCCACCCCATTGGTGGTGTTAATGCTAAGCCATTGTCCAGTGTCATTACAGGTACATCTAGCAAACACAGGAACACAAATATATGTACAGCTATCAACTTCATGTTCTGAAATGATAATCAATGAATGTTATAGAGATGTCAATGCTAAGCCAGTGTCTAGTATTACTACAGGTACATCTTACTACAGGTGCCTCTAGCATACTCAGGAACACAAATACATTTACAGTTGAAACTAGAAGTCCTGTGACTATATTGTGCACTATTCTGAAGTAATAGCATGCTGAGTAAGCACACTTTTGTCTTTTGTCAAATTGCACCATTAGCGTAACTCAATTCCTGTCAAATAAACAGCACATCCAACTCTGTACAATTCTATACCAGTAAATAGAGATTATTAACATCATTTTCTGACCTCTACTCAAGATACATGTACATGTAAAGACATAAATAGATATTAAAATTTGACTGCATATACAGAACAAAGAAAGCTGATTACTACTTAATTGCAGCGCCATAATTCTCCACTCAAGAAGTATTTATAACTGTTCATAACAGCACAAGAAACACCTGAAAACTTTCATCTCATGCAACCCAGTGATCCATGTCATGCAAGATTGCAAGTGTTTCTTGTATTTTGTCCTCAGATAATGTAAATAATTACTAAGTGAAAAATCTACCCCACAGCGATTTAGTCATTATCCACCCTCCACATACTGTAGTTTCAATATTTTCTTTCTGTCTGGTCAGTTCAGTTCGTGATTTCACTACCGACCTCGCTTATAGTGCATTACATTTTGCATTGCATTGCGCAAACGCTCATGTGTATTTCAGAGGACTTCATTCTTCTGTAGTAAGAAGTGCATTAACTAACAATCATTTTCTGTGCTAATTGTGACAGGACTTCTAGTTTTAACTGTACATCTATCAACTTCATGTTCACAAATGACAAACAATGAATGTTATAGTAGTGTCCATGATAAGCCTCTGACCATTATTACAACAAGTACATCTAGCATACATATGGGCACAAATACATTTACAGAAAATAACTTCATGTTCTGAAATGACAAACAATAAATGTTACAGTGGTGTCAATGCTAAGCCACTGTCCAGTGTCCATGCAGGTATATCTAACATACAGTACAGTTGTCGTGGACTGGTCGTAATCCATGAGTGGGCAGTGATGTCCATACATGTGACAACCAGATAATAAAAAGCATCATCGGCAAAATATTAATTAATGAAGCACTGGGTTAAATTTCTGATGATTATTCCTATAATTAGTGTTTGGAATCTAATATTATTGTGTCCATGGAAATATTGCCCACCCTCGGAAAGTGACCAGTCCATGTTGGCTGTTCTGTACACAGGAACACAAATACACGTACAGCTATCAACTTCATTTCTAAAATGACAAAAGAGTGAATGTTACAGCAGCGTTTCCAGCAGGGGGAAAATAAATGATGGTGACATGGGGCGAGCATGGGCTATCACCACCACAGATCAACAATGGTTCGAAGTTGGTAGTAAAAATAACTGGAGGTCATTCAGGTGAAAAGTGAGTTTGATAACCATCCAAGGTGATGCATCAGTCCATGGATGATCCACTTCAATCATTGTGTACATCCACCCATCCTAGAATTGAACACAGATTCCTATACTTGTTGCAACAGTTGATCAGTGTTTTGATCACAAAACTAAGTGATAATTAAATTTTGCAGCCCTTACTTGCTAACACTGTTATCAGATTTCATGCCAGAAGAACTTGACTAAAAGATGGAGTCATCGCTTTTTTCAACCACATACTTTTCAGCATGTTGCTTTTCAGCCTCATGTGTTGATGCTTTTAAGGTTCCGCTCTATAGTTTTGCACTATTGCACAGGGGTAAAATGATTTATAAACTAATGGCTTGTTGAAACTAATGCCATGTCACTTTATTAGAGATGTACTTTTTTGTATCAGATATATTATTACATAAGGATGGATATTTATTGGACAACAGAATTTGAAGTTTTGGTAACAGAGTTGAAGTTTGATGCAGGGGGTAAATTACCATAGGAATCATGGGAAAACAGTGGCTTTAAATAATTAACTATTTTTTAAAATGTCATTTTTACACAGAGTTGTTTCCAGACCTTTAACCAAAAGATGAGTACGATCTCCGTCCGGGACAACCCACATGGTGTCCTTGGGCAGGGCACACTTTATCCTGGTTGCCTACATGGGGGCACGATGACGCTGTGTTGTAAGGCGTACCACACGTCAATGAGCACATGTCTTCAACCGCTGTAACCCTGCTTGAGCAGAGCTTGAACAGAGTTAGAATGTTGAGGAGCTGACAGTTGCACGTTGATGCTCGGTGGTTCTCTTCGAGTACTCTGGCTTCCTCCACCCGTAAAACTGTCATGGTCACGATTAGCCATTGTGCATAAGTATGTGACCTTAAACACCAATAAATAAATAACTAAAATAAGACAATTTTTTTCACATTTTTAAAACAGGGGTGAAATGTTCCAGGGTATGTACATGTAAGTGGGGGAAGTGGGAAAATTCTGCTTTTAAGGCTGCTGGATGGCTGAAAATGAGGGTTTGGGCATTTTTTTATGCAGTTTTGCAGGCGGAAGCCTTGCATTTGACTAATTTATTTCACCTACATTCAGATTGTTAATATTAAATTTGTCAGATAGTGTTGTATGTTTTAAGTGGATCTGGAAAATGAAATACATGTTGAGGGTTAAATAACTAAGTTAAAGAATATTCACATTTGAAGAATGTAATGTACATGGCATGTCATTTTGGGAAATGTCTGAAAAACTGTGGAGTGGAACCTGAAGAACACTTTGCTTTTCAGGGTCATGTCTTGAACTCGAGCTGTAAATACACCATTTTTCACACATTTTATTCTTATTTTTGGTTTGTTTACAATTGTTAGTGATAGTTAACATTTAGCAAATGGCATCTCAGCACAACTGGAGAGCAAATAAGTGAAAATTCTGAGAAATGTGTTGGTGAAGCCTAATTTTGTAGCTTTCTGAATATACGTCAAGATTTAAAATGAAAGTGTCAATGACACTGTAGCTCAACTTGTCAAGACAAAGACATGCACATGTATAGTATGTGACACAGCAATGACAAACATCTAGGTAATGACCTGATAACAAAGGTACATATAAAGTATTGTAATGGTCTGTACATAAATACTGACCGTTGCCTGTAACAAATGTATAGGTAAAGTATTGTAAAGGTGGGTGACAGTCAGATGCTAAACTAGAAAAGAAAACTTTGAGTCCCAGAGTGGGTCTGACTGAACCCCAAAATATTTGTTCTCATAGCACAGTGATAACAAAGGCACCCCAAAACACACTCGTTCCTGTCCCAAGGTGAAAACAAAGGTACCCAAGAAGTTTTGTGAAGATCAATTCATAAATACGAGCTGTATAGAACTTGTGACAAAAAACTGATTGGACCTAATTTTGGTACAAAATGGCCACTGGCAGCCATCTTGAATTTTGGACCGTACCCAGAAACACTCATTCTCGTCCCAATGTGATAACAAAGGTACCCAAGAAGTTTTGTGAAGATCGGTTCATAAATACAGCCTCTACCCTGAGCCGTATTGACATGTGTGCTCACATTGTGCAAGTAGCACTGAATAAGTCAAAGTTCATCTAATTTGCATAATTTCTGCACGAAAAAAAAACCCTTAGAATATGTGATGTATTCCATGTTACTAAACATTCATACAAAAATTTATTCAAATCAGAACTTTCATACAGAAGTTCTGTACAAAAGACTGATTGCACAAATTTTGGTACAAAATGGCTGCTGGTGGCCATCTTGAATTTCGGACCACACCCAAAAACACTCGCTCTCATCCCACGGTGATAACAAAGGTACCCAACAAGGTTCGTAAAGATTGGTTCATAAATATGGCCTCTAGTCTGAGCTGTATAGAAGTTGTGTACAAAAAACTGATTAGACCTAATTTCGGTACAAAATGGCCACTGGCAGCCATCTTGAATTTTAGACCGCACCCAGAAACACTCGTTCTCGTCCCAAGGTGATAACAAAGGTACCCAAGACATTTTGTGAAGATCAGTTCATAAATACAGACTCAAGTCTGAGCCGTATTGACATGTGTACTTAATGTGTGTAACTTGCACTGAAATATCAAAGTTCATCTAATTTGCATAATTTCTGCACGAGAAAAAAACCCGTATTATATGTGATGTATCCCATGGTACTAAACATTCACACAAAAAATTATTCAAATCAGCGCTTTCATATGGAAGTTCTGTGCAAAAATCTGATTGCACCTAATTTTGTACAAAATGGCTGCCATCGGCCATCTTGAATTTTGGACCGGACCCAAAAACACTCGTTCTCGTCCCACGGTGATACCAAAGGTACCCAAGAAGTTTCGTAAAGATCGGTTCATAAATACGGCCTCTAGCCCGAGCCGTATTGGCATTTGCACTTACAGTGCTGAAATTAACACCAAAAAACATCAAAATTCGTCTAATTTGCACAATTTACGCACGAGAAAAAAACCCGTATTATATGTGATGTACCCCATGGTACTAAACATTCATACAAAAAATTATTCAAATCAGAGCTTTCATATGGAAGTTCTGTACAAAAAACAGATTTCTGCATCATCGGTACAAAATGGCGGCTGGCAGCCATCTTGAATTTTGGACCGCACCCAAAAACACTCGTTCTCGTCCCACGGTCATAACAAAGGTACCCAAGAAGTTTTCGTAAAGATCGGTTCATAAATACAACCTCTAGCCCGAGCCATAGCCAATTGTTGATGTACGGACAGACGGACGGATGGACGGACGGACGGACGACGGGCCATGACAATAGCTCAAATTTGACTTCGTCAAAGTTGAGCTAAAAACACATTAAGATAAGAGTATTGCATTTCGTAAGCACTTAGCTCTGTATTCATGATAGATGTACATGTACATGTATGCTATTATTGCTACTTTAAATATTTTTTCTTAAAAGAATATACCTTATATAAATTTTCAATCCACTGCTCTGAGGTAAATACAAAATCAACTGCACGGTAGCCATACTCATCACTGGTAGGGAAAGAGTTAGGGCATTCAGAAACCATGAAAGACAGTGTTTTTTTTTTTTTTTTTTTTTGGGGGGGGGGGGGGGGGGGGGAGTTTAACCTAGATTCTTGTTACATGTATGCACTGTCTGACTTAGTTTTGTGTGTGTATGTATGTTTGTATAACTTCTTTTTTTTTTGCTCTCCACAATTCATCATGTTAGCTATTGTTGTGTCCTCTATGTACATTTATTTTGGCACGATGTCATAAACGTTTTCATGTTTTTTTCTGACTTCTCCCTCATGTTCACTGACTTCTCCTTCCTGGCCCCTGACTTCTCCCTAAAGTCTCTGGAGTAGAAGTCACTTCTCCCAAAAATCAGCTGCCAGGCTGACCCCTGCATCTTAGCATGTTAGACTGGCCAAATCCTGACCAACCGATTCGTTATTGCAAAAAAATATAATGATATTCAGATACGAATGTGATGCAAATATCGCCCAAATAGCATGTCATTAGCGCATCCTGGTATGAGCAACCGGTTTGATATTATTCACCAGAGAATTGCATTCATGGTGTCTACATTGTCTTTGTCATTTTGTTCATTGGTGCCATGTCTGTATGACATCCGACAATAAAGCTCTTTGCCTCTTTGTATCTGGAGAGCAACACCCCCCACCCCCACCCCCACACACACACTTCAAAACAATGGCTCTTACTGCTTATTGTTTTTAATTGTATTGAACACGGCTATTGTCAGGAAATGGGTAGTGTCTGAAGTTGTTAGTAGAAAGAACTAGAGGCTCAAATGAGCCAAAATGCCGACTCCGCATTTTCCCATTGACAACATTTTTAAAATGGACACTCCCCTATGGCATCCCATGAAAAAAATGACAGCCTTTTACTGGTCCATCTGATTCCACTGGTCCTAAGGAAACCAATATTCTGGTCCATGCAGTTTTGTAAATAATGGGCAGGTGTGTAGAAAAAAAGCTGAGGCACAAATCAAGTACTTTATATATGTGACCCAATTAGAGATGAGACGATTAATCGGTGTAACATCAGCACTCTGCCGATATGTGTCCATCGGTTCACCATCGGCACTCGATGGTTCAACATCGGCCCTCACAGATTGTCTGAAACTCAGTGAAAGTGTTATGGATGATCTGTAATGAACTTTCTTCCCCTCTGTGGGACAACCAGTGGCAAGCGATCGGTATGTCACTCGTCTGTTACTGATATCAGGTAAATGATGGTTCGTGAAAGAAAAGGCAGAATATTATATTAAAGATTTTGATTGTGTAACTGTGTACAAAGTTGTTTTTTATCCATCATGTGAATACGGACACTCTTCACTGACCAAACTGTACTGCATTCTGCAAAATGTCGCAATATTTCTTTCAACCACACTCATCTTCTCATTAAATATATAATGGCATTCTTTATTCCCATATTGGACAGATAATTCCTCCATATTAGTAATCCGTGTTAACTGTGAGAGGTTTGGGTGCAATAAGTTTAACCCTTTGAGACTTTAATTATCCTGACGTTCAAACGTCATTGGGAATTCAGTTTCTTAAACGTTTTTCAAAATGCGATGTCAAACGTCGGAAAGTACAAATAACAAGATATTTTTCACATTAGTGATTATCTGGTTGAGGGCTAAATTATTTTTGGTGGTCTGAATTTGTTATTCAAAACTTGTTTTATTCAGGGTTTCTGCTAGGGGAAAATTTGTGGGTCCAGTAGTTTAAAGAAAGTGAAACTCAAGACACCAAAGGCGTCTGCTGCACGTGCCAAAGGCACATGTGTATAGAGGGGGGTTCTCGCCCCAGGAACATTTTGATTTTTCGGTGCTCTCTGGTGGCCTCTGGGGGCATTCTGGTCGCTATAAAATGCTGAATAAATGAAGTGGAAAATATGTATATTTTCCTCCTACAATTCTCTAAATTCCCACAGGACACACAATACAGGGTATTTTTTGTTTCTAAAAATTTGATTAGCAATTTCCATCTTGGTTTCAAAAAGTGATGATAAATAGTTAATATAAGGCCAATATGAAAGAATGAAAGTGTCAATGACACTGTAGCTTGACTTGTCAAGACAAAGATATGTACATGTATAGTATGTGACACAGCAATGACAAACATCTGGGTAATGACCTGATAACAAAGGTACATATAAAGTATTGCAACGGTCTGTACATAAATACTGACAATTGCCTGTAACAAATGTATAGGTAAAGTATTGTAAAGGTAGGTGACAGTCAGATGCTAAACTAGAAAAAAATCTTTGAGTCTCAGAGTGGGTCTGACTGAACCCCAAAATATTTGTTCTCACAGCACAGTGATAACAAAGGCACCCCAAAACACACTCGTTCCTGTCCCAAGGTGAAAACAAAGGTACCCAAGAAGTTTTGTGAAGATCAGTTCATAAATACAAACTGTACAGAACTTGTGACAAACAAGAGGCCCCACAGGGCCCGAAGCGCTCATCTTGTACAGAACACAATTTAAACCGAGTCCAAGAATGAGTCTACATTAAGCTAGCCATCTCCATAGGCTACACTGTCAATCCTTGCATCCCTCAGGAGTGACAAAAATAGTCTGGGCATCATGCCTTTTCTTCAGTTGATCATAAGTAAAATGTAGAGCTCCCCTATGAAGTCCCTTGATACAACCTATGTGGATTAATCTTAGTACCTCTTGAGGGTACTGAATACAAAATTTTTAATTCTTCAGCAAAATGGCCAATTCCGGCTCCCACAGAGAGCCCAAATATTAACCCAGGCTCTTGATTTGTACACAGTTAAATCTGATTTCCCTGGAGATGTTGTGTACCGAATATGAAAGCATTCTGACTGTTGGATCTGAAGAAGAGAAATTGTAAAGAAATTTCTTCGAATTGCACTAAGTTCAAATTTGGGCTGCCATAGCAAGCCCAAATATTAATCTATGGATCCGATTTGAACAAACTTGAATCTGACCCCCCCTAGAGATGTTGTATACCAAATGTGAAAGCATTCTGACAAGTGAATCTGAAGAAGATGATTTTTGAAGAAATTTCCTCATATTGTACTAAGTTAAATTTCATGATCCCATATGGAGCCCTAAATATTAACCTAGGCACTCGAATTGAACAACCTGGAATCTGATCCCCTTAGAGATGTTGTATACCAAAAATAAAAACATTCCGACTGGTGGATCTGAAGAAGAAGATTTTTAAAGAAATTTCCTCATATTGCACTAAGTAAAAATTTGGGCTACCATAGTGAGCCCAAATATATACCTAGGGATCTGATTTGAACAAACTTGAATCTGACCCCCATAGAGATGTTGCATACCAAATATCAAAGCATTCTGACTGATGGATCTGAAGAAGATTTTTTTAAATTACCCTCCATATTGAACAAACATAAAATTTGGGCCTCCGTAGGAAGCCCAAATATTAACCTAGGGACTTGGTTTGAACAATCTAGAATCTGACCCTCATAACAATGATGTATACCAAATATTAAAAGATTCTGACCGGTGGTTCTGAAGAAGATGATTTTTAAAGAATATTCCCCATATTACCCTATGTTATTACTTCGGGCTCCTGTAGAGAGCCCAAATATGAACCAATGAGCTTTATTTCAACAAACTTTTATCGGACCCCCCCTATGAATGCTGTATACCAAATATCAAAATATTCTGATGATTGGTTCTGGAGAAAAGATTTTTTTAAATTTTTGCAAATATGCTGTCTCAGCATTTTTTCGATGCCCATTACAGAACACCCTAACATAACAGATGGCAATTTTTTTTTACCATTCAATTCTACTAGTCATAAGGATACTTCATACCAAATAAAAGCTCTCTGTTCCTTGGGGTTTGGGAAACATGAGCGTTTGAAAATATTTCTATTTTTAGCTCCCAGGGTTCCCATGGGGATGCAGGATTTTTTTTTTTTTTTGCATGGGTCAAGTACTTATGACCCAATACTACCACAAACCAAATTTGGTTCATACCGGACCATCTGTTCAGAAAATAGAAATTTTGGGTGGGGCCAAAAATCTTACCCCTCATTACAAAGCCAAATATTACTTCACGAACTTCGTTTGAACAAACTTGATTCTACACCTCATATGGAAGCTCCATAGCAAATATCAAGTCATTGTACACACTGGTTCTTGAGAAGATTTTTAAAATATTTTGGAGCATTTTCCCCCACTCCCTCCCTATGGGGCTGGGCATGCTGAGTTGAACAAAAATGAAATGCCCCTTTGGGACCATCACTCACACAAACTTTCACTTGAATTGGCCCAGTGGCTTTGGAGAAGAGCAAAACATGGTGTTGACGGACGACGGGCGGAGAGCGATGAGATTAGCTCAACTTGACTTTGTCAAGATGAGCTAAAAACTGATTGGACCTAATTTCGGTACAAAATGGCCACTGGCAGCCATCTTGAATTTGGACCGCACCCAGAAACACTCATTCTCGTCCCAAGGTGATAACAAAGGTACCCAAGAAGTTTTGTGAAGATCGGTTCATAAATACAGCCTCTACCCTGAGCCGTATTGACATGTGTGCTTACATTGTGTAAGTAGCACTGAATAAATCAAAGTTCATCTAATTTGCATAATTTCTACACGAAAAAAACTCCCTTATAATATGTGATGTATTCCATGTTACTAAACATTCATACAAAAATTTATTCAAATCAGAACTTTCATGCAGAAGTTCTGTACAAAAGACTGATTGCACTAATTTTGGTACAAAATGGCTGCTGGTGGCCATCTTAAATTTTGGACCACACCCAAAAACACTCGCTCTCATCTCACGGTGATAACAAAGGTACCCAAGAAGTTTCGTAAAGATTGGTTCATAAATATGGCCTCTAGTCTGAGCCGTATAGAAGTTGTGGACAAAAAACTGATTAGACCTAATTTCGGTACAAAATGGCCACTGGCAGCCATCTTGAATTTTAGACCGCACCCAGAAACACTCGATCTCGCCCCAAGGTGATAACAAAGGTACCCAAGACATTTCGTAAAGATCAGTTCATAAATACAGACTCTAGCCCGAGCCGTATTGACATGTGTACTTACTGTGTGTAAGTCGCACTGAAAAAATCAAAGTTATCTAATTTGCATAATTTCTGCACGAGAAAAAACCACGTATTGTATGTGATGTATCCCATGGGACTAAACATTCACACAAAAAATTATTCAAATCAGCGCTTTCATATGGAAGTTCTGTGCAAAAATCTGATTGTACTTAATTTTGTACAAAATGGCTGTCATTGGCCATCTTGAATTTTGGATCGGACCCAAAAACACTCGTTCTCGCCCCACGGTGATACCAAAGGTACCCAAGAAGTTTCGTAAAGATCACTTCATAAATACAGTCTCTAGCCCGAGCCGTATTGACATGTGCACTAACTGTGTATAAGTTGCACTGAACAAATCAAAGTTCATCTATCTGTATAGAAGTTGTGTACAAAAAATTGATTAGACCTAATTTTGGTACAAAATGGCCACTGGCAGCCATCTTGAATTTTGGACCGCACTCAGAAACACTCGTTCTCGTCCCAAGGTGATAACAGAGGTATCCAAGAAGTTTTGTGAAGATCGGTTGATAAATACAGCCTCTAGCCCGAGCCGTATTGACATGTGTACTTACTGTGTGTAAGTAGCACTGAAAAAATCAAAGTTCATCTAATCTGCATAATTTCTGCACGGGAAAAAAAACATTTATTATATGTCATGTATCCCATGGTACTAAACATTCATACAAAATTTTTTTCAAATCAGCGCTTTCATATGGAAGTTCTGTGCAAAAATCTGATTGCACCTAATTTTGTACAAAATGGCTGCCATCGGCCATCTTGAATTTTGGACGGCACCCAAAAACACTCGTTCTCGTCCCACGGTGATACCAAAGGTACCCAAGAAGTTTCGCAAAGATCGGTTTATAAATACGGCCTCTAGCCTGAGCCGTATTGGCATTTGCACTTACAGTGCTGAAAGTAACACTAAATACATCAAAGTTAGTCTAATTTGCATAATTTACGTACGAGAAAAAAAAATGTATTATATGTGATGTAACCCATGGTACTAAACATTCATACAAAAAATTATTCAAATCAGCACTTTCATATGGAAGTTCTGCGCAAAAATCTGATTTCACCTAAGTCTGTACAAAATGGCTGCCAGCGGCCAACTTGAATTTTGGATCGGACCCAAAAACACTCATTCTTGTCCCACGGTCATAATAAAGGTACCCAAGGAGTTTCGTAAAGATCGGTTCATAAAAACGGCCTCTAGCCCGAGCCGTATTGAATTGTTGACAGAGAAACGGATGATGGACGACTGCCCATGGCATAAGCTCAAATCTGGCTTCGCCAAAGTTGAGCTAAAAATCAGTAAATAATAACAAAACAAATGACCACAAAGTATCAACATGCTGTTTGATTTTGTACGTAATAACACATACTAAAGTATCAAAGGGTTTATATCGAGCCATTCAGGGTGGGATTTATCAACACTAAGCCACTGAATTTTTCTCATGTTGAAATGTGTGGAGCATGCGATAAAAATAGATAATGCAGTGCAACGTCATGACTCGTGTGACACAATCCCATATATGGGTTTACCGAAAAGAAACTCCCACTTTAAAGCATGTGGTTCCAATGACTGCTTTTGATAACTTCTCGACTCAGTTGTTAGCTGTTTATTTTAAATCAAAAATATACTGCACTGATGGAGTTTCATTGGCATAAAATTAACCCTTTGATGTCTGTTATTTAACTTATTTAAGTGAGTATTAAAAGTGTGTTATCTTCTGGGATGACGGGGATTAATGGCACGCAAATTAAATTCTGATCACTGAAAATGAGCCAGCTTCTGCAGCAAGCTTGAATAATAAAGAAACCATCTGACATCGGCATTCGGTATGGGCCGATTGTTTTCTAAAATAATTGGCATTCATCTGATGGGGCATTTTACTAATCAGCTCATCTCTAGACGCAATTATACCACATGACAAAAATTTGGTTGAAATTAGCCCATCGGTTCTTGAAATAAAAATTTTTGGCGGAGACCAAAATGGGCAATCTCCCACTGCGATCCCAAATATTGATCTACTGAGTTCCTTTGAACAAACTTGAATCTGCATCACTAAAGGAAGTTCCATTCAGAAATCTAATCATTAGTGCGAGTGGTTTATGAGATGATTTTTACAGCATTTTAGGCTTTTGGGTTATTAATTTTCTGTCACAGGAGTCACATGATTTATCTTGAGTAAAAAGCTTAAGCCGTTACAATTAATTACACCAAATAGCATAGAGAAAAAATATGAACCCTATTTTAATGCATGTGATAGACAAAATAGCTTCACTGTAAACTGAGTTTACAAAATGAACAATTTGTAAGTAATGTGAAATGTGCAAAAAGTAGCTGTCACGGGATTCACAGTTTTCTTTTAAAATTTTTGATAATATTATCCATGAGATAAAGGCATGTTATTTCTGGTTTAAAAGTTGCCCATTCAATGAGAAATAAAAAGGACTTAATTTTAAGATACTTTAATATTTTCAGGCATTATCAGTAAGTATATACAATTATTGAGTAGTTTTGTCATGGGAGTCAGCTTGGAAATGGCTGCACACAATAGATCCGTCATGGACTGGTTACTTTCACAGTTGGTCACTACTTCCATGGACACAATGATATTAGATTCCAAATACTAATTACAGTTAAAACTAGAAGTCCTGTCATGAAATGCACACAAATAGCTAGCACGCTGATCTGTGCATTAATCCACGTGTTATGACCATAGTAAGGCTATCAAATTCTGTACATATGGCCTGTGAATAAGCAATGTTTCAGCCAATGGAACTCAGGGTAACCCGGAGGTCCATTGGCAAAAACATTGCTTGTGTTTGCTATGAGTAACCAGGAGAACCTGCCGTGCTTTGGATGCCATTCGATATGGCAATTGCATGCAATTCCTATGCGCAATTAAGTCCAGATAAGCGCACAGTTCATGATAGGACTTCTAGTTTTAACTGTGTAGAAATAATCATCAAAAATTTAATTAATGAAGCAGCGGGTACAACATGGTGCTTCACTACTAAAATTTTACTGATGATATTATTTTCCAGGTAAACGCATGCATGGACACCGGTACCATTGCCTACATGTGGATTACAGCCAGTTCATGGTGACTGTACTGTAGAATGTTATGTAAATTGTGCTAGTTATTCTCCATTCTAAAAAGAATCAAAATCCAAATCACCGCCTGAAAATGTTTGCTTAAAAAGTGTAACTGCTATTTTTAGAACAAAATGGCCGACAATGGCCATTTTTCATGATTTTCAAACTCCAAAATGTGACCTCCTCTTCCACTTGTTAACTCTTAACCTGCTGTGAAGCAGCCATGGCTAGATTTGATGAAAGATTGATCTAAATTTAACTGTAGAAATCAGTAGTCAAAAAGTCCATTCAAATTTACCAGGGGAAATTTGATTCAACATGCCAAAATTCAGTGGCAAGAGATTTTAGTTTAAACAAAATTTATTCATGAAAAAGTATGATGCATACATATAATAAACTACAACATAATTGTCATACAGAGTGCGCAATATAATGGTATGCATTGAAGTAATGAGTCAAGAGATTTTATGCCCTGGGCAGAAATATCCGACAACAACATGCAAGGAGTTTAATATACTCCACTGAATTAAGGTTCATAATGTAACAACTGACCTTGTTTTTGTGATTCAACCAATTTGGGGGTATTTTTGTCTAGAGGTGGACAGTTTTCAAAACAAAGATGGCTAGCTAGTTTGCATAATTTGCGCATGAGAGAAAAATCTATATGCTTAGTATGTTAAGTAAATTTTGCTAGTTGTTTTCTATACCAAAAATAATCAAAATCTGAATCACCATATGGGGGTTCTCACTTAAAAAGTGAAACTTCTATTTTTGAACCTGTATGAATGACTATGGGCCAATTCCATGCAAAGGTTTCACTTTTTGAAAAAAATCCTCTTTATTATATCTAGCCTTAACACAAATCATTTGGAAGCTGAATGGTCAAAGTTTATAACACTTTTTAAATTTTGTGCTCATCTTTTTTCAGTCTAAAGTTACATTCATCAACATTTTCATGTTTTTTGCCATATAAAATGCGCAAAATTTAAACTAGGTTCCACCAACAGTAATTAAAATATAATTAGCTGTTTCAGATAAGTATTTATTTTCCTCCTAAACAAGAAGTTTCTGCTATATTTATTTCCACTGTTATATACAAAGCTGTGAAAGAAATAGAGGTAAAAATATCACTGACAATACCTGGCCGAGCAATGTCCCGTCCGTCACAATTTAAGCACATTCAGTTTTTGCACAGTTTTATGTTATAAACTTTCCATACATCTTTCATTTTATTATCTTTACTATTGTTTCTCAATGTAGGAACAAAATAAAAATAGATAATATCATGAGCCCTTCACATCTTTAAGCATGATGCAACTTTGTCCCGTCCGTCATGCAAATTTGTCCCATCCGTCACAAAATGAAATGCAGTGAAATTAAATGACAAAATTTTTTTAAATCCACAATATTCTATTTGGTATTAACTCCCTGCACTCTGATGTTGAAAATATTTGGCATTCCTGATTTGTCATTCATGGCTATCTCCCCTTGTGTTGTCAGAAATTCAGCAATTTAGAATTTAGTTGACAGCTCAAATGGAGCTCAGTCAACCAAAATCTAAATTGCTAAAGTTCTGACAACACAAGGGGCGATAGCAATGAATAACAAATCTGGGGCTTTGATAATCAGAGTGCATGCAGTTAACCCCCTGCACTCTGATGTCAAGAATACTTGACACCTCCCCCACTCTAAGCCCACCACACCTCCCTGTCATCCATGGATAATATCTGCCCCCTGTGTTGTCAGAAACTCAGCAATTTAGAATTTGGTTGACAGAGCTCAATTGGAGCTCTGTCAACCAAAATCTAAATTGCTGAATTTCTGACAACACAGGGGGGATAACCATGGATGACAAATCAGGCGTTACGTCATCAGAGTGCAGGGGTTAAACATCAAATAGCCCTTATCCAATAAAGAAAGTGCCTAATTAAGCCATTATATTATATTTATATAGCCAAAAAAAATTTCTATTACCATCTCATGTCAGTTGGAACTTAGTCACTAAAAAATTCATTTTAGCTGGCAATCTTTTCGATACTTAATTGAGAACAGTATGAATTCAACGAAAACACAGTTAAAAATTAGAAAAGGATTAAAATCAAATTAAGAATACTAAGATTATCCTGTTAATTATAGCAAATTATTTCACATAGTTTTATTATTAAATCTATTTGGAATAAATTGCTAAATGTAAAAAATTAGCTCTCTTTTTTTTATTTCGAAATTTATTTGCAATAAATAGCTGAATGTGAAATTGTAACTGTCTTATAGCTATGTGGAGATCATATAATAGTAGGCATACTCAAACAGATAACTATAGTTTTTTAATGAGGTTAATGCTCCTCCATAAAATTACTTTAAAAAACCATCTGAATTAATTAAAAACACAAGGAAACAACTATAAGTCATTTTTATAAAACATGGAGTGTCAAAAGTATGTTTTTTTTAGATAATGTCCCGTCCGTCACAATTCTCTGTCCTGTCCGTCACACTACTTTAACTTAGTTAACCAATATATGGTTTGAGCAAATGCAATGAACATAAGGGTAATACAGCAAGACATATCTCGGTCAAAAGCACATAAAACATCTTTACTGTATCAGGCTTCATGAGATAGAATTGTTCAAACATCTGAAGGTACAGTCAAAAAGTACATTTATCCTGTCCCGTCCGTCACGCTGTGTTTGATTGATCAGCACAAAAATATTCCCTGTTCCAGTAAGTTTAACTTGGTATTTCTTTATTCTAGCAGTTGTAATCTTTGAGAAATAGTAGTATACATAAGCTGTTCCACGGACACATTAGAAATATGTTAATGTTAAAATTTGGTTTTTTTTATCTTTTGTCCCGTCCGTCACGATGGAATTGGCCTATGGCTACTTTTGTGGCCAATGTCCAATGAAAACTCAAAATGTGATAGCATCTCCAACAAATCAGTATGCACCATTGTTATCAGTCTTCAAAATGACTGGCTTTGAATTAAGGTGCTACATGTGTATACATAAGAGAAAATAATTTACTATCAAATTCCCAAGACAATTCGATAAATTTTGAATAAATATCCACAAATAATACATCATAATAAAGGTTCAGGTTGTCATGTACAGAAGATGGAAAAATGTACAGTTAAAACTAGAAGTCCTGTCATGTCTAGTGCAGAGAACGCTTGTTAATTAATAAGCCATCTAGTGCAGAACAGTCAAATAAACCTTGTTAAACATGTGATAACTTCTGCACTATGTAACGCAGAATGTAATGCGCTATTCACGAGGTTGTTAACTTTAATCTCCGACACACATATCATTAGGAAAAGAAGTGTGTTGTAACTGGACTCAAACATCCGTCGATATCATTTCAAATCAGGTTTGCCTGTTACGGTGGTGACAATGAAAGAAAAAACGCCAAAAAAATTGTCGAAATGACTAGTTTTAATTTTCACAAGAAGCCTGGACAGTGAAATGAAAGTCGATCCCAAATCGGGTAATCGTCTTTTAAATGATTTATTCGGTGCTATTTTTTAACGCTGGGTCAAGACTTGTGTGAGATGTGTATGTACGAACAGCCCAGCATGTGATCGTTTTGAAATACCCTAATAAAAAATGTTTTGACATCAACAATTTATCAATTAATATCTGTGATTTCATTCGACTTGGAAAACATGGATAAATTTGTTCGTAAAAGCACCATAACAAATCCAAATTCCGATAATGCCGCTCAGTCACCCAACTGAATTTTTATCGAACAATTCACAGCAAATTTTCAATATCATTTAAAACATTCTCATTCCTTTTTGAGGCCTTGTTCATATCACTAGCTACACCCAATAATAACAAACACAGTGGGGACTCAACTCGCTATTCAGTACGACGGGAATCGCCCAGAGCGTCCTCTGGCTAAATTGACTCCCATTGTTTTGATCCGAACCGTCCCCCCTATTTGACCCAAACCGACCTTCAGAGGCCAGGCAGTAAGACTGGCGAACGATTTCACTCACCCCATCCCCAAGTCAAACTGTCCCCTGAATATTTTGACCGACCCGTCCCCCACCCCCACAAGATATTGAAATCATGACTGGGTGGTCACAAGCTGGGTTTTTGAGGCGGGGGTGTAGTTTTTCTTGTTTTGGCAAACATCATGTGTGTTCATATTAGCCTATGGGCTAAATAAACAATAATTTTTTTAATGTTGATTGAAAATCACCCTCCCTCCCTCTTCCTGTGCAGATTGGTTACAAATAGGCCATAGGCCTACACGACTTTAACGCATGTTCCCCCCCCCCCCCTCCCCCCGCCCTCAATTTCAATCACCAGGCCTACAGTCAGACACTTTGGGATTATTATGATCCCCGATGAGTCTGGAGGTGGGATGGGGAAATCTCACCTGATGGGCAAGATATTTGAACCAGACCCGAGGCTTGCCGAGGATTACGTCATTATAGATAATTGGCGGTCACGTGCTGACATACCCAATTTATCAAGTCGTAATCCTTTCGAAAAATGAACAATTTCATCGGAAAGATCGTACAAAAGTTAGGTATATACCATAGGTATATACTCAAAAATAGATTTGTAACACTGTCCGTTAAGGAGTTAAGGAGTTAATGAATTTGCGCGTGTTAAACTCTAATGTAAAGGGCATTGTGGGATTATTGATGGATCAATAAATTCGCGCAGTGATATTATTAAATATGCAGATAAACATGGGGTTGAAACAAATCAACATTGTTGATTTTGAATGGCACGTGGATTAAATGCGAGAAATCGTGAAGCCATTTTGTTTATTTACAATTGTGCAGACGATGATGAAATAGTTCTGGCGTCCTAACAAAATATGCAAATGAGTATGTCACGTGGGGTGGGTGGGATAGAAATATCCCACCCTGCTGTCTCACCTGGGACATGCGTATGTTTCACGTATTGTGGAGGGAGAAAAAATTTTCTAAAGCTAAGTGAGTGTTCATAATTCTGATTTGTTTAACTTGTCTCAGTTTGTTCTTCAACTTTTCTGAACAGTCTTGTCCTCACCGTGAGCTAAGCGTATCTTTTAAAATTATCAGTAAACAACCGGGATGAAACACCAAGCAAAAAAATTTGCTGAAATTTGTAAAATATCCCTTTTTTCAAAATCAATTTGTGAAAATCAGGGGGTTTTTTTTAATCAAAGAACACAGAGTGAACCTGTTGATTTAGAAATAGCAGTATTTAATTTCTAGAAATTTCAGCATATGGGGCATGAATTCCCATCCCTGTAAACAAATAAAGCGGCCGGAAAAAAATGAGTTGTTTTTTTATTTTAATTTTTAACCTCAAACTTATTTTTCTCCAGATCAGGTCTTTTCAATCACTCTTCATCATTAATCCTTAATCACTGATGATAAAAGAACATAAATATAAATTTGACACCTAATTGTTGTTAAGTAACCCATTTCCTAATTGAGTCATAAAACGTGAGCTTAATATTTTGACAGGACAGTTTTCAAAGCTTATTCACACCTTCTACAGTTCAAAAAATGTACAAATTTATTGTGATTGCCAACATTACTGATTGCTACCTGAAAAACTGCCGCAAATAGAGAAAATTCTTCTCTGTTAAGACAGGATCAGTCTACATATGTATACCACCCCAGTATGTTTACATCGAGAAGGATAGTGATTATCAACCATATTTATTAGTGCTTTTAGACTTTACACCACATATGTGGCCGTCGCCACAATATAGCCCAAGCTTCTGATGTAGCCTTCAGCATCAATAAATAATAATCATATTTGTTTCATAAATGAGGAGCAAGAAAGTAGAATATTCAAAGGAACAACGGACTGGTGACAATTTATGAAAATTAAAACCTGACAAGCCCTCTCCCTCAGAAGTGAAAGTGCAATCAGTTGAGCTTATGTGTAGGCCTACATCCACAGTTCATCGAAGAATAAAAATATGTACGACAAGGACAAATGAACAAGGAAAAACACACAACAGTCTGTTTTAGGATGGCTTGAGGACTAAACGTCTTTGCATCAACTTTCAAGTGTGCAGGGTAAAAATCTCACCGTGCAGGTGATTTAATGGCAATCCACTTTAAACAAACTGTACGCCTATATTAGATACATGTCATATAATTGGGGTGTCTGCAAATCACTCCAGGGGCGGAATATCCACCCAAATTATATATTCAGTTTCTGTGACAAAGCAAACACAAGGAATTCACAGTATGGTTCTGTGGATTGAGCATTTTATATTGGTTCGAAGCTCACTTGGAAGTTGAGAATGTTTCTTTCACACAACACAATCCAGTGTGTGTGAAAATTCCACTTTGTTGGTGTTTCTGCATCAAAAGCATCCACCATGTACCGTGGATGGATTTTAGACAGGTTAAAGGATATCCACAATCAAAAGTACAGTCATTCACGGTGTCTGAGAATGTTAAATTCACATGAACGATGGGCTGACTCGGCTGTGGTACGAAACTGAGAGAGGATGTCGCTTCTCAAACTGCGTGCCACGATGTGGACGAGAAAGTTGTCCACAATGTTAATGCTCACTAAGTTTTCTAAGACGTTCTTTCAGATATTTTTCATGAATAAATAGTTGTTACACGCCTTTGGTTGTTCTGTCATTTGGAAATGCTTCCCCATGTCATATTAACATATCGAATGTACCGTGTCAGAATATCAATTCACACCAAAAAACCGCCTGTGGAAAGAAACTGAAAAACTGATGTTTACTTGATTTCTAGCATGTGTACGTTGACAGTTTTCAGTTGCCTCTGCATTTTTAACACTCCATTAAACATTGACAACAATTGTTGGGAAGGTTTCATGGATATCTTTCTAAAAGAAAATGAAATAAAACACATGTATGTCAAGGGTTGTTTAATATGCTCTTGGTATTACCAGTATTTGAGAGAAATTTAAAATGAAAGTGTCAATGACACTGTAGCCCAACTTGTTTAAGACATGTACATGTATAGTATGTGACACAACAAAGACAAACATCTAGGTGATGACCTGATAACAAAGGTACATGTAAAGTATTGTAACGGTCTGTACATAAATGCTGACCATAGCCTGTAACAAGTATATAGGTAAAGTATTGTAAAAGTATGGTGACAGTTAGATGCTAAACTAGAAAAGAAATCTTTGAGTCCCAGAGTGGGTCTGACTGAACCAAAAAATTATTTGTTCTCATAGCACAGTGATAACAAAGGCACCCAAAAGCATTTGTTCCTGTCACAAGGTGATAACAAAGGTACCCCAAGAAGTTTCGTAAAGATCACTTCATAAATACAGTCTCTAGCCCGAGCCGTATTGACATGTGCACTAACTGTGTATAAGTTGCACTGAACAAATCAAAGTTCATCTAATTTGCATAATTTCTGCATGAGAAAAAAACCTGTATTATATGTGATGAACTCCATGTTACTAAACATTCATACAGAAATTTATTCAAATCAGAACTTTCATACAGAAGTTCTGTACAAAAAACTGATTGCACTAATTTTGGTACAAAATGGCCGTTGGCAGCCATCTTGAATTTGGGACCACACCCAAAAACACTCGTTCTCGTCCCAAGGTGATAACAAAGGTACCCAAGAAGTTTCGTGAAGATCGGTTCATAAATACAGCCTCCAGCCCTAGCCGTATTGACATGTGCACTTACTGTGTATAAGTAGTACTGAATAAATCAAAGTTCATCTAATTTGCAGAATTTCTGCACGAGAAAAAGACCCGCATTACATGTGATGTATTCCATGTTACTAAACATTCATACAAAAATTTATTGAAATCAGAGCTTTCATACAGAAGTTCTGTACAAAAACTGATTGCACTAATTTTGGTACAAAATGGCTGCTGGTGGCCATCTTGAATTTTGGACTGCACCCAAAAACACTTGTTTGTGTCCCACGGTGATAACAAATGTACCCAAGAAGTTTTGTAAAGATCAGTTCATAAATACAGCCTCTAGCCTGAGCCATTTAGAAGTTGTGTACAAAAAACTGATTGGACCTAATTTCGGTACAAAATGGCCACTGGCAGCCATCTCGAATTTTGAACCGCACCCAGAACACTCATTCTCGTCCCAAGGTGATAACAAAGGTACCCAAGAAGTTTCGTGAAGATCGGTTCATAAATACAGCCTCTAGTCCAAGCCGTATTGACATGTGAACTTACTGTGTGTAAGTGGCACTGAAAAAATCAAAGTTCATCTAATTTGCAGAATTTCTGACTGAGAAAAAAACCTGTATTATATGTGATGTATTCCATGTTACTAAACATTCAGACAAAAATTTATTTGAATCATACTTTCATACAGAAGTTCTGTACAAAAAACTGATTGCACTAACTAAGGTACAAAATGGCTGCTGGTGGCCATCTTGAATTTCGGACTGCACCTAAAAATACTTGCTCTCATCCCACGGTGATACAGTACGTCCAGAGTGTGTAGCGTCTCATACACTTGGCGCAGTGGCAGGTGATTTTACCTAAATTGATTCCTTGGAACACTGTGTCGCCTTTTACACACCGCAGTTGCCGTGCGTAAAAGATTAGCTGCTCAAGTCCAAGGTTGAAGTGGCTCAGTGTTTCACCGAGTACATGTCATTTAAATAAATCTTGTATATTTGAGTTTGATGAATTGATTTCAGAACTTAGCCATTTAAAAGCTTGTTACTTATTATTGAAAATTGATCCTGTGCTCGGTGACAATTAAATTAAAACCTGCGTGAAAAAAATCTACTAACAGAATAAAGGATGGCACAATGTTGAAAAGAAATTTAATTCGACAATCAACAGTAGGCCCCCCCCCCCCCCACCCTGCCTCCCATTTCCTCCGGTAGACTCCGATGCGACGATGTTAAGGTAGGTAACATCAAATCGGGAATATATAAGAATTAGATATTGCCAATGAACCTTCCACTATTTTCTGGTTCCATTGTAACTCAACCCAGACAATTTTCGCAGTTTTGGTCAGTCCCAAATGTCACATTCCTGGGACCGAGTTGCCCCGAGAGCAACAAAGCTCTCAAGGATATTCAACAAAAATAAATTTAGAGCCACTTTTCACAGATTCAACGTTTTTTTAATCAAATGTATTTTCTTAAAAATACATGCGGGTCTACACATCAACACAAACGTCGTTGTACACTGTGATGTAGGTACCAAGAAATCTAAATAACTTGCACATCATCTCCCGTATTATTCTCCTTGTCTTCTCGTATACATGTAAATGTTGACACTCGGAAGCAAACAAGCGACAAAAGAAGTACATGTAGGAATAGGGAGGCAGTTCGATGGAAGCACAGATGTAACCAAGGTCTGCTCACATGAAACCGCGACAAATCAGTGGTCGGCCAAAGTGTTAGTAATAAAATAATATTGTCTGTACTATATAGTACTAAAAAAATCAATAAATTCTACATAAAACTTAATACTTCAACAGTAATTTTGTTTCGTCCAACCACCCCCCCCCCCCTCCCCTAAAGTAAAAAAAAATCCCGCCGGACGCCCATGCATTGTTAAATTTAAATTAATGTTTAATATTCATATATACATGTTTTCGTGTTCGATGTACATGAGCCCCCTTAACACCCTTGAATGACGGAGTTTTGTTGTTTGTCAAATTCTTGGCCACGGCAGTCGGAAGCAAAAAAGGCCCAATGAACCACCCACCCAGGCGACAAGAAGAGGAAGGAAGCCAAGCACCCACACCTTCAGAATTCCCGAGGAGAGTCAAAATAATTTATAAATGCTGATTTCCTCCCTTCTCCAATGAAGAGTGGTTAAAAATTGGCCAACATGATTGTAAAGAACCTCACGAGGCTATGAGACTGTGATTTTCTGCTCGACTAACCGGTGCGGTAAAATTTATATCAGCGGTCTTTTTTCTAGTTTAGTTTGTTGTACATGTAGCATGCCCTTACAATTGGTATATTCTTGTATATATTAATATGGTCTTTCTGTACATCCAGATTGATTAAGTCTGCAAACTCTGCATGTTTTATTTTGTTTGTTTTTTTTTTTTGTTACAATGCATCAGCGGAATGCAAATTCTATACATTTGCTAAGACGATAAAATCAATGTACATGTACATGTATATGAAGTATGCGGTGAAGTGAAAACTTTTAAGTAACTTCAACATGTGAAAGTAGTTCGAGATACATGTATATATATATAATCACAATCAATGTGCAAAATCTTTACCTCAATTAGATCATTCCAATATCATGAAACATGTGAATGCAGGGAAAAAACCTTGAAAGTTAGCAGGCGACTTGCTCAATATGTATTGTATGAGTGAAATTTAAAATAAGTTGCAGCATAACCACAAACTAAGTATCTCACTGCTTGTATGTTGATAACACCAGAATCTGACATCATTTTCTGGAAAGCTCTCAGAGTTTTCCAGAAACTGATGTCAGATTCTGGTGTTACCAACATACATGTAGAAGAAGCAGAACATATGGTTTCTAGTGGTTATGCTGCAACTTGTACCCTAAATTGTAAGATTAGCAATACAGCACAGTGGCAAACCACATGGTTTGATTCCTTGTGTAACCCGGAAGCTGTGCAATTTCTGCCACCACAAGGCTTTCTGAAGAAGCCATCCTCGGCTATGGATATTTTTAGTTTCCTTTGCACTGCTGATTGCCGAAGGTGAATTACCAGGGCTGGGATGTGAAATTCTACCTATACATTGTATACTGAGTCGGGCAAGCAAGAGATTTCGCCCAACCATGTATTCCAAAAGCATGTACATATTTTCGCAGAGCAAGCAAGGACGTCTGCCCAACTTCGTGTTTCACAATTACTTGCCCAACCTGTGTCTGATGAAATGGTCCCACCGACGAAATCCATAATCAGGAGATTTGGGAGGGGGGTTCCTCTCTCACCACAGAATTGGCTCCTTGGCCTGACACACGGGCAAAAGAGTGATCACTACATGCCCTAATTTTGCCAGGGGATGAAAATTCAATAAAATATGTTGAAATAAAAATCATCTTCAAATCTCCAAAGAAAAACACCAAGTTGAAACTTGTCGGGGCTGAGAAAGACCATGCGGGCCTTTCCATGGTCGATCGACATTCGGATATTCGCAAATGCAGGGCTTGCATTTTGACCAGGCTGATTGGCCTCGGCCTGGTAATCGGCCATAAAAATAATCTAACGAGGCCGCTCAATCGGTCCCGTCATCAATCTATTGTTTCCCCAATCTCAGGGAATCAAGCTATGATTCAATGATAGTGACAGACCGCCTATCATAGACACACTGTATTCTATTAAAACATCGGTGTTTCGATAACTTTTTCACAATAGCTGAGCATTACGTAGTCAGGAATACAGTTAACACTAGAAGTCATGTCACGAACTATGCGCTTATCAAGGCTTAATTGCGCATAGGAATTGCACGCAATTGCCATATCGAATGGCATCCGAAGCACAGCAGATTCTCTTGGTTACTCATAGCAAACACAGGAAATGTTTCTGCCAATGGACCTCCGGGTTACCCGGAGGTCCATTGGCTGAAACATTGCTTGTGCACAGGCCATGTGTACTGAATTTGATAGCCTTACTTTGGTCATAACGCGTAGATTAACGTGCAGATCAACGTGCTATTTGTGCGCATTTCATGACAGGACTTCTAGTTTTAACTGTATGGCGCTTGAGAATGTGAAATGGCCCACGCCACCTTGGGGCACCTGCATTTTACAAAATCGAAAGACTGCACTAAACACTACTGTTTCATGGATTAGTTATTTATGAGTGATTTATATTATGCGTATCTTTAGAGAAAAATTGACAAGTGAGTGTGCATGATCAAGACGGGCAACAATCCATTTCTTGAACTTTAGATGAAAAAGAAAATCTGCATTGTTCTTCGGGTAATGACAATACATTGCTACTCACCTGGTTTTGCTTCAAATTCACCTGCGCACCACCGACTTTTAAAGTCTTCGAAACTGGGGGAGTATGTTTGAACATGGACAGGGCACCTTGTTTTCAACATGCAGAAATGTGGGTGAGGGGCAGTGTGGGTGGAGGGAGGGGGGGGGGGGGCTACATCACGAATATGAGCCAAAAGGCTAGAAATGGACCAGCATGGTATTATTGCCTGCTTATGGTGCTATATAAGTAATGAAAATTTGTTTATTTTGAAATTCCCACCTCTAATATTCCTTCAATTCAAATTAAATACTCACAAATTATATATCAAAATGAAGGTTGAGTTGTATAGAACATGAAACATATATGTAATCAACTCATGGAGTTGACAACAGGCACCATTGGTTCCTGGAAGTCTGCTACTGTATTTGTATCAGAACTGATAAAAACATGAGGGGCAATGCAAAGCGTTAAATCCATGGTGAGGAGGGGCAGTATATAGCTGCTATACAGAGGCTACAGGGTAGTCAAGAAACCATTCAATAAAAGACGAGAGTTTACACATGGGGAAGAGGGGTAGGTATATACTAGTCTGTAAATCACTATATACTGCCCATTCCCCACCTGGGGCTCAAGCCCCTTGGTGGGGTGGGGGGGCCGTATAAAGCTGTCTTACAGAGGCTATGATGTGCCCCAGAAACTTCAAATCAAAAGGAGAGTTCACAAAAATAGTGAGGATGCCGGCCTACGTTTATCGGTACTACTCTGTATGTAAGACAGCTAACAAGTTTCCTGACAGGGAAAGGGGCAGGGCTCGATTTAACTGGATTCGCATAGCAATTTTCAAATCAATTCTCAACTATAGCTAATTAATTTCACATGACAAAAACATATAAATAATAGGAAATGCTAATCAAAATTTAACCAAGTTAGTAAACTGCTATTCAATTTTTTAAAATTAAATCCGATCCCTGGAAATCTAAATTTTATAGTAAATTTCCTTTCTTATTATACCTACCACAATTGTTTACTACAGGCTTGCACTACAGTGGAAGTCCCTAACTCGGATAAAATACTCTCTATTTTTGTCTTTCCCAAGCAAGTTGGGAAAGAAAAGTGGTGCAAAAGCACCAATAAAAATAAGCCAAAACTGGGTCGAGTGCAACCAGCGCAGACCCAGTACGGGACGCTCTCTCCCAAGTACAACTCCACGACTTCCGTTGCCAGTGCGCATATACCGTCTCTAAAGACTCATTCTTTTTTGAATCCGTAAACATTAGAGTTATGTGATCAGCGGGGAGGAAAGATTCTTTACCCGTAAAGAAGACGGGAGGGCCTCCATGTAAACAATTGTGGTAGGAATAATAAGAAAGGAAATTTACTATAAAATTTAGATTTCTTATCAACCTACTCACAATTGTTTACTACAGGCTGAATAGACAAAAGGCTGGAGGGAATCGCATAACCAACCCCCACATAACCCTAGTGCACTGGAACCGTGAAGTAGATGGAAGAGGTCCCGAGGCTTATCAACCATAATGTCGCAATCATTGGTAAAGGACAATGAAAAGAGACATATGAGCCTGTGTGACACACAGAGAGAAAAAGGGCAGTAACAGCACAAGGCTGAAACTGACCTTCAAGAAGCCTAATGGCTATGGCAGACAACAGCCTGAACAGAAGAAAGAGGATCCAGGGCAAAAAGGTCCTCCGACTGCTCCTACAACTGGCGTAAATAAAAGGTGGAGAAAGTAGAAGCATTTCTCCAGTAGGCTGCCTGCATAACATCCGACAACTTGACGGAGTTAGAATAAGCCCAAGAGGTAGACAGTGCCCGCACCTCGTGGGCAGAAATACGATTGGTAATACAATCGCCAGCTGCTAAACGACTATAAGCCGTACGAATAGCAAGACAAATCCATCGAGAAATGGATTGAGGAGAGATCTTCTGTCGACCCGGAATGAGAGACAGAAAAAAACGTTTTCTGCCTTTCCGTATGAAGCGTGTCCGATCAAGACAAATGCGAATAGCACGGACCGGACAGAGCAAAGGGCGAGTACCCTCAACAGAGGGAAGAGCCCTGATACAGATAGGAGGAGGAGTAGTATCTGGTAACTGATTCTTAGCCAAAAAGGAGCAATCAGTGGTAAAAGTAACACTGTTGGGAGAGCTCCTAAAAAAGGCCGGGTCAACCGAGAGGGCGTGAAGCTCACTAACCCGTCTGGCCGAAGCAAATGCCATCAGAAAAGCCGTCTTATATGTGAGAAAATGCATATCCACCTGGGATAAAGGTTCGAACGGTGCCCCCCCCCCCCCCCCCCCAAGCAAAGCAGCACCCACGAAAGATTCCATCGTGGAGTAAGCTGCAAAGTCCGAGGCCTTTTCAAAGAAAAGTGCCGAACAAGCTTGGAGAGGTAAGGATTAGTGCCGATACGACGCTTCCCCACATAAGAAAAAGTCTCTGAAAGCATAGACCTGTAACCCTTGATGGTAACAGGCTGGAGACCCTGAGAATCAAACAGATATACCAGAAACTCCGCAATCTGTGAAATCGAAGGATTGGCATAATCAACAGAGTGATCAGCACACCATCGACAGAAGACCTTCCACTTAGCTGCATAAGCTAAACCAGTGGAGTGCCTCCTTGAAGAAGAAATGCACTCCACTGCTCGTCTCGAAAAACCTCTACGGAGGAGACAGGACCTGACAAAAGATATGCGTGAAAGCACAATGAAGTCGGGTCGACGTGAAACCTCCTCGGGCGACCTTGACAAAGAAGGTCGTGACGTAGCGGGAGACGTGCCGGAACCGCCGCCATCAGCGAGCGGAGCTGATTGATCCACACCCGCTGAGGCGACAGGGGAGCGATCAGAATGATTCGACAACTGCAGGTTCGAATTTTGGCGAGAACCTGAGGAAGAATCGGAACTGGCGGGAAGGCGTAGCCGACTAGACCGTTCCAATCGAGTGACAGAGCGTCCACGGCAAAAGCCAGAGGATCTGGACACGGGGACACGAAAGTGTCCACCTGATGGTTCCAACGAGTCGCAAAGAGGTCGATGTGGGGACGTCCCCAGAGATCGCAAAGCGACTGGAACACTGCCCTGTGAAGCATCCACTCGGTGGAAATAACCCTGCCCTGTCGGGACAGGGAGTCGGCTAGGACGTTCAGACGACCGGGAATGTGACGAACAACCACTCCGGCGTGAACATCCTGAGCGAGCAGTAAAAGATCCCGAGCTAACTCGTACATCGGAAGCGAGTGCGTGCCGCCCTGGTTCCGAATGTAAGCAACCACTGTCGAATTGCCGGATAGTAGAAGGACCTGGCGATTCGACAGGTGAGGGATCCACTGCCTGAAACTCAGAAGAAGAGCAAGAAGCTCCTTCTGGTTGATGTGTAGAGCTGCTTGTTTCTGGTCCCACATCCCGTGTAGGGAAAGACCGAGAGGATCCAACGTCGCACCCCATCCGAGATCGCAGGCATCTGCCGTCAGAACGCGATCGGACGTGGGTAAGTCCAGCGGAACACCCTGCGTAATCCACTGAACATCTGTCCAGGGAAGAAGGTGAGGATAGAGAGAGTCCGGAAACGGAAGCACCTGATCCAGAGAATCTACATTCGGTCTCCAACGACTGAGCAGAAAGTGTTGGAGAGGTCTGACACGCAGCCGACCTAGAGGAATGAGATCCGTCACCGAACCGCAGAGACCGATCAGCCGGAGAAAACTCCGAGCGGTCGCGGACCTGGACTGGGACAGAGTCAGAGCAAAAGCTGAGAGAATCACAGCCTTGGCCTGGGGAACAGCCACCAAATTGAATTTGGTTTGGAAAGACATCCCCAGATGACAAAACGACTGAGAAGGGACCAGGTCCGACTTCTCCTCGTTGACTCTGAATCCTAGCGACGTGAGCAAGCTCAACAGAGTGGCGACATCCGATTCCAGTAAGGCAGCATTGGAATGCCTCTGGAGGATATCGTTCAGATATGCCGAAGTAGTCACCCTGGACTGTGTGCGATGGAACGCTATCACATGCGACATCAGTCTGGTGAACGCCCAAGGAGCCAGGTTGAGGCCGAAAGGCATGGCTTTGAACTGGTAAACTCGCCCCAGAAAAGCGAACCTGAGATACTTCCGAGACGCCCGATGCATCGGAACGTGGAAGTAAGCGTCTCGCAGGTCGATGCTGGCTGAGAAATCTCCCTGGTGAATGGATTGGAGGACCGACCTGAAAGTCTCCATGCTGAACTTGGGAGCAATGATAGACTGGTTCAGGATACTCAGAACGATAACCGGTCGGAGTCGGCCGTCCTTCTTCGGCACCAAGAACAGGCGGGAATAGAAACCCACTGACTGAACGTTCTTGACGACCTCGATCGCCCCCTTTGCCAGGAGATTGGCAATCTCCGTGGACAAAAGTTCCCGACGTAAAACGTCTGAAGGAACTGTGGTTGGAAGAGGCACCCTTGACAGAGTGGGGTGCCGTCGGAAGGATATGCGCAGCCCGGACCGAACAACATCTAACACCCATGGATCGGATGTGATGGTGGTCCAATGGTCTGCGAACTCTGCTATCCTTCCTCCAACCTGGGACGAGTCGAGGTGAGGACCTTCAGTTCGAGCCCCGACGAGGCCCGCGAGAGGAGAAACCACCTCCTCTGCTAAATGAAGAATCCTGAGACTTCCCTCGATTCTGCCGACCCCTACCTTTACCCCGTGAGTAAGAAGTAGAGGCGGCGGCAGAAGGACCAGCCTTTTGCTTCACAGAGGAAGCAGAAGGGTACTTGTTAGGCTTGGAACGGCCCTTGCCTCCCCGAGAAGGCTGATCAAGCTGACGAAACAGCAGCTGATCTTTGGAATGACGTAGGACGTCATCCCGGACCGTCGACACGGAACCATGGAAAAGTTGCAGACCTGCCAAAGAAGCAGATCGAAGAGTAGCACGCTGCTCCTCGGGAAGGGATCGTCCTGTGTCCAGCACAGCGTCCCTTCGAACTAATTCCAAATTGGCCATGTTACAGGCATGCGTGTGAGTAAGGTGCATAAGCGCCTTGGACAGCACACGCAAAGGAGCCTGTACCTCGTCAAACTTATCTGGAGGCAGATAAGCAGCCAAAGCTGAGACGACGTGATCTGAGAGAGAAAGCATGCCAAGCATCTCTCTAGATAAGCCCAACGTGGACTCCAGAGTCGTCATTGGAATGACGGCAGACTTGGGCTTGGAAAGCCCGAGGGAAGTGGAGTCCTGATCCAGAACCGTCAAAGTCTGGCAGACTGACGGATTGGCGGAATCGTAGGAACGATAACGCACAGGAGGCAAAAAGGTGTCAACCCTGGTGAAGAACGAAGTCTTCAAAGCCTTGGAATTCAGCTTGGCATCCAATGCTGAAAAAGCCTCAACCACCTGTACCGACTGGCACGGTCGAAGGCGCCCAGAAGCAGGTTGCTCCATAGGCTGTTGGCGCGCGACCGATGATCGCGGCCAGGCTGACACTGTCGGCTGGTTAGCAGGTTTGAGCTCAGGCAGAAACCCAAACACAAAGTCAAGAGCCGCCCCCAAGTCCGAAGACTGCTGGCCCTCGACCTCAAGCATGTCGGACTCCTCCCCAGAGTCGGAAGACACATAGCCCATCGTGGGCAAACCAGCCGACGCCTCCCATGGTGTCGGGACACCAGAGGAATCGGAAACCGGCCGGTTTCCAATCCCGGGAGGCGGCGCCAAAGGAGGCGCCTGGAAACCACCCATAGCCTCGCTGGAAGCAACAGGAAGGCTCTTAGAAAGAACCTGAGTGAGTAAGGAGAGGGCCTCCCTAAGCTCACTGCCTGTACTGACCGGTTCGACAGGGGAGCGAACCGGCAAAGTGGCTTCACCTCTGACCCTCTTAACCAGCGAAGGGTCACGATCCTCCAAAACACCCGACGCGGGACGACGGGCGGCAGCCGAAACATCTGAAGGCAGACGTGTATAGGGGTACGATGCACCCCGAGGATCAATATTGCGAGAACTCATGAGAGTCACCGCGGACCTCTGCGGGGCAGAAGGTCCAGGCTGCACAAAAGGCGTTGGTCCCCCAAAACTGGTCGTGTGACCAGAGTGAGTAGACGGAAACGCCACGGAGTTCATAGTGTTTCCACTACGAACATCCGAATCCAAAGACACAACTGTGGTGCTCGACGGCGAAGAGACCACAGCGATGGGCTCGGCCGGCAGCCCCTTCCGACTTCGCCGAGTTGAAGTCAGGGAAGGCTGAGGCCGATATCCCACGTCTACAGTATCGGACAGTCCTGCAGTCCCCTGCAGCGAAAAGCCGAGGCCGGCTGAAACAGATAACGAAGCAGACGGGCCAGCAGCAGTAGTAGATACGTCGAGAGTCGTTGAGGCTGGTGAAATAGTGGAGAGAGCACACCGGCTCGGCTCCGAAGGAGGAGTCACAACCCTAGTGACAGCCTCAGATGTCGACTGGAGGGGGACCGTAGTCCCGGAACCAGGCATCTCTACACCAGAACACTCAACGACTCCCGCAGTATCCACCACAGGAAAAGACTGCACATCCCCCACGGAGGAGGAATAACTCTCACCAGACAAAGTCGACTCGGGAGGCCCCGAACGACCACGTTCTCCTTTCCCGCGGGTGCGGGAGGCACGGCCACGAGAACGAACGACACGGTTTACTGACGCCCAGAAGGTGGAAGACCATGTTCCACAGACACCACACGGCCGCTCGGCCGAACACCCATTACAGGAGGAACAAGACAAATGTACATCGTCCATATGCTTTGGCAGCAGACATTGCCCACAGGGAATTGTCCTGGGCATGATAGAGGTGAGAGGAGCAGAGAAGTGGAGATGAGAAAACAGAACACCCCCAAAGAAGCGAGAAAGGTGACAGAAACAAAGACCCCAGAAGGTCGACCGGGAACCACCCAACAGGAAGACTACTCTCAAAAGAAAGAAGAAACACTGCAGGAGTGGTACCCCGCTGACACCTAACTCTAACACAATTTGAAAATTTTGCAAAAAAAGCATTAACAATAATTGTGAAAAAATCTAAGTCCGAACCGCGTGGCACGCGAAATTCGCGAGCGACTCGAGAGAGAGCAAATAAAAATACATTATGGACATATAATAGAAAAGAGAATATATAAAACACTGTTCCTGAGAATACAAAGGATACACTGTGGTATAATGAATCAGGAATCATCAAACATCGAGCTGGTGGAACACTGATAAGCGTGCAAAAACATCTCGACACGAAGCGGATTTCAAAAAGAATGAGTCTTTAGAGACGGTATATGCGCACTGGCAACGGAAGTCGTGGAGTTGTACTTGGGAGAGAGCGTCCCGTACTGGGTCTGCGCCGGTTGCACTCGACCCAGTTTTGGCTTATTTTTATTGGTGCTTTTGCACCACTTTTCTTTCCCAACTTGCTTGGGAAAGACAAAAATAGAGAGTATTTTATCCGAGTTAGGGACTTCCACTGTAGTGCAAGCCTGTAGTAAACAATTGTGAGTAGGTTGATAAGAAAGGGGAGGGGTAGGCCTCACCGATGAGGGGCTATAGCCCTGCTGACCCTCTTTTGCAGCCGCCCCTGGTTACAATGCCTCATGAAAAATAATAAAATATAGAGCTAAAGGCCTTTCCCTGCAGTTACCCACTCCCCCCCTCCCCCCTTGCAGTTGTGGTGTAATTAATTTTTTCTTGTTCAAACATGAGGCAGGCAGCAATCTTCAAATAGTTACTGAGGCAGTATAGATCGGCGTTACACTACTATAGGATGTAGCTCACGATGTGGAACTTGGAAATGCACAGGACTTTCAGTCTCTTGCACAAGTTGCAGGGCACCGATAGTTTTAATTTACTGACTACTAAAATGGAAGGGAGCGCGGTGGCTCAGTGGTAGACTGTTTGGGACTTGTTCAAGGCACTTTATCCCAGTTGCCTACATGGGGACACATTGACGCTGTGTACTAAGGCATAATGTGCGTCGATGGTGCACATGTCTTCAACCGCAGTAACCCTTCTTGAGCGGAGCTTGACCAGAGTTAGAATGTTGAGGAGCTGACAGTTGCTCGTCGATTCTCTCCGGGTATTACTTACGTGTGTAAATATACTCCTGTGTGCAAATGTGGTACATGAACACATTTGCATACCTATTTAATTTACTCCTGGAGTAAATTTGCACTGGGTCTGGGGTTAATGCAAAAGTATTTTTACATAGTGTGTAAATTTACATGCTATGCAAATGTGGCACATGAACCCAAAGCAAATATACTCCTGTGTGCAAATGACATATGGCCTCCAGTCAATTCACTTCAAGTACAGGATATTGCAGCATCACTAAAAATAATTTGCCGCCAAAAGTTTAGACACATCATTTGATGTCAAGATGTCAAAGAAGCGAGGAGCCAGTTGGACGGATGAAGAGACAACACTAATAAACCTGTGGGGAGAACTTAACATCAAGGAACAGCTGGATGACCCCAAAAAGAAAAAGAGTGACATATACAAAAAATTGTTGTCAGAAATGACAAGGTATGGCCACACCAAAACAAGCGAACATTGTAAAATGTGAATGCACACACTCAAAAGGGCTTATAGACAGTGCGAAACTAACCAGAAGACAAGTGGGAAGGGTAGGAAGTTGTGCAAGTTCTACAAGTAACTTAATGATATAATGGGTTGCAGACCAGCTTCTTCACCTGTGAAATTCATTGAAAGCATGAGAAAGAGAAAAAGTTGTAACTCTGATAGCAACCGTGACAGTGGGGCAGAAAGCAACATTAGTGGTGTTGAACAGATTGGAGCAGATGAAGAAAACAATAGAGAAGATTCAGATGACGGGGAGCAGGAACAGGCAGACAAAGAAATTGATGCTGATGGAGAAGAAAATGCACAAACAGATCAAGACGTTAGTTCAGAACAAAAGTTGGAAAAGGGGAAAAATAAAATGGTAAAGCGTCCGAAGAAAACAAGACTGGAAATGGCTTTGGGAAGTTCGAACTGTTATGAATTCTTTCGCCGAAAGCAATGAAAACCTGGAGTGAAACATATAGAAGTCGAGAAAATGAAAGCAAATGTTGAGATGAAGCAGCTGGATATAGAAAAGCAGAGACTGGAAATGGAAGAATGACAAAAGCGAGAAGATCGGGAGCACTGGTTCAGAATGAAGCAGTTAATTTGGGGAAGAATAACCTCTCCTCAGTCAGCAATGGCATCGCAGAATCAGTGGGCGACAGGGACAACATTTAATTCAAACCAACTCACAACAGCACAGTTCCAACAACCACAAAGTAGTCACGATAACATATCATTTGACGAATCTGGTGGCTCCTACTGCAATCTGTGAACTATTAACAAAACAGTGAGTTTGTCGAGTTTTCTTGAGTGGATTTTGTTTGTCATTCAATAGCTTTTTCAAAGTATGCATTGCTGTTAATTTTTTTAATATAAATGCAATCTGACGTTCTTCTTAACAAACCGTTCAAATATGGATATTAAAACAGCTTCATATAGCTCATCAGACTTGTTCCAATAAGACAACATTTGCCTAGAGTTATTGAAAACGTAATGCCACAACCAAGAGATTTACAATCATTGTTTTTTTCACATAATATATATATGGTATCAAATTTTAAAAAAGGACTTAGATTCACAACAATAAGATACACAATTCATCATCCACCCACACATAAGTAAATAAATAAATAAAATTAATATTCAAATTAAACATTTTAATCTGACATATTTATTTGTCCAATTATTGCAACTATAACAAGTTAAAACTAGAGGGCTGCCACCAGAGAACAGCCTAGAGGGGAATTTTAGGGAGACTTCAAGTCTCCCTCCAGAAAAAATAGGGAGACTGCAGAGTCATGTAGGGAGACTTCATAGGCAAGTGAGGAAAATTAAAAATATTCATGTACCACTCCTGCCGCCCCTTCATATTTTCAATTTGTGGTCCTCCATTAACATCCAAATAATCCAGGTCCAGTTGTCTATGATGCATCTGTGCCAGGTTAAAAAATCACTAAGTAATTATTGACTGAAAATCCCCTCGCTGCCACCCTCTCCTTCATGACCCCTCCCCTCTTCTTCCTGCCAATCCCCCAGCACCCTCCTGTGGTTGCCTTTCACCAAAGTCTACTAAGCTAATAATTTCCTGAGTCTGAAAGTGTGAACAGGACCAGATGTAAGAAGGTTCTTGGGAGGTACTTTGTTAGTTAATAAACAAAATACATGCTGGGGTCGAGAATTTTGTAAAAGAAATGTCATTCCGCATCATTTTTATGGCATTCGGGTGTCATTCTGCATCATTTCGTGTCATTCCGGTGTTTAGGAGGACCCTTTTTCAAGATCGTCCACATACACACTTGTGTCCTGTACAAAGCTTTTCTTGTCATCACTAAAGCCTTTTTTCATGTGTTTCAATTCCATTTGTGTTTTTCTGGGAATAGACAGCCCAACAGTTAATAGTTGTCAACAAAACGAAATGAAAATACTGTGTTATAAAATACGTCTGTTGTGTATACATTTTCGGCATCCTAAGCGACGCAACCTACTTTCAAACTGGGTTATTTTGTTGAGTCGCGTGAGTCACCTATTTTTGTTTCGACACTTGAAGCTCCGACTGAAACGCAACAAAATAGAAATAAAAAAAATCCGCCAAAAGCGACAATGGACAATTGATTGTCGTGTGATTTCAAATAAATGGACGTTTATTTGTCGAATTAAAATGCCCATTTATCACACTCGTGCACATTCGATTTTTGAAAATAATCGTTTTCATGTAAACCTCGCATCACTCAGTTCAGCCTTTCCTCATTTTGGCCAATTTTTAGAGGGCGACTTGTAATCGCCCCAACCATTTTTCTAGGCGACTTTGGGCTTAGAAGGGCGACATAATCGCCCTAGTCACCCTCACGGCTGGTCCCTGGCAGCCACATCCACGGGGCAGCTGATCCCCCCGAAAAAAGTGTGGTCCATCCGGAAACCAAAAATCATAAGATTTTCTAAATTAAAAAGGGGCATAACTCTGGTAATATTAATCAGGATGATCCCGGATTCGACCTTGACCTGTATTTTTATATGTTTAAGCCACATATCAAGTTTGGTTACAATCAAACTATTTCAAGGGAAGTTATCATCCGGAAACGAAATGTAAACGGACGGACGGACGGACGGACAAAAAAAAACGCGTGACGACTATATCCCCCGAAATTTTTTTTCGGGGGGATAACAACTGGCCCGAATATTATTTGATTGTAATGATATCCATATTTGTGTGGTTCCAGTGTAGTACTACAGTGCGCGGAGAGTGTATTATCACTAAATCACCTGCAGAGTGGAGATTCCACCCAAGCAATAATTGCAGATTTGTTGCAGAGCATAACAAGCACAAGCAAAGTTTCAACCAATGGACCTCCGGGTTAAACCTGGGGATCCATTGGCTGAAACATTGCTTGTGTTTTTTGTCGATATATACAAAATTTGAAAGTTATAGTTTGGGTGATAACTCCACTCCACGGGTGATTTAGTTACAATCCACTCTCCACGTACTGTAACTTCTGACCATTAATTGAGTGTTATGCTAGGTGGAGGCTTAAAGCCAAATGTGGTTATACGAGGCTGATAATTAGTACCTGAGTTTTGTGTTATGTGCTATCATGGTTTATTAATAATGCAAAAATAAAACCTGTTTCAGTAAACTTTCTTCTTAATTCTGATACATCAAGTACAAATGGCAAAAATATAAAACAAACTAAATGGTTCATTTCCCTCTCTGGGTGTAGAATGCATGATGTAATCGTAGTAGATTGGAACAGAAAATGGTGTCTACATACAGCCGTTTTTGGCTACACTTCCCAAGCAAAAAGCAATGATAGCTTGTTTATTCAAACTGCTTAATTTAAAATGGCAATATGTTTTCATGAACAAAATTTAAAAAAACTAAGTTTCAATTAATGGTCGTTACCTAATTAAAGTGTACAAAAATATAACCTCTGATGTAAATCACATAACTGTGGAATAATTAGAAGTTGATATATTGGATGGGAAAAGTCAAAATTTTTTCACTTCAAACCTCAGATGTTGGATCCACCAACTAAGCGGTATATACAAATGCATCAAAATTTACAAAGTTTTCTTACAACATTACTCTGTGTATAAAATTCACAGCAACAGTCAATATTTTTCAAGACTTTTCGAATGCCAAAAAACCCACAAATTTGAGGCCGAAAACATATTGCCCTTTTAATACTTCCTACAAGTGCAGGGTTTCCGCTAGACCGTCTACGGGTCCGTCGACCAGACCCATTCCCCCTGCCGATCATACTATGATCAGTCAGAAAAGCTGGTGGTTAAAATGTCGAGTACAATGCTGTATCGTAATGACACTCAGGATCCTTTGTTTCCACGTAATATAGGCATAATTATGTTGTATACTATTCCTACTATTGCTGGCGACAATCTGATACTTTATAACCCCCAGACGAGAGGGGGAAACAAAGTTCAAATCCTAAACGCCACCTATAAAATATCAGACTCAAATTGTCGTGTTTGGTCCGAAACAACTGGCTTTTATTTCGAGCGATAAATGATGTAATTGCACGTGCAGGACGTCACACATCCGCATCATGGTTCTTTTCAAATATTTCGTTCTCTCTGCATTTCCAACTATTTACGTTGGCACGTTTTGGTGTTGTATAAAAAAATTTGAGGTCGAACGTCGCAGTCACTGTCAGGATTTGTGGATTTTGTGTTGTTTTGGGTTTGTATTTTTATGAAACCTCCGACCAGATGTAGTACTGTGTGTCCCGTGGGAATTTAGAGAATTGTAGGAGGAAAAAACACATATTTTCCACTTCAATTACTTTAGCAACCAGAATGCCCCCAGAGAGCACCTAAAAATCAAAAATTTCTGGGGGGGGGGGGGGGGGGGGGGGGGGGGGGGGGAGAAACACACCAGACCACCCTCTATATGCATGTGCCTTTGGCATGTGTGGCAGACACTTTTGGCATCTGAGTTTCACTTTCTTTAAACTACCGAACCCACAAATCTTCCCCTAGCGGAAAACCTGAAGTGGGTTTTGCCTAATCACCTGTGACGGCATATATGTCAATTTATCAACGTTAGTAGACGGCTTACACAGGTTTGTGTTATCTGTTAGAACTTATATTTTTCACGATCTGAAAGGTGAGTGAAATTATAATTTTGACAGGAAACATAACCCAGTAGCCAGCCCGCTAACGCTGACAACGCATTATGTCCTATAGCTAAACACACTCCGCATATCTGGATTTATCATCAGAAAGTACTGTTACTATAGCAGTAGGTATGTACTTCAACATCAAAATATAACAAAATGAACAGGTCAAAAATGTCAGATTTCAATTGTTTGCAGAAAAGTATATGGCAAGCTTGTCACGGACCAATTCAATTCTTTGCTCAGATTCGCTGTCTTGCCCATCAGCATCATCACCTTCGCTACTTTCTTCATAGTCACCACAGTATTCATTTCCATGTAACTCACAGATGTTGTGCAGCACAACACAAGCAGCAATTACACTGCAGGCAAAATCAACATGAATATCAAGCCATTTCTGCAAACAACTCCATCTTCCCTTGAGTCTACCGGATGCATTCTCTATTGTCATGCGAGCTCTACTGAGACGATAGTTGAAATAACTCTGTTCTGCAGTTAAATGGGCTCTTTGTGTAAAGGGTTTTAGAATCCAGTTTTAGCGGGCAAGCAGGGTCACCCAAAAGAACTATTGGCATATTGAACTCCTCATCCGGCAAGCCTATTTTCTTTGTCCACTGTGGAAATAATTCAGGGTTTTCAGCCTCGTGGTACTACTCTGACTCAGCAAACACCCTTGCATCATGCACTTTCCCTGGCCATCCTATATTGATATCTGGGAAAATGTACCTGTGGTCACACACTCCCTGCATTATTGACGAATAATATCCCTTACGATTTACATAATCTCCATGTGCATCCGTTGGTGCTATTATCGGGATATGTGTTCCATCAATTGCTCTGACACAGGTTGGAAATCCCCATCTTTCTTCAAATCCTTTTACGACTGCATTTAGGGCCTCACCTGTAGGAAACTTTACAAATTTTTCAGTTAAATTGTCTACTCTCGCTGTACATACTTCATGAACACAATTACATACAGTGAATTTTGAGACACCAAAGAGACTGGCCAAGGTATGATATTCTGCTGATGAAGCCAGCCAGTATAAAGTGCAACGGCAACCTTTGTGGTCAAGTTCCAAAGGCTCATTTACATGTTTGTCCCCAACATTTTTCAGAAATGGTTCCAATTGGCTGCACAAAAAGGAAAAAGATTCTTTGCGCATTCGAAAGTTTTCTGACCACTGACCATCATTGAAGGTACCTTTTACAGTATTATTCCACCAAACTCTTGACTTGGGTCTCGATACAATACTCTTTTGTCTGGTAAGGCCCAAAACCAGTCCAGCACTAAGAACATAAGGTAGCTGTCATATTAATCGTACCTGCCTGTCCATCGTGTACGGTCAACTCGCAGTATCGAGTCGTCGGCAGTATCAATTCAAAATTTACTGACTGCCATGTTATGTTTAAATAACCGGAATATTTTTATTTTTTCTTTCTGCTTCCTGACAGAAAATATATATTTCCCAGATATCATGAAAAAGAAATATGCTTTCGCAATATATGAAGTCTGTGTGGCGGTGTTTTTGTTACTACCGGAACCGACTGCGACGAAAATGTAACTTGCTTTTTTAATTTTACTTCAAAAAAAAGAAACAGCCCAAATAACGCCGAAGCTAAGTTGTTTAAATTGTTACCCCACTATTATTCTCTAACTAATAAAAACTTTGAGAGTAAATTCCTTGCCATTCTAATGCAAATAGTAAAGTTGATGGAGGTCATGTACTCGGCATTATCGAACCAGTACAGACTGCAGTGCCTCCCTGATATTATTCCCCGTGAAAGATATATTTTTAGAAATTTGGTGTAAATATTGGCCTGTCAAGATTCAGCATGTGTTAAAATGGTAAGATGCATGTCTTATACAATAAGTTACTAGTTTTACAATAATTTACCGATTTTACTGAACAAATAAATTGTTTTAATGCAATTTTCACACGTGTGTTATTGATGTTCGCACTGGTTTCCAGATTGCACCTGGGGGCCTATATATGCACGTGTATACAGCTAGGGCTGCACATTTTACAAGGGTGACACCGACGGGCTGTGCGAGGGTGGCGGAGAGGGGTTAGAATATGATTTTGTTTGTTTCCGGTATCCACAACTACATGGAGGCCAAGTTAAAATTCCAATGTTTGCCTCTGATGAATTGTTGAAATTTCAACAGGGGATGAGTGTGCTTGTTTTGTGTTGTTTTTGCCCTTCCCAAGAAATATGTTAAGTCTTGGAATTATCATCAAAGGTAAATTTTATTTATTTATTGGTGTTTAGTGTGAAATCAACATCTAAGACTGTATCGTGACAATACAACAAGTAAAAATACAAGACTAACCAATCGTTTATACCCATTGTCAACATCAGAGGACTTCCTCCACAGGTATTGATTACCGGATCCTATTTTATCAGTAAAGCAGGACTTGTTTACCACAGGGAACAGGTACTACTCCACTTCCCGTCGTTCCTATGGAGATAACAAAGCTAAACTGTGAGGTAAAGTTTCTAGTGGTTACCCTACAACTTATTTCAACTGGTAATGCATCCATCAACTCAACAACTGAACTAATCACCTGAACTCATCAACTCAACAATTCAACTCATCATCATCATCATCACACCATCAACTCATCAGTCATCATCATCAACTCATTACCATCATCTCATCATCATCATCATAATCTCTCTATGAGAAAGTTTGATTTGAATGCTTTCTATTTAATATATATCTCATTTCTTGAAGTATGTTATTTGTTTTATTATTCCCAACATTAAAAATCATATTTTGGGGCATTCGGAGAATTATCACCTACTGGAGCTTACTTTCCAACAAAATATACATCACCTCACCAAACATTTGCTCTCAGTGACAGGGCATTGACATTTTAAACATTTCTTCAGAGAGGCCCTTGGACACTCCGCCAATGGCAGGGACACCCCCTATAGTCTCTCTATGATCCCAATACCACCAAGTCCTGGTCCTCTTAGACCTAAGATGGTAAGAGGTATTACAAAAGCTAGTGACAGACAACCTTCTGCCACTCAGCCTCGCCCTTCCAGATATGCCTGTTGCACATCAACCTCCGACCCCACCCCCTCCCTTTCAGAAATTTCCACCTCTGCCTTTCACATGCTTCACTGCCTTTTAATCAGTCAGTATGCCTGGTATATAAATAACGTTCAGAACATGAGACAACTCGGTCACTCACCCTAAGGACATTTATTTATTTATTGGTGTTTAAGGTCACATACGTATGCGCAATAGCTAATCGTGACAGCTGTATGGGTGGGGGGAAGCAGAAGACCCCCCCCCCCCCCCGGGATTGACGAGCAGTCAGCTCCTCAACATTTCAATTCTGTTCAAGCTCCGCTAAAGCAGGGTTACAGCGGTTGAAGTCGTGCTCCAATAACATGCAGTACACCTTAGTACATGGCATCATTGTGCCCCCATGTAGGCAACCAGGATAAGGTGCCTCGCCCAAGGATACAATGCGGGCTGTACCAGACAGGGATCGAACTCAGGACCTCTAGCATATAAGTCCAACAGTCAACTGCTGAGCAACTGCACTCCACCCTAAGGCCATTAAAAAATCTGAGAGTGATGGTACGTGCATGACTTTATACAACTGGCACAAATTCGGTTCGGGAAAATTCAGCAGCCGACCGGCCCATATGGCAACAGTGGCGGATCCTTTACCAATTTACCGGTCCACCCATGCATCCCCCCCCCCCCCCCCCCCCCACTGCAGTAGTGATAAAGAGTTCTGATTTTACTCAGAAAATCTCGATGTGTATCAGTCATTTATTTGGGCCACCGGCCCATCAGGAAGCCTCCTGGTCGCCCGAACGGCCAGTTCGTCTCTGCTTATTTGTAAAGTTGACATTGAACACCAACGGCTCAGTCTACCTGAAAGGAAAAAAAACACGAACATGATAATCATGAATTGATGCCGTATGCTTTGTGAATTTCCTGTCAGCTTTGAGCGAAGGTAAGTTTCTTAACCCG